>JAVIWB010006637.1:600000-1166044 GCA_031893035.1 Dermolepida albohirtum
TCAAGCAATTAATTTCAAAATTTCCGACGATTAAATTTACAGTAGAAAAAGATAACAATGACATGTTGCTTGTTTTGGACACCGTAGTTACTAGGAATAATCTTAAAATAGAAATTGATATTTTCCTAAGAGAAAGCAATATCAATAGATTCATCACGACGGACTCAAATCATAACATGCAACAAAAGATGGCTTCGTTAAGTTTTCTTATCAATCGCTTGCTTAATTTCCCACTAACAAAAGTAAGATACGAAAAGGAATTGAACTTTATTAAGAATATCGCGAGATACAGTGGTTTTGATTCGGAAATAATCAATGGATTAATTAGGAAAGCTAAGAAAAACAATCCGCAATACCAAATGTCTGTCACCTCAAAGTAATTAGAACAAGCAGTTTGTATGTTTATCTTTTCACCGTTTGATCAAAAATATAAATGGGGTTTTTTCAGAGCGTGGTTTTCAAGTTACATTTCGGTCCACTAACTCCATCAAATCCCTTTTGAGAAATGCAAAAACAAAGTCGATGACAATAAAAAATCGGGAATATACGGAATTAAATGTCTAGATTGCAGTAAACAATACATCGTCCAAACAAAACGATCGATAGAAACCCAGTATAAAGAACAGAAAAATCCGGTTTAGCAAAACATGTGTTGGAAAGTAATCATAGTGTTAACGCGGATTGTTTGCATTTGATAAAGAACGTGTGTAATTATCGCGAATTAGATACGTATGAAAGCATGCAGATTTTGAGGAATAAAGGCCATGTGTTGAAGATTGACCTGGAACCCAACAATAACTCATGCCTCTTTAGTCTCTTGAATGACAGGCAAGGGAGAGTGCAATAAACCGCATGTACTCGTAAGTATTTGTCTTGCCTTCCTTTCTTTTTTCTGTTGTCTTTTATCTTAGTTTCAGACTAGAACACAATCTTTTAAAAAAATTATGTGAAAAGAATATACAGTGTGCGTTTTGGCTTTCAACGGTACAGGCCGTGTGCGGAATTTGTTTTCGTACAGGTATTTTTGCCGTAGTTTTCCAAGTGCGACACTGTTTAATTATCTGCTATGTTGACAACTTAGTTGTCGAAATATATATATACAGAATACGAAAATTAACGTGGAAAGGGGTTATATATCAACTTTCAGTAATTAAGTTAATCAAATCAGAAACTAAAGTCAAAGTCTATAGCGAATCCCTGTACGCCTAAACCTTTTTCTAACATGGGGCGAAGTAAAAAAAGAAAAAAAAATAATCATGAAGATATACGAAAAGAACAATTATATATGTATATATATATATATATATATATATATATATATATATTGTTCTTTTCTTACATCAGTCACTCCTTACTCCGTGGGAAGAATTACTTGCTGCGAGCTTTCCCGTCGAGTTTGCAAGAGGGTAAAAAATGAAAACACTACAAGGTGAGACTTTTTTCCTCCTCCTTACTTATCAAATACTCAAATACTAACTCCGGTTATGTTTCCTTTTCTAGCTATTAGATGGTTTTTGGGCGTATTTGAAGAAATTTATTCCCGAAAAGACGAAGCCCTTTTTATCCTCCTCCGGCAGTGTGTACAGTAATCAGACAGTCGTCAGTTGGTTTTGTTAAATATTTACACATTAGAAATGCTAGAGTTAAATTCGATAATTTATAATTAATTTGGTTCAGGAAAAAAAACTGTTTATTCGACAGGTCTCGCAAGAAACCTTTAAACCTGTATGTTTGGCCATTTTCACTTTTGCCCGTCAAATGTTTTCAAGTTCCGTAACATTTTCTTTAATTATAATAATTTCATGGAAATATCTAGTAAATTTTAGCGTAATAATTAGTTAGTTTTTTCCTCTTCAACATTAATAATTCCATTATAATAATTAAATATCCCATAGGTAGTTTTCCTCTTATTTTAACATTAATAACATCATTGTAATAGTTTAATAGACATATTCAGCAAATTTAATTACCTTTAAATATGTATAACTTCCAAGCGACAAAAGGAACAACAAAGAATTCTTACACTCCTGAGGCACTCAACACGTAGCAAAAAATAATACTTAATTTAATTTAAAAATTTGACGAATAATTCTCACACCGTTCCTTTACGGGTCGTACTCTAAAACACGTGTGCCACAAACATGTGACGCCTCCGCAGTAAAACATAAACAAAAAAAACTCGAAAACGACAAGCAGATATACGAATTTTTACGCACGCAAATACACTATTTAAAAATGTGCAACGTGGAAGGATTTTTAAGCAAAATAAATTTAAAAAACCAGAAACCGTCACATACAGACTGATTACGATGCTTTGAATTATCAAATGTAACTAATTACGAAGAGTAAAAGCGTAATCATAACAAAATTATCGCGTCAATAATTGTACTTTAATACTATAATGATGATGTATTTTTTTCAGTTTATTATTTCGCGCACTAGTGAGCGAAAGTTAACTTCGCGCATATCTACACAATTGCAAAATATCATTAAAGCATATTAGCGAGTACGAATAAGTAATTTTCAGCTTCAAGTACGCATCAGTTTGTAAGTTATTTACAAAAATGAAAAAGTATTGTTGCTTTAAGGTAAATTTGATGGAGGCTGTCATTGACTAACCTAGATTGATTAAAATATTGTTGCTTTTTCATTTTAAAAAAGCTTTACTGTACATAACAAAGCAATGTTTCACAATGTTTATTACAATCTAATTTTATATGTGGATAGTTTAGTAAAATTTATGCAGATAAAATGCAATCAACAAAAATTGATTTAGAAAACTCGGCCCTAAAATTTTTACAATGTTCAATCCATAAATCTTTACGAAGGAAATCTAGGTCAAAGAGGAGTTTTATTACAGAGCTCGTTGTTGATCTGCAAGCTTAAGATTTACTTTGAATAGATTCCCTTACACTTTATAGATAATTGTAATTAGTTTGTTCTGCATATTTTACACGTGAATATTACTATCCGAATAAAGTTAACGAAGTAAAAAATCACTTACATTTTATGTATAAGAAGTTTTCCGAAGACATCTTTCTTATTTAACGCCTTCAATAAAAGTTTACGACCTTGTTTTCTGTGTCTTTGACGCGAATTTCTAAATTAGCTAGTATTAACTTTTATGAGTGCCTAGAACGTGGCATAACATCTACAGAGAAAAGGTATGAACAAATGCTTCAAAACACGTATGGTCTAAGACATTTTTACACGGAAAAGTGTCTCAACAAAACCGTAAAATTCTATAATGAAGTGAGAATATGAGCGCGAATTTACAATGTGGTTTTAATATACTCTTCTATATAAATAGCTGCAGTTGCATTTCAATACGTCATTAACATTCGTAAAGATATTCACATATTGTTTAGGTTGCGTTTTATTAATTTTATTTAAAAAAAGAGAGCACGTTGACTGTTACAAAAGTTTTTAGAATTCAGTACTAACTAGGTGTCTTAACTGAATATTGAAAATATGATTTTCGTTTGTAGATTAAAATCCACTTACATACTCGTATTAAAGAAAAATTTATTACTCTGACGATATCGATGACGAGATAAATTTCTTAAATAATAATTATCTCCATATTTGACTGGTATGCTCCATGTCGAAGAAGGGTACAATCAAGACTGTCTCCTCCTTGATTAACTGATAACTCCCGATTTCTGATGACATTGCGTAATAAAGCGTTGGAGAAATTTAAGCTTGCTCGTTCACTTGATGATTGGTCATATTACAAAAAAAAAAAACGACCAAAAGAAATCTAAGACGTTACTAGTCCAACGCAGGGTTGAGTAGAGATCCATACTAAGCCCTTCAATGCTTATTATCTATGTCAATGAGGTACTAGGTAACTAGGTGTGTTCAATAAATCTCTATTCTGACTATTATTAAAATACAACTCCATTATTTGGTTTCCGTATTTTGTATCTGCAGACTTACTTATTAAGCTTACTCTACGTAATCGTAGTTGCAATGATTATTTAAAATAAAGTAAGAAAAGGATATTGACTTAAAAATTCCATTAAAATCCACATTGCTAATGATAATTCTGTTGATGAATTTCAAAAAATGTAAGAGGACTATATAAATGTTAATGCGTCTTGGTTTTTAATGAAATATTTACCTAAATAAGGCGACTAAGAAGACGCTGGCAATCCAACTAAACGGCAGATTTTACATTCCGTCGTTCTTGATAAAGCATTTAAAGAATTAAAAGATCCAATGGTGAAACTAAGTGACAAAATACTCCAAAATTATATTCAGTAGCTAACACCAACCGAAACGACGAGTTGCTTGCTTTGAAAAGCCTATAAAAGAATGAGAAAATATTAATTTTTAATTCCAACAATAAACAAGCTTAATAATTGTTAGCCAAAAACTGACAAAGAAAAACCTGACGCAGATACAGAATGTCTTTCCGTGGGGTTTGTAGAGGTAACGATATAGGATGAAAATACTATGAATATATTCGGCATCATATATATCTGTCTTGAAATGAATCATTGTGAAGGAAGTGAAAGTCATTAGCAATGAGACAAATTAAAACAAACACACCTGAGTTTTATCTTACTATAGAAAAGGTCTTGCAAGGCAGTTGAGCTCCATATGTGCATATACAAAGCTTTTACTCCATAAATGTTCGATTTGTCATAAATAGAATGTGGTCTCTTATAGAATGCGATTCATTCAACGAACTGAAACCTGAAAACTACAGAATAAATATGGTGTTCCGCAAGGTAGTATCATTGACCCCATACTTTGTACTTCAAATCTACTTTCCACTGCAGGCCTCCGAGCAACTAGAAATACCACAACAAAAACCTTTGCTGATAACGCAGCTATTCTAGTATCCAATATAAATCCAATTAAAGCTTCATACCCTCTGCAGGCTCACTCGTACAAACAGAAACCTGAATACGGTGCAAAATTGAAATAAACGAAGTAAAGTCAATTTCACTCACTATATCTAAATAGTATAGAAATTTCAGTGTCTATGACAAAAGAATATTTACGTATGCGCATGGATAGCTAGCTGAGTTTTAAGGATTACCTTGTCAAAAAACGAAAACGGATAGACATCATGATGAAGAAACTGAAAGTCTAAGCTTCAACTTGAAAGCAAAATTCTTTTATACAAAACTATTATCAAACCAATCGGAACTTGTAGAATAGAACCATATGCTAGCAAATTCAATGTAGCCAGAATACAGAAAAGCCAGTCAAGAATACAACAGGTAATAGCCAACACGCCTTACACATATCAAACTAAACCAATCATAAAGATAAAATTGCCATATATCAAAGACATGATCAAAAAAAGCAGTATAAAGCGTCATGAAAACCTGGAAAGTCATGATAATTACTTACGTCACCCTTTATTAGAAACACAAAACCTTAGAAAATTACAATGGTGACAAGCAGATTTTCAAGAGGTATAAGGAGAATACCTCGTCAGAAGAGACTCCATCATGTCATTATAGGCAGCGTACAAAGGGTACTAGGAAAGTTTTGCAATACAGCTTTGTTTATTTAATATTTTCAAAGTAATTTCCTCTACAATGAATAGACTTCTCCATCATCCGAAACCAATCCTTAAACCAGTTCTGCCAAGTTTCACAAGTGGGTAAAGCACACTCGTTGTCCCGAGCCCGCAGAAGGTCTTCATCACTAGAAAACTGCCTCCTTGCTAGCTTTATTTTCACATGCGGGAACAGTGCAAAGTCGCGGGGAGCAAGATCTGGTCTGTAGGAAGGCTGCTCGATAAGTTTCAATCCTGTTGTGGTCAAATATTCGGTGCATGCTTTGGCGCGGTGAGCTTGAGTACTATCGTGATGGAGGAACCAGGTGTCGATTTTTGACTTTGGCCGCAGGTTCTTCATAGATCCAATGACTTTAGGCAGGCACTGTTCAGTATACCACTTAGCTGTGACTGTCTTCTGTGTGTCCAATACGACGCGTTCCACAATTCCGCTCGATTTGAAAAATACAGCTATCGTTTTCTTCTTTACAGATTGTGATTTTCTGACAACTACGGGTGTGTCCTCATCATCAAAGACCCAAACTTTGTTTTGAGCTTTGGTCGGCACATCGTAATATTACAGCCAAGTCTCGTCACCTGTCACGATGCTGTTCACATACCGAGATTGTCCCTTATTAAACTTTTTTAGCATATCTCGGCACCAAGTCACACGTTGTGTCATCTGCTCTTCAGTCAGTCAATGCGGCATCCAGAGAGAACAAAGTTTCTTCACGTGCAAATGATCATGCAGAATCGAACGAATTGCTGGTGCATTTAGGCCTGAAATACCCTCTATCTGTTGATAGGTCACTCGCCTGTCCTCGCCAAGAATTTTCCTCACAGTTGTAACGTTTTCCTCCGTAACTGACGTTCGTGGCCTTCTCGGCCTCTCAGCATCCTCCACAGTTAAATTTCCCCTTTGGTATTCTCTATACCACCTGAATATCGTTGTGCGATGTGAACAAACATCACCTAGTGCAAGAGTCATTTCTTCAAAGCACTGGTCTATGTTTAAACCGCCCACGAAATTATAATGCAAAATTGTAACGCAAAACTGCGCCTATATCATTCTGTGACCACAATGCCATGGCAAGCACTTTACACTCTCACTGCTAATGAATAACTAAGTCCATCGACATGGCGCGGCGGCTACTATGCATGTACGACAACATGCAGCAACAAGCAGCTTCTTACCTTTCATTGTTGCGACATATTGCAAAACTTTCCTAGTGCCCTTTGTAGTTCTGAAGTCATCTCATTATACCATAGAATTATTTTAATTTTGATTGATAATTGCAAAGTAGAAACAAAGTTTTCTACATTCTTATGTGCTAGAATTAACGTTTTATTAATACGTACTAATTATTTTGTTTCATTGAGAATTACGTGTAGACTTTGTTTTTATTACGTATTCTACATTCAAACAATTCACAGCACAACAAATAAAAGTATTATTCTTTAGAAACCGTAGAATTATTTATCAGACAACACAATGTTTTCTCATTAATTTTATTAATATGTATCTTTCTACTGTGTACTAGTCACGGTTCTTTAGGGCATACTGTCTATGTTTGATTAAGTGTTTTATGATACGCCACATTTACTGTTGGAATGATGTTGCTAAGACGTTAAATGGAAGTTGCTTCGACCCTGTTCCTGTTGACAAACGTTAGTTAACGGAATGGGTAACGTATAGTATTTCGTTAAATTAAAAGTAACCTTATCTACAACAGCAAGCTCACCATGTGCGCCCCCACAGAGACACTGTTAAAGATCCTATTCGAGGTGTTTCAGAGCATTTGAGCTTTCTACATATGTATGTACATTTAAACTTTTTCGTATGAATACTTTAATTATAAATATGTTCATATAATAAAATAAAGAAGTTACTCGATTGAAAGTGGTTCTGATTTTAATAAACTTTATACTACGAGGTTTGATCACTTTGCTTTATTATCAATCACTATCTACCAGGAAATTCGTTGAAAAAAATTATTTATCGGGAAAATCTCTCTTAATTGTAATATATTTATTCCCATGATCAAATTAGAACTAGCGTTGTGGCCATTAGAACATAGTATATATATAAACTGGTCTTGTATTAATAAAACATTACACTTTTTCCCAGGACGTTTTTTCTAATATTATTATTATATGGTATTTTCTAATATGGTTTTCAGTTGTGTATAATAGTAATTCCTTTATTAAAGGAATTGCTAAAATCTTGGGTTTTCTAAAAGAACTGATTATGTTATATTCTTATTCTTTGTATTGCTTAGAGGAGATTTCTAGCACCACACAACCACACAATGTTGTGCTGTATCCGTCTCGTTCTAACACATGCAGTTATATGGGAGTTTTTCGATTTAACAAATAATATATATTGCATTATATACTATTTTCAAACTCTTTATACTATACAGTGTATTTTTCCACGCATAAACTGTTACGTATTATACATAGATAAAAGTTGTCTTAATTATGGATCGACATCATAAGAGTTGCCATTTAAAGATACATATACAGTTTGGTCTTATAGATGGCGCCTTGAAAGATTTTTGTGGCGATAGAGGTTCAAAACTTTACCACTGTATAACTCATTTTTAATAAATTTAAATATTTTACTGACTTTGAAAATAAAATTAAGTCTTCAACATAAGCTAATAAAAATAGTCTTTCCTAAAAATATACGTAAGGATCCCTTTCAGGTCTTTGGAAACCCAACTCTGTTAACATCTGATCTAATAATTCATACCAACGTTTTGGTGCTTCTTAAAACCATATAATGACTTATTTAACTTACATATTTTGATTTTGACAGATTTTTTTAAACCTTTTGGATAACACATACAAAAAGACTGTTCCAAACATCCACAAAGAAATGTTGACTTTACGTTTAATTGTTGGACATGTAAATTATACTGAACATACATATGATAATAAAAGAACTTTTAAAGTCGCCGTTCTTACAACAGGTTCATGCACGTCATCAACCTTATCTACTGAAAACCGCGCGCAACTAAACGTGATCTTTTAACTTGCATGCTTCCTTTACAGGAAATCTTCACTTTGAGTCTAATATTTACACATTGACTTGTGGATCTACCATGTCTCAAGTGTTGTTTTTTTATAATGCATTTAGTTCTTCTTGTATTGCGTTCTTCTTGCCATAATCCAATATTACCCCTTCATAAGTACATATGTGGACATTTTAAGATGAGCTTTCCAGCCGATTAAGCAGTTATTAAGTTTGCTTCATAGTCATCGAGATACTTAATAGGTTTTCTAACTTTTAAACTTGCTCTAGTCCTTTTATCATCTTTCCTTTTTGTTTTTATATTTTCTTCTGTGTTCATGTTCATTTTCATTACCTAATTAAGTATTTTTGTTGTTAATGTCCACTGCTGCCTGCTGTTTGTCTCTTTGTTCATCAAATATTACATTTCTTCTATGTACTACTTTGTTTTCACTTAGGTTCCACAATCTACCCACTTTCAGTATCTCCAATCGTAATCACTTTCTGACTTTTCTTGGTAGAAAATTGAATACTGTCTAATTTTCTTAAGGTCAGGTTTTTGAACAATCCAAATTCATGCATGCGTTTTTATATCTGATAAGGTGCTTGTTTCTGTCCTGCTTGTAAGATAAACTGCAAACCTGACTGCTTCGACCCAAAACTTTTATCATCCAATATTGAATCAAAGATTATGCATCGACGAGTTTTCACTAAGATTCTATTGAACTACTTGGCTACACCATTCTGTTAAGGATTCTTAGGTGCCGTGTATTGAATTTTCATACTACCTATACATTGTTTGCAAATATTTTGGAAAGTTATAGATGAATACTTTCCTTCGTCAATTTTTCAGTTACATTACTTTTTCGAGTTATTAAGTATATTACACAAAGTGGAGAAAAATGATCAATAATGGTTAAAAAATAATTCTTATCATCATGTGTCGTTGGGTTAATTAAACCACAAATATCTGTAAATATCACTTCTAAAAGTGATATTTACAGTATAAGTATATTATGAAAAAGGTAATCTTGTTTCCTTTACTTTTAGGCAAATATCACAAATTCCATTTACGGGATATATTGACAAGTGACCCATTTTTCTGTGAAGCAAACTATTATCCTTTTTTATTATGTATGCAGTATCAATAAGTATTATTTACAATGTAATAATACATAAATTTCCTGACAGTTTTAGTTTTAACAAAATTGTTTTTCTTCATAATTATTGCCTCTTTATCTTTAAATTATACTTCACATCCAACTTCTTCTAATTTTCTTACGGACAATAAAGTATATAATATCCCTTCACATACCCATACATACTTTATAATAATACTTTTGGATAATTTTTACATAACATTCCTAGTTGAATTTGATGGAGCCTGTGGTTGATTAACTTATTCACTAAGGTTGATATATAACCCCTTTCCAATATGTACCATGCACATATTGGTTTTCAACGGTGCGGATTGCGTACAGAGTTTGTTTTCGTACAGGTATTGTTCGCCGTTGTTTACCAGGTGCGACACTTTGCAATTATCTGCTGATGATGACAACTTGGTTGTTGAAATGCGTATACAGCATTACAAAAGTTAATGTGGAAAGGGGTTGTATATCAACCTTAGTGAATAACATTCCTACATTTTCTTGTATAAAATTTTCAAATTCATTCTTTACATGGTGATTAGTAACACCACTGTCAATAACAAATTTGACCACTGAATATGGATGATCCATATTCATTTGTGATGCTGTTAAATATGAAATTTCTTCTTCTTGTTCATTCGTTCTTACTTAATCTGTGATATTATCCCTGGTGTTGTGCCATAGGCGGAGAACCGGATTGTAGGACAATTATTGTTAATAATTTAAGTTTTTCTAAATAAAGAGATATTAGCCCATCCTCTTTCAGTATCTCTGTTTATCCGTCATTAACTTTGATATTCTATTCTTTTGTGATCTACTTTTCCACAATTACGACTCTCAAATGGAAAGTTGCTCCTTTTTTTGTTTCCATGATTACTTCCTCTACTTTGATCATTTTTATGTTTTTCTTTGGGTTTTTTTATTCTGTAAATGCCACGTCATTGTTTACTTCACTCTCTTGTTTGTTTCTAATTTGCGGTGCTTCTTCCTCTACTAACAATTTACTTTTAACAAAGTCAAGTGTGACTATCATTCATCCTGTGTGAAAACTTCTCTAATGTTGTGGGAATACCTTTATACGATTTGGGCATATTATTTCTGCTTGTAATTTTCCACCAGCAGTAGTCAATTCACACACTGTCTGTTCAAATTCTGTCAAAAATGTGTCGGGAGAGATGTTTTCAATACATTTAAGTGACCTCAATTTTCTTTGAAGCTATACATATGCAGCTATTCCAGTTTTTTGATATGTTTTATTTAATAAATTTATAATTTCCCTAGCACTAGTTTTGACCTTTACAATTTCCAACATATTATTGGCATCACTGCACAAATATATTTCTAGTGTTAATGGCATCTTTATTGTATTTTCCTATTCTACAGAATCCATTTGTGCATCTTAATTTAGAACGATAGTAGCCAACATTGGCGTGTTCCAACAACAGTTTTACTCTAAATTCACATTCTAAAAAACCAGAACCATCAAATGGTTTAACATTGTATAGTTAATCAGCAGCCATAGTTTTTGGTTTTTCTTGCAACAAACTAGTTAACGCTATTGTTCAATTTATTTCCGAAATTAACTTTTTGTATATACACTACGTATTAAAATTATTTTTGGGTAATTCCTTGTAGCTATACCTACAGTTGTATAGAAGTTCAAGTAGTAAAGAATGTACAAGTTTCAGTTAACACATTTAATGTGAACAGATAATAATTTACATTAATAATATTTTGTCACGACCATATTTCAATACATAAACACTATGACACGTTTCGCGCCTGATATTTTACATGCCCACTAATTTTACAGAATCCTAGAACTTTATCCTTACTTACAAAATAAAGTAGCTTTAATTACCATTTAATTATTACTCAATAAACATTCTTATTTAAAAGCTTGTCTTCAATTCTACAGCTGAATAGTATATATAAAATTTACAGTCCTATAATAACCTAATTTTGTGCCAACCTTCTTAGCTTAAATGTGGTAGATGAAGTATTTTACTTAAATTTTACTTACTCTATGCCTGAGAAAAACTCGGTTTAAAGCAAAGTATTTGTATTTTGTCAGATATCACGTTAGTTTTGTGTCTTTATGTATTGCATGAAATTTAACTTGATGATAGTTCTGGTGATAAGATTTATCATATTGTTGTCAGAAAGTACGCATATTTTCTTGAGAAATCACTGGCGTTTCTTTAAGCTTTCTTTTGAACCCGCCTTTAAAACTGCTCCAAGTTTACTTTTTCTTGGTGAGTTAACCCTTAAGTACTAGCTTATACTGCCACATTACTTGCCGTATGAACATCATCCCCTAAAATAAAGCTTAATTAGGCAATGTATTTATAAACTATCTGAAAAAAATTTAATTTATTTCCATAATTCGATAACATTTAGTAATATAATATTTTTATTAATCTATATTATATATTCTTAAAAACTAATACAATAAATCATATTTCGAAAAATAAAATAAAAATACAAATTGTTATTAACTGGTGGCGCCATCCCTGATACAGTGTTCAAACTCTCTTCTATACAATTCGTTACTAAAATATTCTGGATTAGACACTATACAGATAAGCCTTACAATTTTGTACAATAGTTATTAGATGGCACAAAAGAAAAATTGATAATTTGAGCAGTAAGTAGTATTTGATCACTGAAACAATTACTGTCTTGAAAATATAACAAAGTCAATTATAAGGTAAAGTTTTATAATATATATATAAAAAAAAGCAAGTTAAATATGTGGCGACCTCGTTGATACAAATTATGAACGAACTTTTCTTTAGTCTTTCGGTGGCAAGATCCATTAGCTCTGAATTCAAATAAAAATCACTAATAATTTATATAATGTTCATTAGATGGCACCTTAAGCAAACGCATTAATTGTTTTATTAAAATTTATTTGCAATTTATTGCATTATATTGTAAAGGTAAAGTATAAATAAATAATTTAAAAATACGTTACACAATTCCTGATAATGTGCTCTTAAAAATTCCTGGATCCATATAAATTTTCATGTTACGAATAATCGAATACTTAACATTAACTACACCCGGGTAAAGTAGACATAAGTATAACAAACATGTAGTATGTTATTGCCGTTGTCAAATGATCTTAAAAAGAGTGTTTCCTAGTCCTATTTTACTATTATTCTATAAATTTTCGGTACATATATTCATAACAGTTATTGGTTTACCTTATCACTTTTTTAATTACATAATCCGCAGCATATGAACTTTAAATTCTGCTTATACTGCTTCCATATCAAAATTAAACATATGCATATACTTATTTCAAAAGTAAGAAGTCTATGAATGTTACAGTCCAGTTTTCAACTGTAGAGGATGGGGTGTATGTGTTTTACCACCTCTGGTTACAAACTATGCTTCTTGATAAAATAAATTATTATAGTTTGATAATAATTTATCTTGGAAATGATTTGGCAATTTTGTTATAACAACATACATAAAATTTATATCAATCATACACCAACATACGAGCACACTGTTCTCGAAGATTTTGAACAGACCCGTAGCTCCAGAAATTATTACCAAATAATCCAAGATGAAGAATCTGTAAAGAATGTTGATATCTTAACATTAGAAACTATAAAATTGCGATCTTCAAAACGCTAAGGAAATAAATTGTCAGCAATAGATTGTTGACGATTGACTGTATCCCCTACTACACGACTATACTGATTTTCCAAGTCTGGAATAATTCAATAAAGAATATAGTGGAGGGATTGTAACGTCCAGTCCTGCACATAGTAGGACAATAAATAAACGCTCGTATTCTCACCTTAAACGATCCATTTGCTTGATCTCTATGATGCTAAAACTAGTTCGAAAGAAAAGCTCGGAGAGTAGGAGCGCTTCCCTGTTAATAAGATCTAATAAGACGCCACAGTATTGTTACTTTGAAAGCATTAAGTCAATATCATAAAATACGTTCGACATTTAGTTAACAAAAAAGGGTGTTCGTAGACAAAAAAAAGAAAAACTGAAAACACTATTACAAGTTTTTTGGGTTTGTTCTAATATCTTACAAAAAACTGTATTTAAAAATATAAACCAGATAGATAGTAGTTTGGAACTCTAGTTAATCATCTCCACCTATGTAGGTAATTTTGATGGAGCTTGTAGTTGATTAACTTAATCACTTAAAGTTGATATATAACCCCTTTTCACATTAATTTTTGGATTCTGTATACGTACTTCGACAAGTTGTCATCATCAGAAAATAATTAAATAATGTCCCACCTGGAAAACTACTGCAAAAATTCGCACGGAACTAATTCCGTCAATGATAAGTACCGTCGAAAGCCAAAACACACGCCAGGGCGATAAGAGTAACAAACAATAATTAAACGAAAATTGGTTGAATACTTATTCCCAAAATACTGCAATTCCCATGAAAGATATAATTTACCATGCCTTGCTTGGTGTTTCCTTTACAATTTCGAATTTCTCTCTACATAATTTTTTCAGGTAGCAGATGAAAATAAGTACAATTTTCGGAAAAGCAGATTGTTAAATATAAATACATAGATTGGTCAATTTTGGAGAGGTATGCAGATGTTAAAATAGCTTGTAGAATACATTTCAAGTTATTTTAATTTAGCTAAGAAGCAGGTAAGTACTTTTATATCACCCTCTGTGGTGAGGTCTTAATGAAACGTAAACACATCTAAGATGCGGGCTGTTTCTTACTTTAATGGCCAGAGTTGTACTAAATAAATTGTATCTAAGTAAGCAAACTTAAATTACTTATTTACGTATATTAGTTCTGGTAATAAAATTTAATAGTCATTACATCGCATAATTAAAATTCCATTATAGTTTAACACTTCAAAAATTTAAGTAATAAAGTCCATATATATTTTCGTTAGTATCAAAATACAAATTGCATATATTTTAGGAAAATGTGGAGAACTTAAGATGAAGATAGGGAAAGTGAAATGAAAATAAATTACGATAACTGTAACTCGGTGACGGACAATATAAATAGGGACGCTAAAAAATTCATTTGCTAGTTCAAACTAAGCAAATACTGTTAAATGTATATAATAATTTACAAGAGGAAGATGCAGAAGTTAGAGAAAAGTCCATTATAGAAAGAACATCGAAGTTAACCGGTGTCTGCTACAGCACAATTTATAATATAGTGAAGCATGACGGAGAGATGAGATAGAAGTGATAAACGATCTTTAAGGAAAGTACCAAGTTAGGACATTATCTTTCGATGAACAGTATATAATATGTATAAGCAGAGTGAAGTTTCCGCATTAAATAACTTACAAAAAAAAATTAAAGAAAATAGCGAAATAGAAGCCCCTAGAACAACAATATTGCGAACATTAAAGTAAAATGGTTTCCTATTTAGGACAGTAGACAAACAACGTGTCACCCAGGATACAAAAATTAAGTTCAGGATATTTAATTATTTGATACGCAGACCAAATTTGGTATGACATTCTCGGTACCATAAAGTAAGTTTGGATTAATGATTCACATGTATGTTTATTGGATGTACTCCCTCTTCCAAAGGAAAATAATTATTATTTTACGCGCTGGTTCTGAAATCCGTTGGGTTGGCGAAGTGTTACTTTCGGCAAAATATATAAAAGGTTGTAATTTAACTTTATAAACTCAAAACGCCAAGTCAAAAAAGTATTATACTATTATAATTTAGTATAAACTAAAGATGCGGTTAAAATAAAATAAAAAACACTCCTAAATAAATATTTTTTATATGGAATTTTCTACGACTGCGCCACCTCGGTGCAGTTTCCCAAACTATTACTCATAAGACTCTGCCCTTAAGGCTCTCTAAGCAGAGTTTTTAAAATACAGCTATTTTGAACATATAGTAGATAACAAGTAATATTTACTTAAATATTTATCCTCTAGTCGTGAATTAGTTTAAGTAGGTGAGTATAATTTGCATCGATTTCTCAATTATTAGTGAAAAATGTATTCTTTACTGTTGAGAAATTAATGCGATTTATTAGCAATCCACTAGTGCTATTAAAGTAACTCGGTAAAAGATGGCACAAGCTCTGTAATATGAAATTGTTTTAAAGTATATTGACACTCATAAAAAATAGAGCACAAATACTATTATGTTTTTAAATAACCTATAATGGGATATCTGACACTGCACAATTTAATTTTCATTTAAAATGTTTCATTCTGGGTTGTTTTTGTTTTGAAAGCAGTGATTTACCTTAAATTTTTAGTAAATAAAAGTTAAACAAAAATTATATGTGTTAAAAATTGATACAAATGAAGAATATAACAATATATAAAAATCGTTCACCAGTCGTTGTCCTTAGTTCTATGGTTTCCAAAATCCCGCTTTAATGTCTGTAAAAAATTTTGATTTAGCAATACACACAAACATTCTGATAGACAGGTTTTTTCATCATTCTTTTTGAATTTGCTGTCTTTCGATGAAAATATTTAGACCTTACAAAACTATAGTACACCTTCCTAAACATGCATAACATCTGATAAATGTTTCGGAATGCTCTTTACAGATGTTCCGACCACATTGATGATATCTGGTTTTTACTTGCGCTCTTTTTGAGTACACACATGACATCATTTATAGATTGTCGCAGGTTTCTGATCTCGAGCTTGTGTTATTGCCGCAAATCCCAACTAAGATTTCTATAATTGATTTTAGATTTCTTAACAGTTCTCTTATTTGATATCTTCTTATAATATGGTCGTCAATAAGTTCCTTTCCCAAACTAATACAAAATTTTTTTCGATTTACTTTGAATGATTCTTCTGACATGACTAGCAGAAGTATGTAGTTCTTTACACGTGAAATATTTAATAGTGCTTCAAATATGAACATGGGCCATAGCCTGGCTCTTTCTATCATGTATAATTTGAGGACCTCTGATCCAATGCATCGATACTCATTTGGTTATTGTAAAAATTTATTGTCTCGGATTTTCATTTTGTTCTATATTACTATTATGATGAATGAACCGTAACAACAAAACAATTATCTATTCTTTTCGGCACGTGTGAAACTAATCTATCGTTACGTATAAATTTAAAACTGAAAAAGTTAACTCTAAAATCTTGCAGTGTCGTAACATATACGAGGGTAGCCGTTTATATTTCGCGAATAGCAAACAAAATAAATTTTTTATTATCGAAAATAGTTCTATTGCTTTTCAAAATATTCTCCTTGAAAATCAATGCACTTTTGCATTCGTTTAAACCAATCCGAAAAACCTTGCTGCCACTGTGAAAGCGGCATCTCCAAATTATGAGTTTTGAATGCCTCAACTCCCTCTTCCGGCGTAGAAAACCGTTGACCACGAAGTTTATTCTTCACGTGTGGGAATAAACAGAAATCACAGGGTGCTAAATCAGGGCTGTACGGCTGATGGCTCATCGATTCAGTGTTTTGCTCGATCGAATATTCAATTGTTCGAACCGACCTGCGAGAGCTCGCATTATCATTGTGGAGAATGACCTGTTACTTTCGGTTTGTTTTCCTTATTTCTTCAAAAACTTTTGGCAAACAAATAATTGTGTACCATTCAAAATTGACCGTTCTACAACTCCCTAAAGGCACGGTTGCAACGTGACCGGTTTTTCCGAAAAAACAGGCGACCATTTGTTTTGATGTGCTTCGAGCGTAAACCTTTTGTTGGTTTTGGCTCATCTTGGAATACCCACACAGTCGACTACTGTTTACTATCCGGCTCATACATGTAGATCCAATATTCATCACTTGTGACGACTTTGTAAATGTCCTTTGAAGCACCGACATTGTATTTTTTGCGCATTTCTTGGCACTAGTCGACGCGAGTCCTTTTTTTGAACGGTTATCAAATTATGTGGTACCCAGTATGAACTTAGCTTCTTAACGGCTAAATGTTCATGCAGGATTTTATCCACGCTGGTGCTAATAATACCTAGAAATGTCTCGATCTCACAGTATATCACATGCCGGTCTTGCATTATCAATTTAGACACTGCGTTAATGTTTTCCGACACAACAACATTTGTGGGACGACCTTTACGAAATTCATCGTCCAAAGAACGCCGTCCAAGTTTGAATTCACTATACCAACGATATACTGTAGTTTTCAAAGTTGCTTCATCACCATGTAAAGAATGCAGCTCGTCGATGCATTCCTGTGGAGATAATCCACGTCGAAAGTTATCAAAAGTAATTGCATGAAAATTTGCAAAAAAAATTTATCGCTGACATAAAATTTTCAGGTTACTGTCAACAACAGAAATAGCGACCAGATAATAAACTGTCAAGGTAAACCTCACGATGCAATCACCAGATCGGAGGCAACACTAACAGTGTTGCCAGTTCCCGAAATATAAAAGGCTACCCTCGTATTAGTACAACTCATTTTAATTCATGTATCAACTATGTACAAGTAAACCAATTATCACCTGTGTTATTACTTAGGTGAAACTAACTCTATGACAATGCGGATAAGCAATTCGCTGTTTGATTCTTATAAATCTAGAAGCATACAGGTATCTCGTTTCATGTAAACGGGCGCACTGATTGAGTGCATCTCCATCTCACTGTTATTGATATCTGTGATGAGTGTGTTATGGATTTATCACCACATAAAGTATCAACAATAATAATAATAATTTAAGATTAATTAAAAGTATATCGCAGCTATGAAATATGTTAGAAAATGGAAAATGTATAAAAAACTATATAATAAAGCTATCGTATTTAATATTAGTTTCCATTTAATTGTCTTTGTTGCTTTGTGTACAAATTGTCATTGAAATCTCACTTTGGTTGGTAGTTCTAACGACGACTTTGAAAGTGATAATTAAATACTGTTGTAAATGAATTGCTTAATTTCTTTTTTGTGTGACTTGAGTTGACAGAAAGAAAAACATTTGTCTCTGCTTTATTATTCTCACAGAGCAATTCTACGACTTAAGGACGATGTTGTTTTCACAAACAACAACCGGCGCTGATTTTTCTGGATACCATAAAATATCTTTTTATGTTAATTAAAGTTAGTAACACCAAAACTGTTACTTTTAATCTAGTGCTGTTGGAAACTAATTTAGGTTTTGTGTTAAGTTCTTAAAAGCATTTTAGTTCCATAGAAAATATTCATATAACCGAAAAAAGTCATTAATGTGTCCGCCGAAATAAAAACTATTTTATATAATTAAGACTTTTACGGCTCTCATATTATTCGTTTTTTATTCCAATTCAAATAGGGAAGAAAAGACAAATTTTAAAGCCATTTCTTGCAATTTATTCTAATTAAAATTCCGTGTACCGCATCAAAAAAAAAAAATTAATTATGTTATAGAAACAAATCTATTAGCTAGTTTGATTGTTTGTAAAAGAACTTTAATGTATATTTAAAGTTTCGGTTATCTTCTTTGTTATTTAGACCTATATCTCCAATGTATACTGAGACTCCCTTCAATTTCTTTCCTTGCCTTCTTTTAATGCTGTTCTATATTTTGCCATCCCATCTTCCTTTCTTGTTAAGTATTAAAAATTCTTTTCTGCAGTATCCATCTTTGTTGCTGTTTATATATTACTCTATTTATTTGTCGCATCTAACTTGCCTGTTGTTTGCCTATATTCTCTTGATTACTGCCAATTTTTACTTGTCCATTTTCTAACTTACCGGAACGTACCGAACTGTACCGGAAGTCATTACCGGTTGTTTCGTAAAAAAAACTATCGTACATATTATAATTTTCAATAAAATGGAAAAATTGATTTATTCAAAGTATTGGCTTTTTGATTCTACACATCTTGCCCATCTTCAGCAATTTATGGATGCCATGCCAAGAAAAAACTGCTTGTCCTTTAAGCAAAACCATTCATCGAGTCATTTTCGGTTTTGCTGTATGAGACGGCGCGTTATCGTGCTGTAAAATCACTTTACAGTGTCTTCGCGCCCATTCTGGACATTTTTCTATCAATGCATGGTTAAAATTGATAATGTGTTGTCGGTAGCGTTCAGTATTAACACAAGGTTACAACAGTTCGTAATACACCACGCCGCTTTGGGCTCATCAAACAATGAGTATTGTCTTGCGACCAAAACGATTTGGCCTTGGAGTTGATAGGCCGGCTTCACCAGGTGATAACCATGATTTCTTGCACTTAGGGTTTTCGAAATAAATCCATTTTTCATCACCCGTCACTATTTGATGCAGAAATGACTTTCAATCATACCTTCGAAGCAGCATTTCACAGACGACTTTTCGATTTTCCATTCAATTGATGTGACACCCATTTTCAAATCTTTTGGATTTTTCCCATTGCTCCTAATCGATCGCTAATCGTTTCTTGGTCCACATCTAACGTATCCGCTAATTGTTTTTGAATTTGGACTGGGTCTTCATCCAATAACTCTTGCAGTTTTGCATCTTTTCCGGTCTATCAGAACGTTCTTTTTCTCGCACATCGAAATCTCCGCTTTTGAATTGTCGAAACCACGTCTCACATTTTTTGATGGTTGGAGCATTCTCACTGTAAATTTCTAGCAGCAAACGGTGACTTTCAGCGGCTTTTTTCTTTTGACTTAATAAAAAAAGTAATGCGTGCCGCAAATGTAATTTTTCACGCGTGGCGTCACGAAACATAAAGAATAACATATATGGTTTTGAAGCTTGATGTCAGTAGAATAAAATGACATGTGTCAAATCATAACATTGCATACTTAAGCCTAGCGACATCTGTTAGAAAAACCGGTAATGACTTTCCGGTACACCTGCTAGGGTTATCGCTAGCAATGCATTATTTTCGCTACCTTTTCTTTTAATTGAGATAAGTCATTTCGGCAATAGCATGTCATATTACAATATTATCTATAAGATTCTATGTATGGAATCTTTTAAAAGAAGATCTTGTAAATAAGACTATTATTTGGAGCAAAGTAAATGCTCTGCTATGAATATCTTTATTAAAAGCCAGAACTAAGAAAAATGACCTGAAAAAATCCAGTACAATAAAAGTCATTACTAATAAATACATAAAAAGAATGAGCATCATAAGCAGATCTTATCGCACGAGGTCTACTCTCTTCGTCCACCAAGCTAAAAGGGCCGAGTACAATAAGTATCTTGTGACACAAGATCTTTATGTTATTCTTTCCAATTTGCATTTTTATGAAATTCTAAATAAAAAATAATTTCGAATTTGGCAATCTTCGTGATACTTCATAATACATGATGACATTCGTCAATTTAAAATTTAAATTTGTCAACTTGTATTGAATATTTTGTACTTATTAAATTTAATTTAAAAGGAATCAGAACTTTTCGTGTATTCCACCTGAAATTAGAGAAATTGCTGAAAACGTGGTAAATAATTTACTTTCCATTATATCTGGTATCGATTATGAGAAGAAGTTTATGAAATTTGAAATATACTGCAAATAAAACAAACAAGTTGATCAGAAAATATTTTACCTACACATTTTCAATAGCAATTCTTTAAATATACCATTTCCTATGTAAATAAATTATTGTACTAAATTGTAATTATTTAATATTTAGTTTATTTAATATTTTGACTTCATGTTTTGGCAACACTTGAAGAATTTAATTGTACTTGACTCTAATAGTATCCACATTCTTCGTTTTACATTAAGACAAACGCCAACTAATAATGTAGTAATGTCACTTTTCAGTAAAAGTAAATAACGAACTGCCGTGAGACGTTCTTCGATTGTAAGTGGACCATACCGAACATTTACCGACAATCTATCTTGAAATCATCATTAAACAATACAATTTTCCAACAAAGCCCTCGAATTCTCACTAACCAGCGGCTAAATTTGAGTCTTGATGCGTAATCGCCAGGATTTAAAGCTTGTTATAGGTAAGATAAGGTAGGGGTACAAACTGTTCTCCACACTCTCATGTGACCTACGCTAAGTCTATTAGCTATTTTTCGAACACTAGCTAAAAGTTGAACATCATCCATCTTACGTATTGCTTCTACTTGCCTTGTGCACGACAAAAATAAATACTCTATATTAACGTAATTGATGTTTACCCTACTGACGAATCACAACCAGCCTGACTTTTTAATAACGACGAAGTCAACAGCGGTACATAATACATACATTAGTAGGGTTAAATACTGCTTCAAATGCTTTAGCTTTGGGCATATGTTCATTAGATATTTGTAACTTGAAATTGCTTCAGAAACATATCTTTAAGCTGTGGTAATCATGTCATAAGACCCCCGATATATTAAAATTTCGACATTGTAATACGATCTATTTCGTGTTAGGAAGATGATAATTGCATATAGGAAAGCATACATATATATGTTAAATATATAACGATGAATTGCAAAATACAAGGTAGTAACAAATATAGACAAATAATTGTATAGGCGTCCGGCTTATAAATTTTTTAGCGTTCATTGTCGTAAAATCATGATTAAAGCTCGCGAAATGGTAACAATTGGCTTGCCTTCAGGCAAAGGGGAAGTCAACACTGGTGTCAGAACGAACGCTACACTATGTCTATCATTTTATTTACACACCTTGTATGTAATTGCCTGCGAGATGAAATGTACATTATCAACTTAATTACACACTGAAGAGATGAAGGTTCGCCAAATTGTTAAAGTCGGAGGCAAATTGACATAACTATAAAGAGTCCTCTTATCCTTTCTCTAAACAAATATTAACTATTGTATTGATGTATGGACTTTAGTCTTCCGTATTGTTTATTAGTCATAATTTATTACAAAAACTTTTTATATAAGTAAAATACAAATTTATTTTCCGGCTGAATAAATTATAGCAGTATAGTACATGCATATTATATACAATATATATTTGCCTCCACAGCGCAGTGTGACCAAATAGATTACAAGCGCAAAATTGAACTTGGAACGAATATGTGTCTATACTACAGTATATTTATTTCTGAAACGGAAAAGTTGGAAACTGAAATAAATTGTTTTTCAATTTAACCGTTGACTAACTTATTTAGAAAGTTATTGAACAGTAGACTGTTACGTTAACGCTTGAAAGAATGAGCACCGAATTGAATAAGATGAAATATCAAGTGTTTTAGAATTTATTTTACTCTAATCGAATTTTCACCTACCATGGGATTTCTTTGAATATATTTCACCTCTTTACAATCGGTTTATTCTCAGATGTATCTTACCTAATACTTATATGCACCTCCTACATTAATATATATATATATATATATATATATATATATATATATAATAAGCAAATAAAAAATTGGATCTTCATTTTGTGATTACAAAGCATTTTTGTTGTATACTGCAATCAAGACAGGGTTCTGCCTATAATAAATACAATACGACGTTCTTGACTGCAGTATGCGACAAAAGTACTTGCACTTTTTACTAACAAGATGAAGATCTAGTTTTTTATACTATATTCCACTTTATTTGGCCATATGGCGTTTAATATCAGTTGCACGAGGACCGAGTCGCCTTCATTGTTCTTGTGCATATATATATGTATATATATATATATATATATGGGTAGTATTAGATTCTCAACCATCAACCTGAAATTGAAACAGTTGACGTTTCACTACGAAACAACTCGTGAAGAAGATAATTCAGGTGTCCTCGAAACATCGAGACGCCGATTATTTCGAGAACGTCTGTCCAATATCGTGGAGAGCCTAGAATATAATATTACCCACACTTACAACCGCCAGAACCTTCATTAAAAGCATATATATATATATATACAATATATTGTTATTGTATAAATGATTGAAAGGAATTAATTACTTTGTTCGCATATCAAATGTATTAAATGTACACTTACTTCAAAAATTCTTTTATTATCTTAGATAATGATGTATGTATAAATATCAAATATTTCTTGATAAAAGAAAATAAAAGCATTTTTTGTCATGCTTATTGTGCAAATATTAAATAGTTCGGTATAGGTTTTCTGGTTTATTCTTTTGTATTGTAATACATATATATAGTACAAGAACTTAAAAAATATTTATTTAGAATCAATTTATATGAAGATATGATGATGATGAAGATATATAGTTCAATTTTTAAAATGTATTTAAAAGGAAATGAAAGGACACAAAAAAATTTGCAAGTATGCAGAAAATAGAAATCACACTCATTTCCTTATTTGTAAATAAATACAATTTCTTTAATTGTATTGATAAATTTAACAATAGGCTTTTGTAATTTGTATTTGTTTTATTTGTCAACAATGATCTTTTGTTTTATACACACTAGTGAAGTATAAAATCATAAGAATTCGCTCTTTAGTAATTGCCTAAGTGTACGTAGATAATTTGCCCAGAAATAGATCTGAAAAGACAATGTAAGAAACGAATACCAATTATAAAATTATAAGGTTATGTGAGAGTTATTACATACCTGAGTAAATAATTTAATTTTGGGTAATATAACTAATAGTCTTAATAAGTTATAAAGTATCCAGGACTGATATTAAAAAAGACAATGATAAATACGAGGAAAGCCGTTTATATTTCGGGAACTGGCAACACTGTTAGTGTTGCCTCCGATCTGATGACTGCATCGTGAGTTTGTCATTTTTGACAAACTTCACGACATACAATTTTATTATCCGGTCGTTATTTCTATTATTGAAAATAACTTGAAAATTTTATGTCAGAGGAAAAATGAAATCATCTCGCAAACATTTTTGTTATTTTTCATAACTTTCGGCGTGGATTATCTCAACAAGAATGCATGGACGAGCTGAATTCTTTATATGGTGATGAAGCATCAGCGAAAACTACAGTATGTCGTTGGTTTAGTGAATTTAAACTTGGACGGCGTTCTTTGGACTATGAATTACATGAAGGGCGACTCACAAATGTTGTTGTGTCGGAAAACATTAATGCAGTGTCTGAATTGATAATGCAAGACAGTCATGTGACATACCGTGAGATCGAGGCATCCCTAGGTATTAGTAACACCAACGTGAATAAGATCCTGCATGAAGATTTAGCCGTTAAGAAGCGATGTCCACGTTGGGTACCACATAATTGGACTGACAACCGTTCAAAAAAGGCCTCGCGTCGATTAGGGCCAAGAAATGCACAAAAAATACAATGGCGGTGCTTCAAAGAAGATTTATAAAGTCGCCACAAGTGATGAATCTTGGATCTATACGTATGAGCCCGATAGCAAACAGCAGTCGACTGGGTGGGTATTCCTAGATGAGCCAAAACCAACAAAAGTTGTTCTGGCTCGAAGCACATCAAAACAAATGGTCGCCTGTTTTTTCGGAAAAACTGGTTACGTTGCAACCGTGCCTTTAGAGCGTTGTAGAACGGTTAATTCCGAATGTTACGCGACTATTTGTTTGCCAAAAGTTTTTGAAGTAATAAGGAAAAAAACCACCATGACAATACGATCTCTTACAGGTGAGTTCACACAATTGAATATTCGACCGGGCAAAACTTTGAATTGATGAGCCATCCGCCGTACAGTCCCTGATCTAGCACTCTATGGTTTCTTTTTGTTCCCAAACGTGAAGAATAAACTTCGTGGTCAACGGTTTTCTGCACCGGAAGAGGCAGTTGGGGCACTCAAAACCCATATTTTGGATATACCGCCTTTACAGTGGCAGCAATGCTTTCCGGATTAGTTTAAACGAATGCAAGAGTACATTGATTTTCAAAGAGAATATTCTGCAAAGCAATAAAACTATTTTCGGTAATACAAAATGTTTTTTTGTTTGCCATTCCCTAAATATAAACGGTTACCCTTGTAGTAACGCTATAATACTAGTAAAGTATTGAATAATTTTAGTATGTGTTGCTTAATGCACATATAAACGCATATCAAAAGAAAAAGATAAGAAGATGGTTAAATGGTTTAAGTAAGAATTGACATGAAAATGAGACATCTGTGTATAAGCAAAATAGGAAATACAGAAAAATAATAAAAGAACGAATTTGTGATTCTTATACAAAATAAATTATGCATTTAGATTAGCATTATTTAAAATTCCATAGCTTATTATTATAATTTATGATTAAAAAAATTCACAAATCTATTTAATATTAGTGACAATATAGTTAATTAATGAAAGGCCAATAATAAAGAAACGTTATCAGAGATAACAATCACGATAAAGGTATAATATATATCTATAACTTATGATGACGATCATTGACAATAATCGATTCAAATTTAAATTGGGGTAAGATTCCATTATTTTATTTGAGGTATATGTAAATTAATTTATTATAATTTTTCTATTTGTTGTCAATATAGTACAATTGATTATTTTTTACATTAGTAGCGAAATAAATATCAAGAAAAATAAAATATTTGCATAACTTTAAATTATAGAAAAACTAAAATCAAGTCATTTATATACATATCTCATTAATTTTTATATTACAATAGTTTAAAGAAAATAAAAAACGAAATAAATTCGACAAGAATTTAATATTAATTTATGATGACTTAATTTGACTTACTTTTATTGGTATATATTAATTATTTTATATTAAACTATTTTGCTTTAAATTTAATTCATAAAGTATACAGCAATAAATAGTTTTTAAAAACTTGTTTCAAAGTTCAACCTGTTTCATATGTATTTTGGTGTGCTGAATCCAAATTTTCAATCAGTTTTTTTCTACCACGTATCAATTTTTCGCAATCTTTATCTTTTGTTGGCAATGATAGTATTAAAATATATAGTTAAGATTTCAAGGTACATAATTTATTATCAGAGTATAATTGACAAATTTAACATTTTATTATTATAATAGTGTAAGTAGTGTAAGTTGGAATATGAACAGTTTATTACTTATTAATCTAAAGCTTTGTATTGCCCCAGTCTCTTCACGGTAACAGTTCGACTGCAGCTTTTCCTTTTATATAATATTTCTGGTGTTGCTCGTAGAAGAGTCCAACAGTAATCTCCCATCATGTTGACATTCCAATGATCCTAATATCGTTTCTCTATCTCCTTTATATCTTGGTGGAAACGCTCCCCTGTTCCTCAGTTAAAGCTCCAAGATTGTCAGGGAAAAAACTTAAATGTGAGTGTAAAAAATGCATCTTCACACTCATGTTACATCCAAGTTCTCGTAATGTTTTCAAAATGTTTTGAACTATATTTTCGTAATTACGATCTTTCTGATTGCCTAAAATGCCTACAATGCTTAAATAACATAAAGTAAACATGCGAGGAAACTTTACGTCCTGTGGTATTTTAAAGTTCATTTTCGGATTCAGCACGTCAAAAAATATAAAGGCGAGCCAAATTTATGAAAAAAAATTTGTTCATGGTTGGCCTGTGTTATAGTACCTTCATTAAAAACTACGAAATACATAAGTGAATAGTAAGAGGTATTTAGTTTCCTATCTAGATCTGCATATGAGCCTTTTTGGCGCTTAATAATAAGATTTTCCGTAAAGATCAATCTTTTGTTCATATTTTGTATATTTTATTTTTAAAATTTTTGTGAATATTATAATTAAATAATTTTCATATCTTTAATAGATTTCATTTGTATTTCTTATTTCGTAATTTGCACCTTATTGGAATTATTTTATTACTACCCGGTATTAATAAATTTTCGTATTCCAGGAGATTACTTTATATGATCAGTTAAGTTTAATTTGAGTCATTATTTTTATTCCTTTATGCTTATATTAACACTATCTCAGATATCTAAATTTAATTTTGTTTACGAATTGCACTGGGTATGTCGTTTTCTTTCTTGTTATTATATTTAAATTTCTTTCAATTATTAAACATATCTATATATTTGTTTCAAGTTATTTTAAGTACTTTTGTAACTAATTGTCTTTTAATAACAACCCCGTAATTTATTTCTTTCTTCCCCTTATTTTTCCTCTACTCGTAATAGAATATAAATTGAAGGGAAGTTGGGAAAAATAACTGCTTTGTGACTAAGTATAGACATTCACGTCCTCTTTAAAAAGCTTTGAGTGATATAATTAGCATTTTCATAAAGAAGGGAGTTTTATTTCAATATTAATTGAAGCAGTGAATACTAACATAGAAATTTGTCGATCTGTGATGAGGTAATACTTTCACAATGGCCATACCACATTGTGAAATTATTACCTCATCACAGATCGACAAATTTCTATGGAATGGAATGGAAAATTCCCGTCGAGGTTATATTTGCCCAAAACTTACGAAACTGTTCTTCTTGTATGCTATTAAATGGAATGTTGGAAACACTCATCATGAACATTAAATTAATTAGAAATTCGGCACCGCCTTAGTGATTTATGGTTTGCATTATTGTCAAGTTTTTATCAACGCAATCATTTCCAAGTCAGTAAAGCCCTATTACACACATACGAGGTCCGTCGTATAACTTTCGAATACTAGCAATGATTTTGACGAAATAGTTCTTTACACATATTTGTTATTAAAACACGGTGACGTTGAACGAACTGAAAACTGATACTCCTTACGTGATTATTAAGGTTCTCCTTCCGTAGCTATGTAGATAATAAATGTTTTTATTTGTACGGCGCATAGTGTTACAGGAATATCACCCACTTTTGTACACGCGGAAAGTCTGACACCGGTTTTACGAACCTTGGTTTATAACTTATTGCTGTTAATTAATATTAATCTAAAAATTGCATATTCTGAATAATTAAAAGAGTTTCTACCATCATATTTTGTTTAATTTTTAATTCTTTTTTTCACCGAACACTTTAGAAAAAGTTTGGTAGAATAATTTTGCATGTAACTGTAAGTAATAGTAGTTATTTAAAATATTATTTTCCTTACATATTTGTATTTTTTACTATTTTCAGATTTATATACATACGTTATTTCGTCAATTGATAAAAGCTTCTCTATGTTTGTACAATTATCGGCTCTATACTTTTCTTTTTAATTATATGCCATTAAGCCGATGCTTCGAGGTTTGATTGTATTTCGTTTTCATTGCAGATTTGTTTTTCCATTATTTTGTTGATATTTTTCCAATTTTCATTGTGAAAATATTTTGATGCTAATCTAATTTTGCCATTCGGCGGACCTGTATTGTAATCCTGGTTATTTTCCTTTTTGTTTTTTGGTTATTTCCCATTATAGAATTATATCCTTCACACAGAAATATAGGTTTTTGCATAATGCACTGCTTCATTGTTAACTCCTGAAATGTTATTTGTGTAGATTAGTTATAGTTCGTTCCGTTATTGGTAAAAGTAATCTGCTGCATGTAAATTCGGTCAATAAGGAAGGAAATCAATTACTTGAATTTGTTTTTGCTTATAAGTAGGGAAACAAGTTAGTAAAAATAAGTGTTTCAGTGCGTTATCGACAAGAAAAAATAACTTAATCGAGCGGTTAAACAATGAGCTGTAAAAAAGGTCATGCTTTTCTGCCGATTAGTATACAGATTGTACAAGACACAATATGGTTTGTCTCTATAAATTCTATTCTTTTAGGAATCTTGTTACACACACAATTTTAATTTGTGTTCAAACATTTGATTGATTAAATGCATTTTATTATTCTTTGTTGCTCTTGTCGTCTTCGTATCTGTCAGCAGAAGTTTATAACCATTACGATCTAATTATAGACCCTTACGATATTTTAATTTTTGTTTTTATTTAATAGAACTGTATGATTATTGCTATAATACTGATTAGAAGTTATTCCCAGCAAGTTTGGTGAAAAGCCAATGAACAGAAGAGCGTACTTGATGGAATTTCATGTCTTGCGTTGGAGTTTTCGGGTCAAAACTTTGGAGACTTCGACCCGTAGGAATATTGCCAAATATTCCTTAATTGTTGCCTGCACCTTCGAAGAGAAGCTCGTGTTACATTTGCTCTACGAAGGCACGGTATATGATAACTAATTTTGGCAACTGCGGCCATTAACCTTATTGTTCAGAGCACAACGCCAGATTTTGATATAAATGCAAATATATATTTGCTGTTTTCTTCTATTTAGTTATATTTATTAAACTTTATTGTTTCAATAGTAATTGCTTTCTATTATTAAAACACCTTTCGACCTCCTTTTATTAGTTAACAAAATATTACATCAGTTATCTTTAATGTACCACATCTCAGGTTACCTTTACAGTGATTAAACACGTGCGTTTCGTACCAAATAGTTCTGACAAATAATTTTTATTGCAGTCGCAAGACTTATTGGGTGAACTGCGTATAAATTGATTCTTTCGCTTTATATGTCATCCAATATAATCATGTAGTGTATTATTATACTCATAGAAAACGCAATAATGTAAGTAAAAGGCATTTACCTGCAGCAGGGCAGTATGTAGATGCTTTTTGGTGAAAAAAACGATTTAATAAAAGATACATATATTTTACAATATTACAGGTATGCCAAAAAACGAGCTTAAACTTCTAAGCAAAAAAATTTTTAGAAGTCTAAAGTATAAAGTAATAAATTGCTGTAAAGATATTTATTACATTCTGTAAGTTAAAGGAAGACATTTTTTTTCTCCTAATGTTAAATATCTTTACATAGGCGGGAATAACATATTAAAACAGGTCGACAAACTGAGAAATAATTCAATTTTGTTCATAAAACTTAATTATAGACATTTCCTGTGTCGAAGTTGATTTCGGTAAAGTTCAAGGTGAATAAACGTTGAAATTTAAGACAAGACTTCGCTTTCGAGAAGGGTTTCTTTCATGTAAATGAGAAATACTAGAATTGTTTTCGGTGACACTCTCAGGTTAGTATTCAATATACATATGTTGTATTTGAAACAATATGGAAATTATTAATTTTTAGGAAACGAATTTCTATTTATCAAAATAATTTTAATTGACTCGAACACATGTCCGACAGGCTTCACTTAATAAAATTCTTAATAAAAGATGTTTTCCCTTTTGGATGTTACGAAGCTGTCTAAGCAAATAATAATCTGTTGAAGACAAGTCTAGTTAACTATGACTTTTGTAGATTTCCATAGTCCATATCGTGTAATTATAAAGAATTATTTATTATGTGCAGGATTTATATGAAAAAATGTTTTCATTTTAATTATATTATTTGTAAAACTATACCAAGTATACATTTAAATACAGTTTTCCATGTACATTATGATTTTCGGCATTCTCAAGAGTAACAAGGTTAAACTAAACAATTTTTTCATCGCTTTCTTATTTTGTGTTAGACGCTGGGTCTTGCGTGATCTCATATTCAAGTACTGTGGTATTATTACTTGGCTGTTCGCCGTCGCTCAACTCCATCCCGGGGCGTTTGTATACTATGTGTGGGTTTTCTATTGGAAGATGTACGCGTTAAAGAGACATATTATCCTTTTCCTTTATCGCATTATAAAGGGTTTTCCAATAAGGACTTGACAACTTTTTTTCAAAATAAAATGCAGACCATTATTTGAGATATTTCAAAAACTTTATTATCGAGTTGAAGTACAATCAAAACATTTATGAATGGAACTCGACCTCGTTCATATGGCCACCGCGGGCGCGTTTGCAGCGGTCGATTCGTTGGACCCAATTTTCGATGACTCGGTCACACAATTCGGCCGAAACGGCTGCTATTTCGCGTTAAATGTTGGCTCTGAGCTCTTCCAACGCTGTCGGCTTGTTGGCATAGACCAATGACTTGACGTAGCCCCAAAGAAAAAAGTCAAGAGGCTTTCAATCGCACAAACGAGGAGGCAATTCGACTGGTCCATTTCTTGAGATAACACGCTCATCAAACTTACTCTTCAATAAATCGATTGTAACGTGTGCTGTGTGGCTTGTGGCACCGTCCTGCTGAAACCACATGTTGTCCAAGTCCATATCTTCCAATTCAGGCTAAAAATAATCGGTAATCATGGCGCGATAACGATTACCATTCACAGTAACGTGACGATCATTATCGTCGACGAAAAAATATGGCCCTATGACGCCGCCGGCACGCAAACCGCACCAAACAGTTATTTTTGTGGATGAAGTAGTGTTTCATGAAGGACATGTGGATTTTCACCCGAACAATAACGCATATTTTGCTTATTGACGAACCTATTGAGCCAAAAATGAGGTTCGTCACTGAAAATGATTTTGCGATGAAATTGATCATCTTGGCGCATCTTTTCCAGAGCCCAATCGGAGAACGTACGTCGCTTCAAATGGTCCATCGGCTTCAATTCTTGAGTCAGCTTGATCTTGTATGGGTGTAAACCAAGATCCTTACGCAAAATTCGCCTTAAAGTGGTGTCGGCGATGCCCAACTCTTGAGAACGCCGTGGAATTGACTGATTTGGATCATTTGCTACGGACATTTCAACGGCAGCGATATTTTCGACACTTCGACCAACCCGTTGTCTCACTGGCAACTGGAATATGTGGACTCAAATTTTTGCACTAAACTTGTTACTGCCTGTCTACTAGGGCGAGAATTACGACCGAAAATCGGAGTTGTTCGTTCGTGTACTTTACCATGATGAAAATGTTAAGTTTACTGAATAAATTGACAGTGACAGTTCGATGATTAGTGAAAAGGTGCGTTCACAAATTGAATTAAAATTGTCAAGTCCCTGCTGGAAAAACCCCTTAGAAACTTTTCGTGTTTCTTAATATGTGCTGTAAATATTTGTGTCGTTTTCGTGGTGTATTTGCATGTTTCAAACGTATAAATGTTCGTCAAGAGCTAGTCTTAATGTAAGGTTTTGGAATTGTTCGAGTTTTCTGATTTGAATTTTCTTTGCATGCATTCATATTGGAGCTGCATATGCCGAAATCGGTCGTATTATATGTTTGTATATGACGAATTTCGTGCACGGAATTAGGGAGGACTGTCATCCAGTAACTGTCCAAAGACAACCTGCTGTGCATCACGATTTTATAATCTTGTTGTCAAAGTGTTTATGCTATGTTAATGTTTTATTAAGGGTTAGTCCGAGATAATTAACTAGCTGTCTATGCGACTTTTGTTTTCGATTTTTAGAGGTAGTGTGTGTGCTTTCTTGTTGTGTTGAAACACTATGGCTTGTGTTTTCCAGCGTTAATGGTTATAAGCCGTGTGCGATACTATTTAATGATGCTCTCCATTGCGTATTCTAGTTTGTTTGCGACTATTTTGGGTTTAAATAAGTGCGCAAGTATTATTGTGTTGTCTGTGTATGTGGTGACAATACTGTGTTGTCTTTTTGTTATGTATGATCTATAGATCGCGCATAAATTTAGTGAAATTGCCGATTTCTATGGTATACTGGACATAAGACGCTACTTGAAATGTGCGTCGGTTCAGGCATCTATGTGTTATTTTGATGAAATGCTCTGGGTGGTTGAGTGTTATTTGTTTGCGTAATAGTCTTTGATGTTATACGTGGTCGAAAGCTTCGGAGATATCGCGCCTGCAACTGTTCGCGTTTTATAGAAGTTATCTTTTATTTATTCCGTTGACTAAGATAGATGTGTCGTTACTAAATGTTGTTTCCAGAAGCTATATTATTTATCAGTTAGTATGTAGTATGTATATATGTATTTCAAGTCGTGTCAGTATTAGTCTTTTTAATTATTATACTAACTGTGGAGAGCAGGATATTGGGGGGTAGCCGAATGAATCGTTTCTCTTTTTATTTAGGGAACATTAATACCTTGGCATGTATCCATTGTTTTTTAGAAATATTTGTATACGTAGTATTGCGTTTATTATTGTCAGTACGAACATAGTCGTGTTGCATGATAGTGCTTTTAATATTTTATTTTTAATTCCGTAAAACGCGAAGCTTTATTGTTGCGTGTGCTTTTATTGTCTGTTTTAGTTCTGTCGCTGCAAAATCTGTGTTGAGTATTGGGTTTTTGAATTCGGGTTTACGTGTTTGTGTGTATTTGCGATGTTTTTTGTCTATATTTGTTCATTTTGGTATGTATTACTTTTGTATATATATATGCTTCTATTTGTTACTCTAATGTTTCCATTTCGTGTATCGTTGTAACGGCGATGCTTTCCGAAGCGTTAAATGGGGGTGTGTGTATTACAGGTTTTCAAAGTATCTCGCAGATTCTCGTTGTGTCCTTTTTGTTTGATTTAGTTTAATTTATCATGCCATCGTGAGTTTTTATACTACGATATTGCGTCTCTAACTTGTTTTTGGAGACTATTGAATTTTGCTACGGTTGAATTTCCATTATATATATATATATATATATATATATATATTTTATTACCTTCTCCAGGAATATTATGTGTTTTTAGTTATTTGTGTAAAATTCTCATCGGTTTATTCCCATATATTCGAATTTTTTCGTAAATATTGCATTTAGTTTTATGCATATTTCTTATTAACTTCAATAACGTCTACGTGTTCCCGAATCACTTCTTATTACGTTGTTTATGCGTCTGTTTTTTTTTTGCATATCGTATGTATCGAATCATCCATCTCACCCCCTCTTGCGCAAATATACGAGCTGCAGGTGTATACAAGAATCTCTGCCCCGTCTGTGAATCTAATGGGTGTGTAACTTTCGAGCCGTCTGGAATACTCTTTTCCACACTCTTCTATCTCCGACCTGTGTAATTTAGCATCGATTATTTTATATACGAACCACTAAGCCTTGCAACCCCAAGTGGTATACTTGTGTAATTTTCTCCTATAGTTATAACTCTTCTGCAAATGGATAAAAGGGAAGTTGTAGCTGCAGGAGTATCCCTATGAGTTCAAATCTGGTCTGTTAACGATTCGAACGGCATCTTGGAAATCTTTGAAACTAGCCTAAAATTTTTTATGTATAGTAAGTTCTCAGAGTAAGTTTCGTTAGATAACTTTTGAACAGACAATTTTATATTTCATTTTGTAACGAACTGCTGTAAACTATATATATATATATATATATATATATATATATATATATATATATATATGTATATAAATATAGAGGGAATGAATAATTGTTTCGAATATTTTACATGTATTCATCTATATCGGTGATATATTGTTTAATACTGAATGTTCACCATTTTTGTTACATATTCACGATCAATCTCTATTTTTACTGTTAATTATTTTGAATTTAAACAGAGAACTAATCCATATAGTGGGTGTTATTTTGTTATGGCGAATATCTTTAAGGGCAACTTAGTGGATTAGTAGAGCTACGTCTTGTTAAGAGACTTTACTTGTATCATTATTTGCTTTTGGCGCCCATTTACACTAACATCAATCTCCGACTATTTAGCTTGTGGACCACGACCTCCTCGACAACCTGCTGGCTACTGTTCTGTTGCTGCCCAGATAAACCAGGGCTCCTTGAGTTGGTAGTTTCACCTGCAGCATTTTTGTGTTCTACGACAAGATCGTAGCACTGTTGTTGTCTTGTGTTGTAAATCCAGTGTGCTCTGATATCGTCTACACGTTTTGTTTTTGTGTTTCATTAGCTTTCAAATGTCAAGTCAGTTGTATGTTTCATAATTTTCTGTGATTGTATGATTTTTCGCGGTTGTTTCAATTGTATGTTGAGTTAGTGTAGTGGTGTTTTCTAGTTCCTTTCTTCTGCAAGGTTATTGGTGACAGCGATGTCTAATTTATCCGTGAGGTGAACTTGCTGGTAGTATATTGGCTCGTTCTTTGCCATAATGTTTACTACTCTAATATCTTGTTACGTAGACAGGCATATGTCGTGTATGTTCTGCTATCTGTAGCCCCTAGTTGTATGCTTTAGGTTGAGATTGCCGATTATGATAGTCTGTCGACTATTCCTGAGAATAATGTTAAATTCGTTCTCTTTGAAATTAGCTGTAGGTTTAAGATACGCCGAGTATACGTTGATGTCTCATTTCGCTCTGCAATAGCAATAATAATAACAATCTTTATTAGTCCAACAGCAATTACCACTTACAGAATAAGATATAATTTTCAGTGTAGAGTTTGCATTTATAGTATTTCAAAAAAGATGAAAGAAAACTAAACGAATAATTATTTATAATGTATACACACAGAAAGGTAGATAATAAATGTAATTGAAAGATGAATAAGAATCAACAAATTAAATGGAATATTGTATAAAATTGTTTTTATATTATATTACACAATAATAACATACATTATTTATAAAACCATTTACCAATGCAGTCGTTATATGGGTATAAGGTAAGGGTTAATTTAAGAAACATCATAATTAAACCTGTTAAAATTCATACACATAACGTGTACAGGTGACTTTAGTAAAACATTTGTTTTCGCCCTGGATAATCTAAAAGCAGCACTTAATCGTATATTAGAAACGGGTACATTAAAGTAATATAGTTCATTATCATTATACAGTCGATTACATTTAACAGCGGTTTTGATAAATCCAGTCCTTGTTCAGGATAAGTCCAAGTCACTCTGTAGGAAAGGTATTTCAAGACCCTGTTCTGGATCAACGAATCATCAACGAATAATTGTTGCTATGTGTCGTAAGGTAACCACACTAAGGATGCATACTTCAATTTGTCGCACCAGAGCATGGTACAAAGTCTTAATTACAGCAATATTGTTAAATATGATCTGATAAGAAAATCCAAACATTTCGAAGCCGATGCATTGATTGGCGAAACATGCTGACAGAAAGTGATTATAAAATCAAAAAATATGACATCCAATCGAATTTGGCAAAATAATCAAATATCGTAGGGGCAGCACGTTGTATGTAAAAATCAACAGAGCATTTAGAGACATACAATAAAATTTTATTATGAGTACACTATTCTACAATTATATATATATGCGGGTTATATTGTAAATTCAAATATCGTCGACATACCTTAGAAATTCGCCGTTTAATTTATCAAAGAGGTCATTGACAAAGACGTTACAAAAAAGAGTCCCGAAACTTGAACATCAGTGGATAATGGAAAAATTTTAGACGAAAATCTGCTATAAAAAACATCGATTAGCGAGGAACGATGACATGAAACGAACCAGTGCGGGACAAAAACCAAAGCGATCCAGCTTTGCAAGGAGAATATTGTGGTCTATAGGAAAAAAGGCTTTAGTCCATACATGTGACGTCGATTTGTTATCGATTATCAATCCCCGAAGAAATAAATTGAGTAATGCTCATTAAATTCGTGGTTGTTGATCTCCTAAATATGAATCCATATTGGTTACAAGAAAAGAATTGTTTCACCAAATATTACAAAATAAGATTTGTTCAAGAACTTTAGCAAAATTTTGTAATACACTTATTGATCTATAAAAAGTTATATCTATCACCTTTTTTGAATACGGGTATGACCTGTTTTCCAGGTTCTAGGAAAATACTATCTTTAATTAAATTATACAGGATGGTTAGCTGCACTAAAGATAGCATATTTAACTTTAATGTGTCTGATGGAAAAGGAAAGATAATTGCCAAACATCACTGATGTCACGGCTTCACTTTTACTGAAAGACTTGGAAAACACATCAGCAAACTTGTTCACTATTATGCCCGGTTGCGCAAGTTCCACCTCTTCGTAAACAATATATATCGGAACTCTAGATGAGGTTGGTTGACAAATTTCCAGAACATCTTCAGATTATCTATAATATTGGTTTCAGTCCGAGTTTGTATGTACTATTATTCCGTTTATCTCTACGTCTGTGGTATCTGGCATCGGCAGTTCGGTATGTTCTATATATCTGTTGATATATATCGCTCTAACTTCTCCGGATGTGGGCTTCCCTATAAGGCATATAGAACAGGTCTTATAATTTTTTAACTTCAATGTCTAAAGAGTTAATGACGCCCTGTTTTTGGGCAAGATGATGACGGGATAGGGCTGTTAGATACGGTTTAGTGTGCGTGAGTCTGCGGTAAACTGAATGTCCTTGTGAGCCACATAGACGTTGGTTCAACTACCATGGTGAAACTAATGCAACTGGGCTGGGAATTTAGGAAGTTATTTAAGGAGCCTTGACCATGCTGTCAAATAACTAAGGCGTCATCTACGTATTTGAACCAACATTTCGGTTTTAGATTGCAGAAGTATAGGATTTATTGTTCGAATGCCTGCACAAAAATGTCGGTGATAACAAGAGAGAGAGAGAGGAGGAACTGTTATGGAACTGCAAGTAGATAGAGGTTAAACAACCTTTTACCATATCGGCCAAATCATCAGATTGGTTATCAGCGAATAGAATTTGTCGGATTAATTGAATGATGTCACTTATAGCAACTTTGGTAAATAAGTGTTCGACATCAAAACTAACTAGTAGATCTTAAGGATCTACCGTCTACTTTTGGACAAGATGTCTGAAGTTTTGATAAAGGAATCACTGTTGTTTGTATATGGTTTAAGAGTATTGGAGAGATATTTATGTAGTTTATAAGTGGGGGTCGTTTATGGTAGTAACTGTGGAACGGAGAGAAATGTTAGCTTTGTGAATTTTGGTAGAGGCTGTACAGTTTGAGGGCTTTGAAGTCACTAGGTGTGAAGTCTCTTTGAGCTGTAATGGTACGTTCTATTCACGAAGTTGGGTTTCGCTCGTATTGTTTTTTCATTTAAAATCTAAAATTATTTATTTGTATTTAGTAGACACCAAATTAATATCTAGTAAGCTAAATCCAACAAATTTATGAATGTTTAACTAGTGAACTAGGAATGTTTTCCGTTTCTCTAAAATCGAAAAATGTGTATGTAGCCATTAATTATTCTTAATTTCTTATTTTAATAATATTAATATATTACAAGGCTATAAATTGTATTCTTATAAAATTATTTCCCTATAAATATAAACTCCGAATCCATATTTTTAAAACAATTACGTAATTACTCTTTTTTCAATCAGATTTTGTTTATATGTATTGAAGCACTGATTTCTCATTGAAAAATATTCGCCTTCTTTGTATGCTAACATTATTACTGCATTGAATTTTTCCGTTTGCTTTATATGTATTATTGGACTTTTTTCCCACGCTCACTTGATTGTAAATTACATTAATAAATACAATTTGCACAATTGGAAAAGGGCGTTTGTTATGATTAACCGAAGCATAGATTCCTGTATATCCAATCACATCATTTTTGCTACAGTGATTAATGTATCATAGTATATAAAATTTTTAGAAAATGCAGTTGTTTATGCTTATTGAACTATCTTCTCGTGCTACCGTACTCCATTTAATTACTTTTTCTCTTTTACATATAATAAGTTACAAAAAAATTTGTGAATACATTGGATAAAAATTAACCTTCGATTTTAAATATTTAGCTAAATTTTTTTCGCGATTAAGTGAAACTAAACTAATCCTAGGATACATACTAAATTCTAGTAAAAGTTTTAGTATACCATAAACAGTTTACTCACGATAAACCCTACGCTAGTACAACTTTGTCTTCGGGAGCCAATCCAAGTAATTAGGACTCAAAATTGTATATGAATATCTCCAAAATATATGAAAATATAGGCGCTGGTTTATAATGTAAAGATCTTCGACTATTTTTGAGACGGAGGTGATTACACTAATCCTGTCTGGCTAAAGGCTTAGAATGTAACAATTTATAGCGATAGCAAGCAGACGGTGACAACCTCTAGAAAGGCTGTTACTGGGCAATTATAATCACAAAACTAATGTCACAATCAAATGGATTAGGGCGCATAACAATAACTTTGGTAACTATATAAAGGATATGTCCAATATATTGTATGAATGTGAATCCTTTCTAGAATCTATAACTATCATATCAGAAGAAATAAAAGATAATTCTCATTAAAAATATATTGAAAGATGGGATAAAATCAATTTAGTATTGTCAGCTAAAGGAATATATGCACTACATGGGACGTACTGCAGTACTTCTACGCAGAGAATTTGAACGAGACGAATAAGAATTTGAAGTGCAAGTGCACAATATCCATACTGGAAGAACCGGAACTTGAACTAGCTGCGGTACCTGAGATGGCTCTTAAAGACAATCTCCTATACCAATAAAGTGTCTGGCAGCAAAAGCACATATATCCGCACACATGTGGATGACTTGTTCATGCTTGAACAGAACGTATTTTGCATAAATGTATATTATCGACTGTATTATTTAGTTGAACTAGAAACTTCGTTGAGTGAAATTGTAATTACATGTATGATAATGTCACTGAAAAATGTCAAATACAAATATCTAAAAAGCTACAGAAGAAGTATATTCACATTTAGAGGTGCTAAGAATGAGAGTTTCATGATATGAAAATAATATGATGTAAATTATCGCCATCCTCGGCAATACATTTCAAATATTTTTGCTAAAATATTTGAAATGCTGCTTTATAGACGTGTGTCTGTTGGCACCAGACCACATCTGTCCATCGCACAGCATGGCTTTACGACTCAATGGTCTACTACAACTAACTTGGCCATTATATCCCAGGAGATTGCTCAATCTCTCGATGCTGGTAGTCAATTGAACGTCATTTATACGGACCTTTCCCGTGCGTTTGGCTTAATTGATCATCGACTTCTGCTGTGTAGACTGAGTTCCTTTGGTATCGGTGGATCGCTGTTGAAGCTGTTCCAATCGTATTTGAGCAATAGAATGAATTATGTTTATTAGGATGGGTTTAAGTCTCGGTTTTTTCATTCTTCCTCCGGTGTTCCACAGGGGTCTACCTTTGGACCACTTTTGTTTAATATTTTTGTGGATGACTTGATTAGGTCTATCGACTGCCGGTCTTGGCTTACGCCGATGATATTAAAATCTTTCATCGAATTGACTCGCTGTCCGACGTTGATCTGTTGCAGGCCAATGTCAACAAAATCTATAACTGGTCTTTGTGTAACCGCTTAAGTTTAAACATTGAGAAGTGTTTCCTAGTGCCTTACTCTAGAAGGATTTCTAGAATAGAATCCTGTTACTCAATTGGCGGCGTTACGATTTCTCGTAAGTCCTCGATCAGAGATCTTGGGGTAATATTTGACGAGAAATTTACTTTCTCCGATCATGTTCTTGGTGTGACGGCTACGGCTTCCAGATTTCTCGGTTTTATAATTCGCACATGCCGATACTTTCATAATATGGACACTTTGAAGACCCTTTTCTTTGCTCATGTCGTTTCCAAACTGGAATATGCATCTATAATCTGGTACCCCATCTACAAATCTCAAACTAGCCTCCTGGAACAGATACAACGCAAATTTCTGAAATACCTCTCATTTAAATGTGATGATCGATATCCTGTCCGTGGAGTGAATTACAACGAGTTGTTGGAGCGACATGACATCGTATCGCTGTCTGATAGGAGAAAAACTCTTAGCGCTTTATTTATGCAGAGTGTCGTTACTGGGAGGGTTGATACGCCAGATTTACTGTCGCGTGTTTATTTCGTTGTTCCACGCCTGGGATCTAGAGCGAATCAACTGATTTATGTCCCTACGGCAAGGACCAATATTTTGCTGAAGGCCCCTTTGGTTCATTCGGCGGTGAATTTCAACAATCTGCAGTACGATTTGCTATGACCACTATTTATAAAAATATATTTTGTTTTAAGATACATATTTCATTTTCACAATGTAACTATTGTTTAATTTTTTTTGTATTTCTTTGTTTGTTACCCGTTTTGGAGTAATAATCTCTGTTGGGTAACTTAATAAATATTATTATTATTATTATTATTATTATTATTATTAATACATTCTTTCAAGCGCATAGTCAGATTCTCTATAGCAGATTGATTAAATTGACGTGGAGTAGTCCTAATTTAGTAAAATACTTTACTTTTTAAATAAACCCATACAAATTAATCCGAAACAGTATTATTAGAAGATATTTAAGGCCAAAAAGAGTATCATTTCTTGAAATTAGCCTACTCTAAATCAACTCTCGTAAAATGTCCATACTTATTGACTCAGTGGGACAAGATGCACTATCTGCTGGAACCAATAATTTTCTTAAATCTAGACATCTGGACATATGTTCATTACACATTTTAAAGTTTAAATATTTTCAGTAACGCATCTTTAAGCTGTGGTAATTGTTATAGGACTATATGTATATAATATAGAAATATATATATATATATATATATATATATATATATATATATATATATAGAAGTAATGTTCTTACTGAGGATTTTTAACATACAGATAGTATTAATGTATATTCATACATGAGGGTATTGCGCGCAATTTTAATCTCGCACCACATTTTCTGTACAGTCAAGTGATGTTATATATATTGTATGTTCATTTCCACATAAATGCTTACTTTAAAATACACAGTAGTATGCTGACTGGGAACGAAACTTTTACGTTTTCGTTTCACGTAATTCTATATGTATTAAATCCTGTTTATGTGATTACAAATGTGCAGTATGTGGCGATACTAAAATGTGCAAATTACGAGGTGCAATAAACTCGTAATGCATATGTATACATTTCTTCACTACACAAAAGATTTACAATTCTTGTCGAAAACATTATATGTATCTATGTATACAAGGATGGACATACCATAACAAGTTTTAATTTGATTTTTATACGGATGCGTTGTATAATTATATATCGATTATCTTGTTTCAAATATGACTAGAACAATAAGATGATATTTATATGTGTATGAGGAGTGGGGAGTGCTTACTTCGTATCCCGGCATTCCTTAGGAACAATTGCGCCAAGCTGCAGATGTGTAAGTAACCTGTACGGTCGGTTCTGTGTCTTTAAAACGTTCAAAATTATCGAATCTCTCGTTCCGTGCAAGGACAGTCAGTGATATGTTTTTTGTCGGCAAGGAACGCGTCTGCTGCAGACATTCGCCGGCAGATTTGTGAAGTTTACGGAGCATAAGTTTACGGAGCATATGTGAAGGCAAAGTGCGTAAGTGGTTCAGAGCCTTCAAAGCTAGCCGCGACAACGTCCATGATGAGTTCCGCTCCGGTCACACATCTGTGATCTCAGACGATATGGTGGCTTCAGTTAAAGCGAAAATGCTTCAGAACAGGCGCTTCACCATAAGCACTTTTTCAAACGACTTTCCTGAAGCGTCGTTAGTGCTGTACAAGATTATTTCTGAAAAGTTAAAGCTTAAAAAATTGTGCTCCCATTGGTTCCCTAAACATCTAACGAAGGACCACAAAAACAAAAGATTTGCGTGTTCCCTGAATTTTCTGTCTCGTTATAACGAGTCGTATCGTAACGGGAGACGAAAAGTGGGCTTCACATGTCACGCCTGAATCGAAGCAATAGAGTGTTGAGTAGAGACGCACAAATTCTCCTGTAAGGGTCAAGGCCAAACAAACTCTGTCGTCCCATGGCGTCTGTGGTTTGGAATAAACATGATGTTTTGTTGGTCAACTTCATGCAATGCGGAACCACCATAAATGTGGTAGCCTACTGTCAAACCCTGCGAATACTGCGCAGAGCAATTCAAAACAAAAGACGATGTATGCTGACAGAGGGAATTTTGCAACCCCATACTAATGTAACGCTTAACACCGTAGCTCAGATCCGATCTTTATTGGACTCTTTTGGCTGGGAAGTTTTGGACCACCCCTAATACGGCCCCGTTCTTGCGTCAAGCGATTTCCATCTTTTCCGCTCTCAAACATAATCTCGGCGGCAACCACTACACTGATGACGAACACGTGAAAACGGTCGTGACCTCTGGGTTTCTATGAAGAGGGTATTCAAAATCTAGTTGTAAGGTTTGATAAGTGTTTAAACAAACTTGGCAGCTATCTTGAAAAATAGAGAAATGTATGTAGAATCTGAAAATAAATTTTGTTTTCGAAAATTTCCTTTATTTTGGTTTTTATTTTCAAACGACCATTACTTAAAAAACGCGCCTGGTATATATAAAACTATTAGATTTTATCTGTTGTGTCAGATATTCCACAACCTCAATAAAAGGACAAAGCATTAATTAAGCATTCTCATTATAGATAATGCATAAGTTTAGATATAATTTCTTGTAACATTAGAAGAATATAATGTAATACCAATGGAATCTAGCAAGTTTGTTGGAATTTGAAACCAATTTAAGTGCTCTAATCACATTTTATAAGTTATATATATCAAAGAGCAACATTATATAAAATTACATATAAGATAGACAAGATAGCATGTAGTAGACGATATCTGGAACAGTAGAATAATACGGTACAATGCTAATTAGAAATAAACCCATTGGATGCAATTTCTATGTAATTTTGTAAATAATTGGTTGTTCGTGTTATGTCCGTCTGCTTTACTTGACATAGTCTATTAGATTCTCTAACGAAACGAATTGTAAAGAATTAATCGTCTTCTGCATACATATCTAATTAAGTAGTATATTTTCTTGGAGTTTAACTTAAATTGTCATTATATACAGAACCTGCTAATTAAATTACTCCACACTACAATTTTGGAGTTTTAATGATCTGAAATCTAAAAATGTGAAATTTAAAACGTATACTTCTATATTACATACATACATATTTAATATTTTTTTCATTCATTCATTTCGAAATGCTGTTGATACAGGCTGTAAGAATGTCTCGCAATTTTCCGTTTACTTTCCAGGCTTTTTCGATATTTTCTTAAATGCTTAAATTGGGATTCGGAAACCAGTAAACAATAGATTTAGAAACACTTCAAATATTCAGAATTGAGGTCCGTTGAATTTTCCAGTCAGAGCAATATTGGTATACCGAAATCGCGAAAAATATTCAGACCAGATTTCACTATATGGCACAGACCCCTTTTATACAAATATGAAAGGAATTTCCTCTACACCTAGTAAAGTTATGGCATCAGAACAGTTTCTATTACATTTTTGTATTGATTCATTGTCCCTTTAACGAATTTTAGAGGTACTGTTCCAGCAACAGTAGCGCATGACCTTACCATCACAACGAGGAAATCTCTATTAATTTCTGTATGATTCTACAATTAAGTGCTCATATTTCAATCTTATCGAGTATTGCGTATGCACTTTAAGTTTTAATTACTGTTTAGCCTATTACATATATTTTTTTAGCTGTACCCAATTTTTATTTTCATTTCCCTAGTTTCCTTTATGATTTAAGGGAATATTTTCAGATTATTAAAGACTGACAATTTAAAATAGGTTTGGTATTTCTTCGATAAAAAACTAGCTTATTCCATTATGTGTTTAGGAACATAGTATGTGTGTACATTTTACTTCGTTTTGAAAAGATTACATGTCTCGAAAAGGTTACGTCCTCATTTCGGGGAGCACAAAGTTTCGAATTCTTCCCCCATTAATCATAATTAATAGGAAAACATTTATATGAATTAAGCTCATTAAATTTTTGATCTTCGTCGATTTTGGTCAAAAGAACAACTATATTATTCGCGTTTGTATTCTGATGAGGAACATCTTTAACAAATAATAAAATTTTAGTAGATTCGTCTGTTCAAATTTATTGACAAATGACAGATTTATTTGAAAATAAGAATAGAATCTATATACCATATATTTTCCTTTTGTGTTTGCACTAAGCCTTTCTGTTTAAGTTATTTGCTCTGTTAAATACTTCACAAGTTAAACTGTTTCCATATTCACATTATTGTTAAAAGACTTTAATGCCCCTAGGGTAATTTGTTTACCAAAACTGTATTCTCCAAATACACTACATTTTTTGTCAACCTCCTGTACATTTTGTCACCTTCCTTAGCGTGGACGTGGAAATGATCTACACTCTTAATTTTGATCACTCTATGACCAAATTTATCAGTATATTTCAATCTGTATATATTTTAGTCATTAAAAAAATATTTTAATCTTCTTATTTTCTCCTATTCTTTATAGTCTTTAATTTTAAGTATAAAGGCTTCCATTTTAAAATTTCTGAAAAGAATTTCATTTCTACTTTAGATCTTGATTATTATTTAACAGACTATTACACACAAACTTTTCAACCAGACTTTTAATAGGAATATGATCAGTTGGACAAAAATACAATTAATTCAAGTATTAATTTAAACAGTCTCTAAAATATTGAATTAGAAATATTAATTATTACATATTTTAATATCTCACTTCATAAAAAGGCGACAGACTATGTGGCTCGACAGGGGAATATGGAGATACTTTTCTATTTTTTATTCTTCATCTGAGATAATATCGGGTACAACTTAAGAATCACCTCTTTACAAATATCCAATCCAATTACCAATAAAGCGTATGGCATTTCTGAATCTTCCTAATTTTGGCCAGCTTTACGTTCTGTTACTTATTACTGAATTTATACCTAAATATTAAATTTTCTTCGTCCAACAACTTGGCAACAAACGAGAACAAGATGTTTCTAGGGATCTGCTGTCTTTGGTATTGTACCTTTTTTTGGTGATCTTCTTGACAAAATTATAAATAATCTAAAATATTGAAGTAGAAGCAGGAAATGTTTAATTATTAAATAGTTTAATAATATCTAAATTCATCGATAGGCGAAAGTCTATGTGTAACAGTAGGGGAATTAAAGATACTCTTTTCTTCGAATTTTCTGTTGTTACTACAAACCTGCGTCATTATCTTTCTCGTCTTACTTTATACACATTTTGATAGCTTTAGGATTAAATTTTTCTATTTGCAATGTTTCTGGAAAAATTGCATCTTCGATTTAAGTTGAAGCTTCTTAAAGGCTATTTTATTCCTGCGTTAGAAAAATGCATTGATATTCTTCCTATATGACAGAGATACAAAAAATCAATTTTGCGCAACATACTAAGTATTTATTTCAATACAATTCTTTCTTCAGAGACAATATCGATTTTACCTTAAAGTTTATCTGTCTCCAAGTATGCAAAGCGATTCCACCGAAGCGTATGAAGTTCTTTACTCTTCCTGACTTTGAATAGCTTTACATTCAGGTCATTATTACTGGACTCATACTCTCAAATAGCTAAAAAAATTTAAAATTTTGTTAGAGGTCAGGATCCTAGTACAAGACTATGAGAGCAAAAGAATAATATGAAAAAGGCGATGTTTCTACGGATCTGCTGTCTTTCGGTTTGTAGTTTCTATTGGTGATAGACGGTACAAAATCGATAGATGTATAAGATAAATAATTGTCTGCGAAAATTTTGTCTTATATTTTCTCTCCTAATTCAATTATTTTCAATATACGTCTGATTCATTTATAATATTTTACATACTTTTGTCATAATTAAATGCGCCCGGGCAGGGAATTATGTTGGGATATATAAACGGCTATCTTTATCGTTCGATACTTCATCATATATTTTGCTTGATTAAGAACTGTAAATTTGTTTCATGCAGACAGCTTTGATGACGTATGCAAAATCCTTTAAGGTTTCAAATAAGTTTATGCGGTTTATTTTTGCTTAGAGGATATATCGTATTTCTATACACACACGCAAATGTATATTTGCATTGGCATACCATTATTTTTAAAAGTGTTATGTAAATGACCAATAAATATTTCAATATATAATTTTATTATTAAGAGTGTTTTTTGGAGGCGGAGAACTTTAAATTGGTAATACTGTTTTCTGTGAGAGAAGATTTGACAGTTCTTGGTTGTTTTGGAGTTTTTTGGTCATTCACTATGAATAAACTTACATCGGAGCAACGTTCGCAAATTCTTCAAATTAATTTTAAAAACCATTTATCAATTTGAGAAACATATCGGGTATTACGTGCATTTTATGGTGCTCATAATCATTTATTAGAGCGATTAATTTGAGAAACTATGGATCGTTTCCACAAAATATTTACTCTAAATGATAATACATCGTACAGTGTGCACACAACAAGCAATCGATGATGTGCAGCGTAGTGTTGATGATGATCCAAATGCGTCAATTCGTCATCGTGCTCAATAATTAAGCATGTGTCCATACACTTTATGGAAAAGTTTGCGTAAAGATCTTGGTTTCCGTACTTACAAGATTCAACTTGTACAGAATTTTAGCCACACGATAATCGTTCGTCCCGTAGATTTGGTGAATGAAGGATACACTGATATTGCTCCACAATATCATTTGAAAATTTTATTCAGTGATGAAGCACACTTTTGGTAAATGGCTATGTTAATAAGTAGAATTGTTGCATTTTATAATCCACAATATATTGTCGAAACACCATTACATCTAGAAAAGTCACCGTTTGGTGCGCTTTATTGGCCGATAGAATCATTGGCTCATATGTTTTCAAAAACGATGATTGTCAGATCGTTACAGTCAACGGTGAGCGGTACAAAGACATGATTACTAATTTTTTCGTGCTTCAATTGCAAGGCATTATTGTTGCATATACGTTGTTTCAACAGGACGGCGTCATATGCCACACAACGTGTGATACAATTAATTTACTGAACGAAACATTTGACGAACGATTAACTTCACAATATGGACCTGTTAACTGGTCATCGTTCGTGCGATGTGAAGCCATTAGACTATTTTCTCTGGGGATATGTAAAGTCGCATATCTAAACCGATAAACCTGAAGCAATTGAGAACTTCAACGCGTTATTGCCGAAATACAGCTTGATTTACTGCGACGAGTGTGTGAAAATTGGACCTCCAGATTACGCCATGTACGTGCCAGTCGCAACGGCCACATGCCCGAAATCATTTTCAGACTTTAATGCTATAAAATTATCTTTTAAATAAAGTTACTTTCATGGATTTTAAAAACATCTGTCTGTGTTTTATTTCAATTTAAAGTTTTACGGCTCAAAAAAGGCACCCATTACATATTTAGCCAAAAACTTTTGCAATTTTGTAATTTGTACACATTTTTAGGTGTAATAACGTGCAAATAGGCTAGCTATAAATATTACTTAAAACATCGCCCTATAAATTTTATACTTGCTATTATGATTCTAACAGGAGAGCAAGAATACATATATACCTGATCCAATTGTCTATGTAATTAATTCCGTAATTATAGATACAGAAACATACATGATCTATATACGTTTGTATACGTTTGGAAAGAGATATACATATGTATGTGTAATGTAAAATTAAGCTCCTACTACCTTACATACTTGCCAGTACACATATGTACATCTACCAAATCAAACGCACTACTTGCTACCTGATTAAAGGCAAAGTTTGGAGTGTCCCAGTTTCCACAAAATTATGGTTTTTGGTCTCCTTAGAAATGAAACCCCTACTGAACAAGTCTTGCTAAGTAATATTAATCGCTAGACCACCGACGTGGTTATTAAATTTCTAATTTGTTGTAAATGTTAATATCGCTACCCTTGTTTTGTATAATACGGCAATTAAAATAAACCTATTTCAAATATCCAAACAAATATACTATAGTTCGATGTAGTATACTGATAATATACATACATTATTGTTATATATACATAGATATTTTAATAGCACAAGTATTTCTATATGCTTCGTCTTCATAAGTGCTCTCTGTAGACATGGTGAGATAGGACCCCTGGAGTTAATTTAATTATTCTTTTATGTATGACTACACAGAAAAATAATATTAATTATGTAGATACTCTTTGAGAGAAAAACAATTTTAAATACGAGGATAGTTTGACAAGTAGTGAGAATGACACATAGGTGACGCTCTAATTGGTAAAACTGTAAAAAAATGCACTGTAATTTAGGTTGCCTATTTATATGTTTACATTCCGATATTTAGATATATCAGTTGATTAGTTTATTTTTGACAGCTGATTGAAAAAGAAGCAATACGTCGTTTTGTTAAAATGGAAAAAGCAGAGTATCGTGCGGTGATTAAATACTTCGTAATTAAGGGTATGAAAGCTACCGAAATAACAGATGAGTTACGAGAAACATTAGGTGAATCTACTCCATCATCCGCCACAATAATTAGATGGGTAAATTAATTTAAACGTGGTAGAACAAGCTGTGTTGATGAAGCGCGTTTTGGAGCACCCAAAATCGTGACTTCCAAGGAAATGATTATAAAAATCCATAATATTATTACGCAAGATCGACGACTGAAAGAGAGATAGCAGACATGATAAACATTTCAACAGAACGCGTACACCACATTTTAACGAAAGAATTGGGCCTTTCCAAGCTTTCGGCAAGATGGGTGCCGCGATTGCTTGAAGTTCACTTGTTTGCGCATTTCCAATGAGTGTTTGGACATACAAATGGATAAGAAACGTCGGCAGACATACAAGTGACGCTGTTCCAGCCCGGAAACCCAGAAGCAGATAGTGTTTGGACCTTTATAAGTGAAATACGGTTGATTTTTGAAGGCGATTTGTTACTTGCGATGAAACGTGGATACACTGCTGTACACCCGAAGCTAAACAACAGTGGAAACAATGGTTAGAACGTGGTTCTGCACCTCCAAAGAAAGCGAAAACTACTTTATCGGCAAACAAGGTGATGGCCTCCATTTTTTGGGAATCAAAAGGCATTTTGCTCATTGATTACCTTCAGAAATGTGCCACAGTAAACGGACAATATTATGCAGAACTTCTACAAAAATTAAATGTTGAGATTCGTGCTAAACGGCCAAGAATGGCAAAGAAAAAGATTTTGTTTCACCAAGACAACGCTCCCTCGCATACCAGCACAGTTGCGATGTCCAAAATCCAAGAGTTGCATTTCCAATTAGCACCGCATGCGCCTTATTCGCCAGATCTAGCCCCTTCCGACTTCCACCTTTTTCCAAAATTGAAAACGGCACTAGGTGGAAAGAAATTTTCATTTAACGACGAACTTATCATCTTCGTAAATGAGTATTTTGCAAACCTTCTGGAATCGCATTTTAGAGATGGCATAAGGGCATTGGAGCACCGTTGGAATAAATGTATTGCTCTTTTAGGAGAATATATTGAAAAATAAAAATTATTTTGTATTTAAAAAATTCGCTTTTTTTCCATTCTCACTACTTGTCAAACTACCCTCGTACATGTTGCTATGATTCTTAGTTAGATGAAATGAAAATGCAAAATAAATATACAGAGTGATTTTTAATAATTGGTGATAGTTTGTATTTTTTAAGAAATTTTATATATTTGTGGTGGCCATCTAATTATGGATTATTTAGTGCGACTTATTGTTGTTTATGATCACTATTTTTATCTTTGTATATTTACTCTTGCTGTATTGTTTTATTGTTGTTTCGTATAGTTGTTTAAGTATATTTTAAGAACATGTGAAGTAATTTAAAGAATCTTTTTAAAGAAATTTCTCTTTTTTGGGATGCCATTTACGGCTGAATAAGACGCGTTTATTTTAGAAGTTCATTATCGCAGTGATTTATACTGCGAAGAGAGGTCATGGGCTATTTCATTGCAGTCATGCAACGAACGCGTTAACGAACAATATCTTGATTTTATCATAACGTACAAAGTGTTTGCTCAACATAAAGATCGAATTGTGGAACGATTTGATGGGAAAAATTGTAGTATACGTAAAAGCAAATACGGACATTCATTAGTTTTAACGGAAGTTTTGCCCGTTTAATGCAATGTAGTCCTAATAAATCGCTTCGAATGATGGCTGTTCAAACAGTTATAAATATAAAGCTAATTTAATTTAATTTATGATTTTGCAATTCTGGGTTTACCGTACAGTAGTGCCGGAAAAGCTCTGGTCAAGAATTTTTGTAGGCATGCATATACATTGATAGTTACACAACAATTATTTCCAATTGATATTTCTACAAGAATTCACTGCCACTAGTGTTTCAATAACATCTTAAATAAGGATATCTTAAACACAACATATATATTAGATGAAGTTAGGTTCCAATTGTCAGAATATAATGGGTGATTTATTATGATGTATTTTTTTCAATAGCAATTTTTTGACAGATAAAGTGTGAGTCATGTCAAACTTTCAAGCTATTTTAATTAAGAATTGTGAAGAATTTATTATAGAATAATTCAGCTGTATTTCGAAAATCAGCGTTTCACGAGAAATGTATTCCTTGCGCTTAGAGCAACTTATAGTGTAAGTCCACCGAACGCACAATTCGCTATACAATCGAAAAATTTGAGACGAAATTTTCATTATTGGATAATACGCGACCAAATATACCACATCCAGAACGTAGTGAAGAAAATATAGCGTTGGTAGGTGAGAGTGTTCGCGATAACCGTGAAGATTCGATTAGACGTAGATCCTAACAGCTAGTCTTGTCGTATGCCACAACTTGACCTATTTTGCATAAGGATCTTGATCTAAAAGTATACAAAATTCACCTTGTTTAAGAATTAAAAGTGGCCATCCTTTCGAATTATCACCGCTTCTGTCTTTGGGCTCTTGAAAAGCTTGAAAAAGATCCACTGTTTCCGACCAAAATTTTGTATAGCGATAAGACCTACTTCTGTCTTCATGGCCAGGAGTGAAGAGCGACCCGAATAGGTTCAAAAGCTGCCGCTACATATCGACTGGTGTGGTTTATGTTCAAGTGGAATCATTGGTCCATATTTTTTCAAAAATGAAGGTAGACGTAACGCAACTGTGAATGGCGCCCGTTATCGCGCCACGATAATGGTCTATTTGCTGCCTGAAATTGGAACCCGTGACTCAACAACATTTGGTTCCAACAAGACGGCGATACTTGCTACACAGCTAGTGAAAGCATGGTTTTATTGCGGGAACAATTTGGTGAACATTTCACACAATAAACGTGTGCGATGGCCACCTAGATCATGGGATATCACACCTTTAGACTTTTTCCTTTTGGGGCTCCAAAGTCTACATGGATCGGTCAGCTAAGAATTGAGCAATTGAAAGCCAACATTACTCACTTTAGTCGCCAAATACCACTTGAAATACTCGAACGGGTCATCGAAAATTGGAACTTCAGAATGTACCATGTCAGGCGCAGTTACGGCCAACATTTATAGGCAATAATTTTAAAAAAATAAATAATCGAGAATCGCTCTTTTGCATGACAATAAAGAATACCAAATAAAATTAAAGTTTTTAGTTTTGAAGAAAATATTTCCAAATGAATCATTCGTTGTTAATAGTGAAAGCTATAGAACGTGGGTAACTGAAAATACTCACAGTTTCGTTGAAACGCCCTTACATTCAGAGAAAATAAGCTCCTGGGTAGCAATATCCAGACATAGTAATCTTGATCCAATATTTTTTCATGAGAAAGGTACGCAGAAAGGTATCGCATTAAAATTTTGAACATTTTTATTAATCAATTGTATGATGACGAATTACAAGCGGGCTACTTTCAACAGATGAAATACCACTTCTTGTGGCTGATGGCATAGTTAAGTACCTACGATAATTTTTTGATCACAGACAATTAACAGAGATTATTGGTCATTATTATCTAACTCCCTTGGATTTTTATTTCTTTGGATATTTAAAAAAAACATTTTTAAAAATCATCAGCATAATTTCGAAGAATTGCAAGCAGTCATGGAAGAAGAAATTTAGAATATTGATACAAAGCAACTACAAAGATAGTATAATATTTGATAATATTAAAAGAAGAATCAGTTTATCTTTGAATAATAATGATGGATATTTAGAAAATATAATGTAAATAGCAAGCAGTTATGGAAAAAGAAATTTAGAACATTGATACAAAGCAACTACAAAGATAGTATAACATTTGATAATATTAAAAGAAGAATCAGTTTATGTTTGAATAATAATGATGGATATTTAGAAAATAAATTGTAAATAGAATATTAATTTATATTAAATCGGACGGTTTTTATGTGTAAGTTAGGTATAAATTGTGTATTGTGCTTTAGAGAATTTTTTTTGTTAAAAATATTTTATTGTAAATTTCAAATAATAAAGTTCATTAAAGCTGTATTTAAAGTATCCTTGTTTTATTTTTTGTATGAAAGCTACCAATTTTCTGAATAAATTATTAATATGAATATCAACAAAATTTAGTTTGTCACCGCAATCATCTCGAAACACCACTGACAGTAATGTTTACCTTCTGAAAACAAATTAACAAACATTTTACAAAGCGGGAAATTCAAACATAAAATGTGATTTTGTATATTGTGGATTTCCTTTTAATGCGTGCTTTATACTTTTTAAGTCTAACTTGCATAAATATTTGCCCACACTTATATTTATTGACATATATTTATGTGTCTTTTGTTCTTAAGTACTTAAATAAGTCGGTAATATACATATGGTATAAAAGTATACAAAAAGATGCATGAAATTCGGAACATACCACAGTACACGCACCTCTCTGAGATTTGTGGCAAGAAAGTAATAATTTGAATATAAAATATAACTTTGAAGGTAAGTATTCTCATGCAGAATGATATTTACAATTAAGAATCTTGAAATTCTTTTTGTAGATTTTCGTGAATTAAGTTTAAGTTGTTTTGAATAAATTAGGCCTAGAATCATAAAACATTTGATTTCGAACCATAAAATTAATATACAGTACGTGACAAAAGTCTGGAATAAAATTTAAATATTTTTTTATTAATATTTATCGAAAATGTTCGGTCAACGCCTTGCTTAGTATGCAGATGTACAAATTGTATAAGGTCGATTAAGTATTTGCAGCATGAGCTATGTTTCAGCAGTTGCGTCATGTAATCGTGAGCACCGCGAGGAATAAATGTTCTTATATGCAAAGAATGATTATTCGCCAACTAGTGATAAAAACATAATTAAAATAATCTTTGTTAATACTTAAACCCACTATCACTAAAAGCTTATTTTAATCTGATTCTTTCGTTAACATGCTATCTACTATCTATTTTAGTAGTAACACTAATATTTTTTGGGTCGCTGAATGCGCGTACCTGAGTACGTAAACTGTTGACTATTTGAATTGATTCCACTAACGACATCGAAAAAATGAAACACCAGTGCACAATGAAAACAGTTTGTTCGTTTTTCAATGTATTTGTAGATATATACTCGTACATAATACTAATATAATACAAAAGTAATTTATATCCGTAATTCGATTAGTATGCTGTGGCTTCGGCAAGTGTTACATTTTGTCGAAGCTACAATTAGAACAAATATTTCTGCCACAGCGCCTAGTTATACATATGGTTAAAAATGCCAAATTTATCCCGATCCTTTTTGCACTTCCGATGCAATTAACCACCGTCGAACTTAAATTATTCCCGAAAGCACTTACTAACAGTGTTCAAATTTTTGTTCGGCTGTAATATTGCGTTCACGTGTACTTTATTCCTTTTAACTGTAATTTTGGGCTTTTCAAATTTACCTTTTACGGATTATAGTTCAATTTGACACTGTATTACCAGACCATTAGATTAAGGAAGTAAATAAATAGCAGTTATTCGAAACTGTTCCAGTATTTCTTTCTTTTTACAACTTCTATGCAATAATGTCGACTTACCTCTATTACTTACACCGAATGCCTCACAGGTAAACGTTTGAAGTTTTACTTATGCTTTATCCTGTTGTGTTAGATGGAAATGTAACAATAATAATCAGATTTGGTATATTATTTTATAATAAACTGAAGAGTCATATAAACAATTTAAAAATCTAAAGAGAAACAACTCATTTCTTAAATTTCTGTCATAAAAACAACGTGAATTGAAGCGTGAATGAATTAAGAAGCAGACAATAAAGTTTTTAAAAAGTAATGGATTTTTTAATTATGTAAATTAATAAATAACACTATATTTTTTATTATCACATCTATTTCTGTTGCTTATTCTATTTAGATTTTGTTTTCGTCACTTGTTGTAACTGAGAATATTTAGGATAGTCAAAAATTTTCGAAAATTTTGTATCTTTTACTAGATCATTTAGCATTAGATTTCGGTCTTCTGTTTAGGATTGTGCATTAGACAAAGTATTCTGTCACAGTAGACGATTTTCTCGGGTATCAATAGCACAAAATGTGCAAGTCTTCTCAAATTCGAAGGTATCATTATGGCACTACAGTTTTGAAAATAATAGATAGAGTTGTATACATACTACGCAGACAGAATTGTTTTTATATAGTCCATCTTCGTCAGTAACTATTTGCAAAAAAAAGTACTAGTTGAGAAAGGTCTTCCTATTTCATTACAAACTAGGCAGATTCATACATTCTAATAACGAAAAACTCGTTAGGGAGTCTTCGATTTGTTAATTGGATGTAAGTCTGGTCCGTCATGAATCGACTAACGAACAAAAAGTGAATGAGAGAACTGTAAATCCATCTTCGTCAAGCGGAAATACAGTGTCGCTTTAAATCACAAATGATTAGAACTTTTATTGATGCAACATGGTGGTCTACTGTACTTTCATTTTTTGGATAGTTTTCATTTCTATCCAATAAATGGAGTTATAATTTTCTCATTACTTTATTTTCTGCTATTCTATTCAACACTCGCTACGTGATTTTCATAGGGTCGACAAAATGAAGTCTACCTGATGAGTTCTCAATGAGCGAAACGGGTCATAGTGTAGTAATTTGTGGTGTGTAGCCTTTCATTAATTATAAACATTTTTGTTTATGAAATCGATATATATCGATTAGCTTCCCTCCATAAAAGAATTTACTTCTCTTTTAAATTTTGACATGCTAGTTCCTAACTCACTTGGTACTTTATTATCATAGAAGTTGTCATGAAGACGATTTTTTAAACTACTTTCGACTTTTTTCATCTTTCTATCTAATTTTAAAATTGAATAAGATTCATTCTCTAATTCCAAATCTGTTTTTTGAAATTCCTATATATTTTGCAGAAAACGGAGGAAACAATCTGTTAATCCTTCACTATTTGCTTCAAAGTCTAGGCCATTTGGCGAAAGAACATTCCAACTCTAAACCCTCAAAATAGCTTTCTTTTTCTGAAAGGAAGTGCCTTTAAATAGGAGGGCAGCTATCATACGTAATAACTTTTCAATGACCAGAAGTAAAAAAATATGATCACATGTCGTAAGATGTACTCAAAATTTATAAACTCTAAGAATTCTTTGGGTTGTTCTAATCTTCGTGCTGATGAACCATGTTTTGCAGAAAATTAAGGAAATAATCTGTTAATTCTTCACTCCCTGCTTCAAACTCCAAACTCTCAGAACAGCTTTCCTTTTCGGAAAGTAAGTGTCTTTAAACAGGAGGGCAGCTATGTAATAACTTTTTAATGAGGGGAAGTAAGGGAAGCTATATGATCACATATAAATTTATCAAAATTTATAAACTTTAAGAATTCTTTGGGTTTTTCTAATCTTCGTGTTAAGGAACCGAATTTATTATAAATTTTAATTGTTATAAGCTGAATATAGTAGAAAACAACTTTGAGAGGATAACTTTATGCAATTGTTGATTACATACCTTCACTTTCCATCAGCATTTTCACTTATCCAGTTGTGTATCCAGTTGTTATCACATTAGTGTGATAACCAGTTTTAAATTGTAAATACTTATTAACAGATAAGATAAATTATATATAATAAAAAAGATAAATTTAAGTAAACTAATATTTTGACGCAAAACGAAAGCAGTTATTAGCCATGATACTTTCACTTGACTTTTAGCTTTTAGCATATATATTTTGTTTAAAGAATTAAGTATTACGTTTAATAGTGGTTTTCGTGTTTTGATGATCTTTTATTGTTTGGGATTTACATGTTTAAATCTGGTATCCGGAAGAGGGATAAGATAATTAATTCTGGGAAATCCTGGAAAATCTTGACCATGAGGAAATCTCATTGAACACTGTTAATTTTGACATTGCTTTCAAATGGAAGTTGGACAACAGAAATGTATTATTATCTATATTATATCTACAGGTTGTAGCTTTAAGATCAGATAAATATTAATATGGGGAAATTAAAATAATTTTCACATTTATATTAAAAATTTATTATACGAAAAATACTGTGGAACATATACAATTAAGTTAAACTAATTACAAACAAATACATGCATTTTGATTGAAATAGAATTTGAACTAACAATTCAGAAGAATTATTCTAGAAATAGACGAACATATGCTTATTATAATGTCATTAACCTATTAATGCCTGGAGAGACCACATACATGTACCCAACTGTTATAGTCAAACTTACTTTCTAATACAAGTCGCTAGTACAGATTTTCATTACGACGATTTACCATTTGAATGTCTAATTTGTAGAGTTACGAGTATTTAGTTTTGTGTTGAGCTGAAAATTTAAAGAAGTTATGGATTTCAATCTTGTATATGTATTTTTAAGAAGATATACTGCTATCATAGTATTCATATTACAGTAGATAGCTTTATAGAGGTTGCAATGTGCTACGTGCATACACATATGGACCCAGTAGGTCTCTAGTTAGTTGAGTGTGATTTTCTTTATTTTGGTAGAAGAAGTAAAAGAAGCTTTGGATACAGCCTACGGTGAAGGTGGTATATTTATTTGGTACCACAAAAAGTCATTCTTTACAGGATAAGTATTCTGATGACGAAAACGAAGGGTTGCTGGCAGTTTCAAGGCAACTGCGATTTCAACCAGAAACTGTCTTTGCATCTTTTGAGAAATTCAGCGATTTTCAATCCGATTTCACACAAGAACAGTAGTATAGGAATACACAAGAATAATAGTATAGTAACTAATAATAAACCACGCCGATGTAGAGATATATCCAACAAAAATCGATTGCTAATGAAAATTTGAATTCAATGGTAAATCTTGTAACGTTTTCATTGCCGAGTTTAGGAATTATGTTGACGGTAATCTAACTTGTGAATTGGAAGATTTTCAATAAGACGTTTACACAAAGTATTCCTTTTTGACGTGCATTGAATTATTAGAACTATTTCTGACCACTGAGATATTAGATAAAATTATTATCAACACACCAAAATATGCTTTATTTAAAAAATTAATCGGATCCCAACGTAATAATTTAGGCACTAAAAGTATAGTAGCAGTACAGTAGAGCAATTCTTCTTATCAGTAGTTACAATCATTTATCAAGTAAAAAGAATACTGTTATAGTAATTTGCGTTTCGGTATACATTCTAGGAAGTGGTATTGACCAATTTTCACACACCTAATAAATGTAGTTGCCCAAAATGCTCATTTCTTTCTCAGAAATTCCTGGTAAAATATAAGCTAGTTAGAATTTAAAAGAAATATTTGTCAGGTCAAGAATAGATTAAATAAGTTTTCCATTTTCGATTTTGCTAAGCGCCTACTGGTTCCACATAGGTAGAGAATTTAAAAAAAAATAAAAGTTTTTTCGGTTTTAATATTAAACTGTTCATTATTAAATGTATTCTCTTCTCGCAATAAATATAAAAAGTGTTATGGTTTTCGTATTTCTCGGCGTTAATGGGTTAACTATTAAAAATAATAAATACAAAAATAATAATTTTCGTTATAATAGAATTGCTTAAATTCAATTAAAGTTTCCATTTAGATAACGACACCGTCAAGAATTTATTGTGTAAAATGCATAGTATTCGTATAAACAAGAGTCGAGAAAGAAAATCGATTATATTTGAAACGACTTTGAATAAGAGTGTAAGAAAAGTGAATAAAAGTATCATTTATTGCAACGAGAGTTTTAATTTTTCAAGAAAATTTTCAAAAATCTATTGCAAAATTACTTAATTTCAGTAGTCATTATAAATTAAAGAGCGCATGAAAAGTTCAATGAATATATGCGACATTGCTATCGTTTAATTCTTTCTAAGCTGTTGTCCAGTGTTCAAATTGTTCTATCTAATTTTAGAATAGAAAGTTCATTCTCTAAAACTGCTTCTTGAAGTTCCCATAACATCAATTAAATTGGAGACTTTTTATTCCTCAGATAGTAATTCACATACATATTTTTACATGCAGATTTGAGACAATACAACCTTATTTTAATACTTTTGAAACAAATATTAAGTCCAATATCAGACCTCTATCGACGGAGTATAATAATAATTATAGTTTCAAGAAAACCATTGCAGGAAATTGTTATTTTTAGTTTTTAAATGTAAAGGAACTCGGGGCGGAATGGGATACGAGTTAATTGTACATAATTAACTAAGATGGGAAAATTAACTGTGGAGGATGCTGAGAGGCCGGGAAGGCCACCAACGTCAGTTACGGAGGAAAACGTTACTACTGTGAGGAAAATGCTTGCCGAGAACAGGCGAGTGACCTACCAACAGATAGAGGGTACTTCGGGCCTAAAAGCAGATGACACGAACTGTGACTTGGTGCCGGAAGATGCTAAAAAAGTTTAATAAGGGACAATCTCGGTATGTGAACAACATCGTGACAAATGACGAGACATGGCTGTACTATTACGATGTGCCGACCGTCATTTTGGAGACGTAGAAGACAGTCACAGCTAAGTGGTATACTCAGCAGTGCCTGCCTAAAGTCATTGGATCTATGAAGAACCTGCGGCCAAAGTCAAGAACCTTGTTCCTCCATCACGACAATGCTCCAACTCACCGCGCCAAAGCCTGCACCGAATATTTGACAACGACAGAATTGAAACTTCTAATTGAAACTTCTCGAGCACTACAGTCCAGATCTTGCTCCCTGCGACTTTGCATTTGATGCTTTGATGAGAACCTTCTGCGGGCTTGGGGCAACGAGTGTGCTTTACTTCTTAGTGAAACTTGTCAGAAGTGGTTTAAAGATTGATTTTGGAGGATGGAGAGGTGTATTGAGTGTTGAGGAAATTACTTTGAAAAAATTAAATAAACAAAGCTGTATTGCAAAACTTTCCTAGTACCCTTTGTATTAACGGAGAGCTTATTATTTATGGAACAATACGGGATTCAAAATAAACATATTGTAGCAAATGTTTTTTAATGAATTTTTAGAAATTTTATGTTATAAATATAAATTTTAACGGAAAGTGAATATAAAAGTAACAAGAACTAGAAACTATTCACAATGTTCACATACGAAGACTGCTACGTCATTACAGTCTTCGTATGTGGTCTTTTTCTTTTCTTCCCTTCCCCCATTCTTATAGGGGGTACTTCGTCGAAACAGTTTTCTCTTTTTCTACTAGTCCTCCTTACATTTTGTTTAATCTGTGGAATTGGTAGTAAAACTTCAGTTGATGCAGTATTAAATTTTGAGAAACTAGGCCACGAAGTCAGTTGATACCTACTAGGAGGCACTCAGTTTGAGATTCTGTATTGAAATCTTCATTTGCCTTAGCTTTCTTGGCACGAGATTCAGTCACAGTTAACAGGCAGCCATTAGAGCTATGCTTTGTTATAGAGGATTTACCAAGACCAAATATAGGGTTTATTGTAATACTTTCACTTTCACTAAACTATATATCAGTAGTAGTTTGCATTTGAGAACACATCAATCGGTCAAATTCCTGTTTTCTTAAAACCGTTTAGTTGCATTTGTCATTGCAGCAGCGTGTAGAAATGCTTGCCTAAAGACCGAAGACACCTGCATAACGGTAATAACCGTTACTGGATTGCACTTAAGCCATTTTCTGATGTTATCTCCATAGTAAATGCTTAGAGGTTTTAATAATGTTACGTCCAGGAACTGGAGTCTATGAGAGATATGAAGTGATAAACAGAGCAACACCACTACATTGTCTTTGGCCATATTGAGATATTGGAAGTTTTTTGTGTGATTCAAATGACAGTCTAGGATAAGCAGAACAAGAGATTCTTTCATTGCGGTATGAAGCTTAACTTTGAATCGGATAAAATATCGAGATCTCGAGCCTATTGAATAAATCGTATTAATCCAGTAACTATAATTGGATTAATTTTTGTTTTGTTTTATAATAATAATAGTAATAATAATAAGGAAACAACATATCTAAGGTCAGTCTAATATTGAAATCACTACATCAAGCTGTAATGGTGTTTAAATGCTCTTATATAATCAATATTATATTCCAATTTCAGATTGAACGAGATGCTTGTAATAAATGTAACAAAGAAACTTAAAATCTACCAATATTTAATAGGAGGTTACACCGAAACGAATGCAGAATATCAAACTTTTGCTAAATGAAAACAAAATTCCTGTAGATAATCGAGGTATTAATCCTAGAATTAGGATCCCAAAAAGGGATAACATCCTTAATCGTGAATATTCAAAGCTACCTAATAGCATGGGTCCATTAAATAGGAAAGAAATATAAATACCTTGACTCTAGGCTTAACGTAGCAATTGTGGATACTGTATTTAAAGGAATATATTCAGAATCACAAACCAAATATCACAACTACTGCAATTTTTTTATGAAAAATTTAATCTGAAGTTCGATCGATCACAGAACGACACGTGCTTAAAAGGCTTAATTAAAAAATTCAACACTAGGAGATGCAGCAAAAAGAGTAGAGTTTAATTTTATACTACTTCGAAATGTGGTGCCCTGATTACAAGCAAAATTTGCACTTACCAAACATCCCTGTGCAGAATGACAAAAAGATGCAGCTATCTATTAATGTATTTTGTATACATAATTTGAAAAATGGAAGATCATACTTGTATATCTACAAATGCAATATGAAAGTCAAGCCAGCAAAGACCCGTACGAAGTTGTACGTTTCAGTTAGATTTTATGGACATACGTGGATTATTTTATTAAAAAGCTAAAGATACTTTGTGAAAATTGCCCAGAATAACCTTAATTTAAAGTTGTGTGACTCGTATTAGCTCTTACAAGTAGAGGAAAATTTGATAAAATACAATAATTTTTTCCGGTAAAACGACACCCATTCCTACCCTGTGATAGAGTACTTGGAATTTTAAATCACTGAATAAACAGGATTTGTAGTGTGCAGTAATTTACTGACATCATTTTTACATCTAATACAAAGAATTTGTTCACAGTGAAAGAATTTGAAACGAATATTTTTAATTTTAACAAGTGATGCAAAAAATGTTAAACCAAAATTTGCCTATTCATTTAACGTGAAAGAAGTAATACACAGAAGAAAAGATAAAACTTCTTTTGTAATTTTAACATTCAGTCATTTTGCGTATGAGAGAATTATATCAGGATATGTAGCAGCCGCTTGCCAATATTTTAATGAATTTTTCTTTCCATATTCTAAACTCTCTCTATCTGGAAAGGATATTGCCGCAATAATAATGACAGTGTGTTTAGCCTATGCTGATCGACAAGTATTATCTATTTTAGAAACCAAAATTTAACATTTACGCGAACTGCTTAAGTTAGTGTTCCTCAATTCTTTAATGTTTGCCATTCAATTTTCAACCACAATTCTCAAATTTCGATTTGCCTTGAACATTCTCCAATCAGTACCAGGTGAGTTGATTCTCGATTGTGTATGTTTCAATATACGTGATAATTGCAACTGTGTAGCACCAACAACAGAGACAAACATTGTCCCGAAGATAAAATCAAGAAAATATAGTCAAAAATATTTTTTGGGTTTATCAGCACTGAAATACATGAAAAAGAAATGCCCCTGTGTCATTTGCTCAAAAATTCTGACAGCAGATAATATGAAATGAATAAAGTTAAACGACGTTTGGAAACGCTCCATAGTGACTACGTTAATAAACTCCTAAAATACTCCGAATTAACGTTAAAGTCATGTGAATAGCAAACATTATTTTTCAAAGAAGCTTTGTGAATGAAAAGTGGTTTTCTTTTCTCTTACACCTTTCATATCAAGTAGTTGTGAAACAAAAATCTCTGTAGGGTGTCTGGACACAATGCATGATTCAAGGAGTTGCTGTGACTTCCAAAGAAAATCTTTTTCTGAATATTGATTTTTACGGCGGCTGTAAGGTAGTAAATTATATCAAAATGAGACCGTTAAATCAAGAACTTTTGCTGCATTTTGTAAAAACACGGGTACCGTACATTCAACGTTATTTACTACTTACAGCATTGTTTTTATTTCAAAGTAAGGTGATGGTGAAGTTACCATTCGCCTAGAGAAAGAAAAGAGACCGGAAGTCGAAAGGCTTCTAGAAGATTTAGTGGTGATAGAATTGGGATACTTGGTCGATATATTCGATCAAATAAATACCTTCAACTTCAAACAGCAAATGCACATATTTTGGATACCAGTGATAAAGTTATGCTTTTTGTAGAAAATTGGAATTGTGAAGCAGAAATATAAAGTAAAGAAAACAGAAATATTTGCGAATGTGGTGTGTTTGTTAAAAATTTACAACGCCGAAGAGCTGTATATTAAAGTTGCCCTTGTAACCATTGAAAATCATTCAGCCATGCTGGCGAAGATTTTTAGAAATTATTTTACTGACGACAACCTAGCAATTTATGAGTGGATTTGGGAACCATTTCAAAACACTTCCACAGATTTCACAACTACCGAAGGAGAAATCTTCATACACTTCACGACAAGTGGCAAAATCAGAAGACAATTTAGTAATAAATCACTGTTTGAATTATGAGCAGGTGTGGATAGTGAATTTTCTGCACTGAAAATAAGAGTATTTCGTACACTGTCACTACTTTTAATATCCTACCTTTGCGAAACCAGATTAAGACAAAATATATGTCTTCTCTAAATATAGATAAATAAGTGTCAATTTCAAATATTAAAACTTTCTTTGAAAAATTTTGCTCTGCAAAGCAGGCCCAAGGGAGAGAGAGAGAGATTATTATTAAACTTATCTGTACTTTATGTCGGATTGTATTCTATTGCTTTTCTTTCAGTAAATTTGACAATTATAACTAAAAATTTATATTGTTTGTTTTTTCGATCAATCAAGAGGGTGCGCCCCATATATTATGATTCAGTGGATTAAGTGGGTTCTAGGGGATAATCACTTATTTTATCTGGATATCAAGTAGAAAACCAAAACAGAAATGAGCAAACTAAGCAGGTTTCTAAATATTTATGTTTAACTATAAAAGAAGTTGTGTTTATAATTCATTGTGAAAAAGATTGACCGTTAATTGCAGGAAGATCTGATGTCACATTTCCTAAACTAATTTTTGGAAAAACAGAAGAGAAACTAAATACTTCATAACGTTGGCTTCATAAACACGCCAACTATTTACGAGAACATCAAGAAAAAACATTAAAGCTGTAAGAGTCGACGCTTTTCTTGATTATCTGACAACTGTAAAAAATAACGCGTCCTTTTAGAAATAAACGAATTAATTGCTTTGAAATATTCAATTTACAGAAAAAACCGTCTGCGGCTTTGTATATAAGAATTGATTTCTTAAAGTATTAACGTAGATTTCTATGAGTTCTACTTTCTCGGCTCTTTGCTTATAAAATAGGGAACATGTAAACTTGTAATTCGTCTATACATACATATTTGTTACGTATTCATAGGAACAATATTCTATTAGATTTTAAATGTGGTATTTAAAATGAAAAACACTGAGACATTAAAAGTAGTTAAACGTCGTCTTAACCTTTCATTTCTTAATATTTTTATTATTTTATATTTTTTTCAAAGTAAAATACACATAATAACAATGTGTTTTTAATGAATATTAAGCACTTGAATTCGACAAAAAAAAATAAAAAAACACATCTCTTCTAATTACTTTAGACGATTTAAGTTTAAGATTTTGAATAATCAGTCGTAATTCTCTCAATATTAAACATAAAATTAAGATAGTTTTACACAAATTGCTTAGTAGTCCGGCTTTTGATATCCAACATGTAAGCAGCGAGTTCATCGTCGAAGCAGGCGCGATCTAAATTCTTCAAACTGCTATTACTGATCTCACCGGATGTCACGGAGTACGTTTGCGAGTTTCTCGTGTGTTTTAATTCCAGGGAAGTTGTATTTTCCTTGTTCGGCGTGGGAACGTAGTAGGTAGTTAGTCGTTTGCTATCATCTAAAGTTTTCTTGGCTATACAATGAAAAAACTGCATAAACTTGTTCATTCGTGTTTGGGGTAGAGAAGAAACGTGCACAGCCACTAATTTCGTGTTCGGCTGAATGTTCTCGTAATCAGTTTTGGGGGCGGTGGTAAATCGAATATCCGATCCATTTGTTGACCAAGAGAACGTAACGATTCCTTTTTCGGAATCGAATGAACCTGGCTTCTCAAGTGGTTTCTTGTAAGGTCTATAAAAATAAGAAAATCGAAAATAAATATTTTGTTTAATATTCTAAAATAATACGCAAACTAGGTACTTCCAAACACATATACACAAAAGGTAATATTAAAATGTACCCAATCTATTAGCAGTGTGTAACAAACGATTATTGCTTACGAAATTAAATAAGAATTTATATTGCCAGCACTTCAACTATTAAGAATAATATTTTTTAAAATGCCAGTTTTATTTCTAAGCAGAATATCGTACAGATAATGTTCGCATAACACTGTTGTCACATTCCTAAAAAAATGTCTTATATAAATCTGTTTTATAGGAAACAAAGAATTGGCGCAAAAAGGGAATTAAATTCCAAAAATTATAAAAACGTGTAATTATATGCATATAATTGGGCGCTTTTGAAACTGAAAAGTTCTTGTTTTAACCGTAATTAAAACCGCATAATTATATGTAATTAAAGCCTACCGTAGGTTTCATATAATATCTGTTTCCATAGTCTATTTTATGGTACGTTAGAAGACTCGAATTTACCGTTTTCTGGTCTAAGGGTGAAGATATATTCCCGGTTAGAGTGAGATCGTGGGTTCAAATCTCGTCCGGAGAGAAGGAATTTTTTGAAGAAAATCTGCATTATACATACAATGTAAATAGCGTTAAAAGTTAGAGTTTTTTATACTATTAGATTTTTATAATTAAAAGAAATGTATTTATTAAAGCAATTTGCATCTTTATACATATTAAATGTCTTCTTTGCTATTAATAACAAGCACCGTTAACTAAGGGTGTTTTTTTGTTGAATATATTCTCATCCTCTAAACTTCCTTCAGCATTATGCTTTTCACAAAAAAGAACTGAGAGATCTTTATCAAATTTTTTATATGGTGCTTACCGTCTTAGACTTTATGCTTCTTTACATGGAAAGATTTTCACTTAGTTGGTTACCACATTTATTTGGAAAATTACATTTTTTCTAGTTGCGTTACCTCTAGTTTGAAACCTATTTTAAGATATGTTTGAATAAATTTCACGTCATTTTGGAATCAATTTCTTTCTTTATTTTCGTAAATATTCCACATTTGTAAAAGCCCAGTTGTAGTAACACTTGCCCGGTGACCAATAAGAATTCCTATGTTACTCAAAAGCGTCACATGTCGACTGTTTAAACATATAAAGCGGTGTCTCGCGACCTAAGCCGGGTTGATCAAATTTATTTTTTTAATGCATGTCCCGTGTGAGATATTTTGGGAAAATACCCTAAAAGTTTAATTGTTATGATGTTTCGCAACAATGTAGTGATTACTGATAACTGCTGCTAACTTTATTCGACGTTGCCAAATCTACGCTTCTTTTAAGTAGGAGCAAGTAGAGTAGTTCCGAACACATAAGAATTTTAGTACCTGAACTTTTGTAACACCTCATTAATATTCTTATTTGAAAGATCTCTGTACTACTAGTAGTTGATGTCTCAAAGGTGATCACTGATGACTAAATGGCAGTTTTTAATAGTAGACGAGAGCTATTTATTGTAACGATCGAATTTGCTGCATTAGTATTTTCCACCACGTCGAGATCTGTAATTTTGGCAGGCAAAATGTCAAGGTCCGAGAAAACATCTGAATTGAAAGGATATACACCTGTAAAGCAAAATACATTTTCAGCAATCTCTAATCCATTCACTTTTGTATAAGCTACATACTTATATAATTTTAGCAAGGTCATAAACAGTAATTCTAACGGCAGAGTATTTTTGCATCCACTCTCTGTAATCTTCAGTATAAGCTCCTTTAAATGGTTTCATAAAACGTCTGCCTAAAGTTTGGAGTTTGTAAGTGGTGTAGGGTGTAGTTCTTACCTATGAATGATATTATTTCGAATATATTTTATAATATTTAGCTCGTTGTCTACAATTAGTAAAATAGAATTTTCAGCAGTAGGATTTAACAAAATACTTCATCCAAGTAAGAAACAGCTCAACGTTTACCCACCCATTGGGTTGTGCGAAAACAATTCCTTCATTCGGTGAAATAAGCAACGATCACCAGAAGTTAATTTTCTTATCTATTTCTTGCCCTTAACTGACAAGATTTTATCATTTTTATGGACGCAGGATAGTTCAATCTCATCAGCGCTAAATATCCCTGATGGAAGAAATTAGAACTTAGTTTTACTTCAGGATTTTGTTTCATAAAGTTACAATAGAAGTTTTTTCCGGCTCATATTTTTCTTTGTTAAATCTATGATCGATACCGAAAGTTTCTGCCAGATCATAGGCAAGCTTAAGAATTTCTTTCCGTGTTAAAGGAATAAATCTATTGTCTAGGTACTTCAGAGGTAGTATTACTGGTTCATTTTACCCTTGATTCATCTTTTACGTATGGCAGTGCATATATTGGTAGTAATAACTTTATAAATATTAACGTTAGCTATTTTGCCCATTCTGAATAGGTTTAACCTTCTTTTATTATTTTACTAATTGTCCTTCAGTTGATTATTTCATTACGGCCCTATCATATTTTCCTATTTTGTAAAACTCGCTGTCGTTTTTTATGTACGTTCATCATAGATAGAATTATGTTCAACCTTTTTGATTCATTTCTTTCACTTATCCATAGTTGTTTTATTCTTAAAATTATTGTAGTTATTCTTAATCAGTTTGGAATTCTCTTTTCTCGTGGTGTTACTTAGTCATTTAGTATTATACTGCGTCATCTACGGTGTTTTAGGGGGTTAATTTTTATTCTCTTAAAAGGGTATTCAGACTACATCTAAAAAATTTATCATTAATGTAGGTGTAAATAGGGTGAAGACACTGAAGGTTTCTTCCTTAACGCTATTCAAGTGTTAATGTACATTATTGATTGTTTGTGTTTCTTCGACATTTTTCTAAATATTTTAGTAGTTACTTATCCAAATAACAAACTTGTAACTACTATCGTCTCTTTTTTTAATGAGTACATCATATTGTTAAAGTTTTAAATACGGTGGTAATGCCCACTGAGACGTTACAGATTCTTCCTTTTCGTGTAATATATACAGTTCGTCTGTCAAAAATACAGAAGGAATGTCGTATTGGCATTGTTCTTAAAAGAAAGATATTTTTTCACGACTAAATGTTGGAAAAATGATGTCAATTGATTAAATTTATCAACTTGTGATATAGTTCGTGATGAAAAACTCTCTCAAAAAAAATTACGCAATTTTGAAGAGCAGGACGACTTGCATTGCAGACGTATTAATTGGCATGAAGGAATTTAATTAATTTAATAAATTAATAATTTAACACTCTGTATAACTCGAGGTACGAGGCTTAAAGCATTGTATTTTATTCGTCTCACTGGGTTTTTCATTCCTATTATATTGCATTTTAGGATCTTATATATGACGTAGGTTCTTTTTCGCCTCGATTTCAAGGGTCATCGTGATACAAAAGCAGGGAAAGTGGTGCGAATGGACGTGCGAAGTAGACACCATATGAAAAACTAAGTCTGGTATTTCGAAGTGGTTTGTTTATGTATGCGAAGGCTATTTTATGTTGATGAAATCATAAGGAGTTATAGAACCGTTAATTAGGAAGAGTACTATAAATTTAACTTAGTTATTTAATTATTTAATTAGTAAACAGCTGCTATAATTGTTCGATATCTATAACTATATTAAATAAATTTAACGTAGTCATTCACTGATTAGACAGCTGGTATCAGCGTTCTACATGTATATATGTATATATATATATATGCAATAGTGGTAACGTAGCTCTGATCCTTTGTTAGGACAGCTTTTATATTTGTTCAATATTTATACCTATTTAATAGTTTTAATGTCGGTACCCATTCGGTGGACAGCGGCTATCATCGTTTGATATTTATATAGGTTCACTAGTCTTGACGTAGCTATTACTTCATTATATAGCTGTTTCGATTATTCAGTCTATATTATAACTGTATGATATATAGTGAATAATTAGTTGTACAGTAATCATTGTCTGTTTACCTAGTGCTAATTTTGTTATCTATAGACTATCAATTATTTTATTTATTGTTTTGTGTTTCCTATTGACTCCTTAACATAATTATTCTATTGTGCATATTTTGTTAGTATACAGCCTGAACATTTTGTATATATATATATATATATATATATATATATATATATATATATATATATATATATATATTATAGCAACCATGCAATATGAATACGTATTCAGCTCACAACAGGTATTCTGAGTGAATATCTGGATATATATTCACTGCACATTGAATTTTTTGTGATTCTTGTAATTATTATTATTTTTTTCTTATTTAAGCAAAGAATGTTAAGCTTGGTTTAACATATATGTAAGCATAAGAATGAATTACGTTATCGTTGTTAATATTTCAATTTCTTGCTCTTAATACTTCGAATAAACTGATAATTTATCCTAATCGATTAGGTTTTATTACTTTGCTTTTTTCTCAAATTAATTGATATTACAATTGTAGCTTTCAGGTCACACGAAACATTTCAATAGAGCATAGTTAGCATCCAAGTGCTTCAGTGTTGGCACATCACTTCTAAGGGATTAATTGCTGTAGTGCCCTTTATAGGATCTAGAAATATGTAGAAACTCCTCCTAACTCTCCGAGTTATACTGACTAGTTCAGCCCTAGACGTAATTAAGGACGTTCGCTGTTTAGTTATCCACCATCGCTATTTAGCGTGTGTTGTCTATGTGCTATTTAATATACCGGGTGTCTCATGGCGCGATTGCCACAACTTAAAGATGTATAGCTACGAATTAGAGTTGCACTCACTTTACGGATTGTGTAATGGAAATGGACGAAAGGGAGTTGCTGATTATCATCGGCGATTTCTCGCTCTTGAAGTGCCTTGTAGATCTGTTTTTAAAAGTGTCCATCAATGTTTAAGAGAGCAGCTACGCAATAAGAACTTGCTCAAGGAGAAGCAATATTTGATATAGTTGACGCTCAACCTTCTACTCGTATTTGCTTTCCAACAAAATTATGTGATTACAAATCACTCAGAGAATATAAATACGAAGTCAAGAGGTTTAACGTAGGCCACATGAGTGTTAGGAGAACTTTATTCAATTTTGGAAAGAAAGTCGATGTTCCCCGTGCAAATACGACGGCGGTCCCAGAAGTATCCCACCCAACAAAGAAAACAAAAATTTTGGAAATATTTATTATATTTATTTTTCAACATAATCTCCTTTCAGCTCTATACACTTTTCCCAGCGATATGTTCAATAAGTTCGATACCCTTTTTATAATAAGAACTGTCTTGTGCCACAAAATTGCCATTAACTGCCGACATCACTTCTTCATCGTTAGAAAATCTTTGACCACTGAGCCGTTTTCTCAAGTTTGGGAACAGAAAATAATCCGAGGGGGCTAAATCTAGCTAATAGGGTGCATGAGGTAGCAATTCAAACTTAAATTCAATAATTTTGGCGATCGCGATAACGGATTTGTGAACTGATGCATAGTCTACATAAAACAACACTTTCTTCTTAGCCAAATGCGGCCGTTTTTGCTTGATTTCCTCGTTCAAACGTTGCAATAAGTTCGCATAACACTCGATAGTTGATAGTTTTCCTTTTTCAAGATAGACAATGAAAATTATTCCACGCGCACCCTAAAAAACCGATGCCATGACCTTGCCTGCAGACGAAACGCTCTTCGCCTTCTTTGGAGCAGGTTCTGCCTTGTCAGTCCATCGTTTTGATTGCTCTTTTGTCTCGGGTGTGTAGTGATAGACCCATGTTTCATCCATGGTTATGAAATGGCGCAAAAATTCTGCTTTGTTGCTGTGAAACTTCGCCCAACTGAAACGTCTTCGCGACACTGTTTTTGCTCGAGTGTGAGCAAACGCGGCACAAATCTTACACACAGCTTTCTCATTTCCAAATTTTCAGATAATATGCGATGTATCGCACTTTTAGAAGTGACTACTATGTCTTCTAGCTCGCGCACTTTCAGTCGACGATCATCCAGTACCGCTTTGTGGATTTTCTTCACCATCTCTGGAGTCTGCACCTCATTTGGTCGACCACTGCGATGCTCGTCTTGGCAGCTCGTACGCTTCGTTTAAACTCAGCTACCCAATGTTTCACTATTGTAAACGAAGCAACAGACTCACCCAAGTAGAATCCCGTTCAGCTTTCATATCAGTTGGGCTGATGAGGCCTTTCAAGTAAAAGAATTGTATCACCTAACAATGATCAATTTTCTCCATTTTTACAAATTCACTGAAGACGTTCAATATTGATGGCTGCCAAACAAATACTAAACAACGTGGCGCCTTCAAACTTAAAACATATGCTTTATAGATTATGTGCTTTCTAATACAGTGATATTTTTCAAACGACTACCGCCATCTCTAGATCAGGCCGAGTACTTATAAGACTACCCTCGTAGAAAGGCGGAAAAGATCAAAACAGGCATTTACAAGAAGTTGGACATAATGCCGAAATAAGATTTCATAGGCAAATTGTTAACGAAGTAAGAAAAGACAAAACGGGAAACAACGTAATCAGATAATAGTTTAAAGCAGCACCAATACTTGATAAAGTTGATGAGAAACAGCTTTAACTTTACGGGCACTCAACTTGTATGAGTGAAGTACGCAGTGAAAAAAAAAGAGGAAGACCCTGGATGTTCATGGGAACAGGAAATCTAGGGTCATCCTCAAAACAAAGGTACGAGATGGAAAGATGCATTGCGTTTGGTAATGGACAGAATGAAATGGCAAGGTATATGTATATATGTACAACTAAAATTCAGTTGCCATAGTCTTACGACTAGCAGTAGATAGACTTTAAGTTTAAGCAATCTAGTTCTTATAAACTTTAAGCGTTGTACGGGCATTTCCCTAATTCTCAAGCCGTGTTAAAGTGAATTCGTATTCTAAGTTGCCGTATTGTATGAGAGCTCTCCCTAATTCTCGGACAGTGCAAAGTGAAGCAAAATTAAAGAGGTGTCGTGTTATATGTGCGTGTATATATTTTCAGAGGTTTGTACATTGCAGCCAACGATCAATTCGTTTAACGAATATAATATTTGACATGAATGCGTTTCGAGATTGAATTTCGTTATATCAAAGAAATTCAGTGCTTAAGAAAACAATAGTGTTGTATATATAATAAACTAAGCTATTTCTTTGTATAAAACACAACGTTTGTTTCTTTAAATTTTACGAGTATGTACAGTATATTTAAGTTTCTTTAAGCACATGTACAATATATGGAGTAGATAAGTAGTTGAGTGAACGAGCTTGTTCTGGATATTTTCCTATATCCTATCACAACATCAATGCTTCATAAGGCAGTAAATATAAAAGTTAGGAGCATGTAATTGGCATAACATGTTTTAATTACTTGTTTCGGATATTAGAACAGCTTCTCTGGTACTGCTACGCTACTTGCCAATTTTTTGTCTGCTCTCGCGAGAGAGAACAAAAAATCCATTTTTTCTGTACATTAATAAGAAGACCAATAACTCTTCTTTGAAGATAGAGGTATATCCACATCTGCTCAGAAATCTCAATATGTTTAGAGGCAAATAATAATCACCTTCTTTACAGCAAAAAGAGTTCCAGAGCGTTGGATTTTAGAAACAGAAGTGACAGTCACCCCTAAATGGTACACCAAAGAGTGCCACCCACGGTTGTTGAAGCATTTGAAAACATTAGTCATCGCTTATATCTTAAAAGACTCAATACCTTTGGATTACAGGAACTATATGAGAGAACATCAAAACAAAGATAATAATTTATTAAAAACGACAAACTCGTCGTGTGGTTTGCCCCAAACAATCAGATTCTAAGAGTCAGAAATGTGACATTTCATTGCATCGAAAATTGTGTTTTCCCTTGATTCACCAATATTTCCACTATTGTCAATAATAAATGTATTTCTGTCTAAATTAAATCGTTTAAATATATGCCTTCAAACTTTATCTACGAATGACACAGAATAACGAAATATGAAATATGAAACATATACAATAATCAAATTATTTAAAAGTTACAGACGAGTCTCTGATTTAACTAAGAAGAATAATTCATAATTAACAGTCACTAGATTATTGCAAGTAAAAAAAAACGGTAATAAACCATAACATGTACAGATATTAATAGAATCAAAAATATTTTTTAATGTTAGACGATGTAACGCATAGGCATTTGGTTAGATGCATGAGGGTTAGTAACAGTGTTCTTGTAATTTCAAATTCGCACTGACCTGAACTAAAACAACCACAACAAACAAGCCTCGTAACATGAGGATACTTACAGAAACTAAAACTTCCATCTGTTTTGTGGTCATGTGGTCATACTAGGGTCTATAAAAGTTTTATTTAAGCCACAAGTCTACATGTCGAAGTTGCTTAAAGTAATCATTCCAAATCGTTATCAAATTTTAAACAAATATCTAATTATGTTCTTTATAGTGTGGGAAAGGCATTTCAACAGAAATGATTCCTATTAAAATGTTTGGAGTTTAATTTCTGTCATCATATTAAAAAACACAACATGGTTAAAACTTGCCAACGTCTGTAAAAATATTTGAAAAATATTATTTGAAATGGAGTATTACTAATTTTAATAATTATGAGAAAGTGGATACTAACTATAAATGAATTTATACCACATGCTAATTGATATCTAGTAGAGTCCAAGTCTTTCAAATTGTCAGTATTGTAGGAGTGAAAATATGTAATTTCGAATGCCTAAACTATTCTAAGGCCTTTGTTACAAATCATATTAAGAGTGATGCAGCAGAGATGATTTTATTACATTTCAACACTTAAGCGTACCGACAACTTAAAAGAAACGATTTAAAAGCTCCGCCGCCCCGAATGTGATTTGAACCGTTAATTTCTCTAAATAACTAGTTTCGAGCTGACGCTCTTACACTACGAATAATCGATTTCGAAGCAATTTTTACTTAAAATTTCATAAACAGATCGAACAATTTATTAAGAAAATTAATCAAGAGGGTTAAACATTATTATTATTGATAACTATCGAGAAAATTTAAAATTTCAGTATCTAAAGAGTACTTTTTCCGTACAAACTAGCTCCAAATATGTTTTAAAGATTAAGTGAATTTTTTGAAAAGCAGAGTAAGTAGTGCTATCTGCTTCTGGGTTTTCGGGCTGGAACCGCGGCACTACTATATCCGCCGACGTTCGGTTCCAGCCCGGAAACCCAGAAGCAGATAGCATGTACCACGACCGCGGAAGTCTACGTACCAAATCAGAGTAAGTAGTTTTCATTTTAGGAACAAATAATTATCATCTGGAGAATGTTGAGGAATATAAATTGAAGTAGCCTTAACAGTGTTTGGAGAAAAACATCAGGCCACACTGTGCATCGACGAAAGGTGGTGCCTTTTCTATAATTAAATTATAGTTGTCATTTTTGATATGTTAGCCGATCGAGTTACTCACAATACTTGTCTAAATTCATGGTATCGCTATACGTAGGAAATTTATAGTATGATTCCTTTCTAATCGCAGCAAACGCCAAGCATGACAATCTCTGAGTATAGATTAGTCTTCGTAGATGTTAGTGACAGATTGTTTTCCAGACTCTACGATGTTTGACTGTCGGTGTCATCATATAAGGTAAACTTTTCACCTCCAGTAATCATTCGCTTTAAAAGTGGGTCGTTGTTATTTCATTTATAAAGAGCATTCTATATTGAAATGAGATCCAATAAATTCTTCTCCACCAAAGAGGAAGGAACGTAAATATCTCATCAGTTTGCGTACCCAAACTTATGCAAATGGGCAAATATGGTATTGTTTGAAGCTCTCAATATTTCCGCTACTGCGTCGTGTAACATGGCCATTGTAGTTTTCGACTGAAATAATATTGATTGAAGGTAAGAGTGCTAAGTCTTGAGGAGATTACCTGCTCTCAATTTAATAGATTACATACGAATTGTTTATTCTGCTATGGTACTATCGCAGTTAATATCGCATGTTTTTCTTTTTAGGCAGAACTTTTCCTTTTTCGATAAAAAGCAAGGTTAAATGCCCAAAATGTACTTTATTTTCTTCCACTGTTAAAATTATACCAAACGGTTAAGCCACAGGAACATGATGGTACAGCAAAGTAAAGTTTTTTAAATTGCCAGCTATCGTACCCTTCATATCTAATACATTCGAGCCCTGGACGGTTCTGTATAACGAATTTGTTAAAATTTTCTAATTACACCTTTAAAATAATATATCAGCTTTAATTAAGGATGTTTATGGTGTATTGTAGCCAATTTCATTAGCAATAAATTCACAGTTGTAGCGGTCTTTTATTACAAAAACCTGTGCGCATAATTTTGGTGTAGAAAATACGTTTCTATTACCAACTTATGTGAAACAATTGTTCTTTAAGAAAAGGCAACAGTCACCTTGGGCAAAATTTCTATTTGCTTATCTTGGCATTCTTGGTTTGTTAATAGCAAGATGTATTCAATAGTTGCTACATCCCAATTCAGTAGCTTTTCTTATTAGTAATTACCGGAAAGGTTTTTGCAGACCAAAGAGGTTACTTCATCTATACTGAATGAATTCCAATCTTGAGGAGATCAAAATTGAAGAACATTTCAAACAAACTCGTTCCAGAAACCATACAGGTATTAGTTATACTGTAGAACTACCGTTTCGCCTTGTAGTTTTGATAAATATTTATTAAATTTAAAACGTCGTTTTGACACAAATTTCACTATAAAATTAGATTATCACAACTCTATACGGAAGATCCTGATCTTAAACAAATGCGAGAATTGCCGCTTCCTGCTGAATATATTATTATACATCATTGTGTTCGACGCATGCACAAAATCTACCTAACGTAATTCTCTGATTTAGGAGTTGTTAGCTGTTCCAAAACTTCAGAAAGACATACCTGAGATTATTACGAATTTTAGAACTCATCTCTATAATTTGTGCAGATATACGTTAAACGCCCCTGTGAAAGAATTTAAATTGAAAATTGAAAAAGCCTTTAGAATTACTTCTTTATCGAATTTGATAATGAGTTATTAAACGATAAGCATTAGGTGAAGAACACAGATTTCCGAAGACTTCATTTGTTTTGCTTAATGATGCCTTAATAAATGATATAATTTCAGGTGCTTCTACTTTAGAGAGTGCAATTGAGTTACAATCTCAACTTGTTCAATTATAGAAATTAGGTTTCTTTGAATTGATAAAATAATTATTAGGAATACACCGCGAACACTCAAATCAATATCCAACTAAGCTCACGCGTCCGCTTTGCATTTAGGTAATAAAAACCGACTGAGTTTGAAGGTTATAAGCATACCTGAACCAAAATCGCCCATTCTTTTATCCTTTGGACTGGATATCTAGAGCGGCATTTCTTACTAAATATGGAATATGCCTACTTTGGTAAGTTTATATTAATTGGGCTTCAGAACTATTTTTTCATTTAATCAAAAGGTGGAAGGAAGTAGTATCTCGGTTTTTAATACGTATTAGTGCAAAGTTTGTGTCGATATTGTTGAAGTTTATGATGCATCCGAACGAGAATATACTATAGTTACATATCTTAAATGTTAGAATAAAACTAGTGAAATGAAAGCTCCTTTAACGGTTCAGTCAGTATCGCATTTGGAATTATGCGGAGCATTACTTTTAGCTCGAGTCTCTTTACATAAAAATAGAACAAACATTCACAATATTTACTTATTTTCTGACTTCTCTCTAGTATTGAATTAGCTTCACATCTCTTAACATTTCCATTGTATTTATATTCAGAACGAGCGTCAGGTTAAAATATTCTTCATTATCTTTAAAATCCAAACATTATTATATCTAAAAATTCTCATTTAGCCTATCTTATACTAAAATATTATCACTAGATCCATTTACACGATAGACCACAATGTTTACACTCTTTGATAAAAAGAAGATTCTGAATCATCTCTTTTAGATGTGAGACACAAACGAAAATGTTTAGTTTGTTTTAGATACGGGACTACTTCATACTAGCCCCACATGTGCTGAACCATCCTGAAGTATGCGTTTAAGCGGCATTTGTAAAATTATCAACTGATTTTGCTGGTCACTTTTCCATAAAAGAAAAAAGCACTTCATTATGTGTAGCATATTTTTCGTGTTCGTTGCCATGAATAACAAGGCTGTTCATTTGGAAGCCATGAGTGAACATTAATAAAATTAATTCCCTTTTGTTCAGAACTATAATAATTTATTTATTTTGATTAGATATGCGTTTACAATTTGTGCTTCTACCTTTGGCGCTTGTTAGATATTTGGAGATTAGTAATACTAGTAGTACATAACATACGTTTTTATTTGAATTTTGTCAGAACAAAATTGGTGAGCGTAATGTTGGATTTAGTATCTAAAAGATGTTTTGCATTTCTTTTGCTTATTATAAAGCAGGGATATTTTAGCCGCCACACCTGAGCAAGAACGAAACTGATACGAATATTTTCGGCAGTTTAGGCTGCCACTGACGTATGTTGTGATGTCAAAAGGGCATATATCATGAGACTTACAAGAGGCGTACAATAAGTACCCTAATGCAGTATGAATAAATAGTAATAAGCAATATATTTCATGTTATCATTTTTAATAAACCTTTACCTACGAGAGAAGTATTAACAATATGAATTTGCTCAACTAAACATCTGCAACATAGCGTAAGTTTCCAGTCTTCTCTTTAAATGAGGTTCGTCGCGATGCAAAAATGTTTTTTTATAAAGGGAGTGATTGTTCGGTGCCTACTGATGTAATATTTGCCTAGTTAAAATATTCTTTGAACTAAGTTAAGTTGCCTGTGAAAGAAATATTACTGTAAATGGTTTCTAATCTAACCAAGTTTGAATTTTTTCGTAATACCCTACCAAACTTTTTTAATACACGAACACTTATCTGGTCGTTTAAAGTACATATGGTTGTTGCACTTATTCCAATATTTTCCTTTGATCCACTAATACTAACTAAATATTTTGCAAGGTTTGTATGGCATTTACTAGTATAATGTAATTCGCATGAATAGTTTGTAAATCCGTGCAAACAGCAGCACTGTTAAATTTGGTCTAGCCTTCTTCGATAACTACTGATTTTTTTATGTTGAAATACTAAAAAGTTTAGTGTAGTTTTTTTGAATAATAAGAAGCTGCTTCTAGGCACGTGCCTCAGCGTGAAAGGATTGGTTGAGATGGTTCTCGTTTGCCAAGATAAGTAAAATTCACCTATTCGTTTCGGAGATTTCAGAAAACGTTTCTGATGCCACTTATTAACGTCATTACTTGGTTTGTTTTCAATTCAAAACTTGGTAGTGTACTTAGTATCACACTAAGAATAGCTTCGCCGGTACACATTGACAATGTTTTACTAGTTAATAGAAATGAAGCTTGAAGTATACGTACATAGAATTTTTTTTTACGATCTGTTGTCTCATCACAGCTTAACCATAGCTTTTTATATATTAGAGAAGATTGAATATTGATCTCCATTTTTCATGCGCAGAAGTTAGGTAAATAATTACTTAACATTAGAGCGCTTGGCACTACGTAGTCTGCATTCTATGTATAATACTCCAAAACAATACTCAGATGGAGTGTTTTTTCTCCGTTCTACCCTGGTGCCCTATTATCAAACTGTAGACAATTTATTAAGAACTGAATCGAGCCTTGCTTGTGATAGCAAGGAAAAAAGGAATTCCTGTATTTTTGTAGAAAAGTTCTTTTGCATTCATATACTTTCCACCAGCGTAGTAGATCAGACACGTAAAGCTCTTAAGTTAGTATATCTGGTATAGAATGAGTGTACTTTTATATTTGCTACGTCTTCATCGTCACTGGAACATCAATTCAAGTCTACTAGACACATCACAAACAAATCTTTTATTTTCAAAAAGACGTTAAACTAAATTTCGACCAGTACTTCGAAATGACCTTTCCCTGGCTTGCCACTCCACTTGAACCAATTGTTTCCACACAGTTTAATCGACACATCTTCAATTTACAGATTGTCCATCATTATTTTGTATTGGTATATTTGTCATATATTTTCACATTCTACCAAACTGCCACTTATTCCAGCGATAGCACTTCGCATTATGCTTCTTATTTTTGTTGAAGGGCAAATTAAAATTTTATTTGTCATCAGAATTGCCTTCAAAGGCATTTTAAAGTCTTCTCTTAATATATCTTCTTAAATCCGATCTATCCGATTCATCTTCGGCTTATATATCAGACAATGTTCAATGATCTTAAGTTCTTTTTGAATGAATGGACTAGAGGACAAGTTAACTATGTAAAGTGTAATATAATAATAGATGGACATAATTTTACCTGATCAGATCAAAATATAAACTCATCATTAATATTATACAGGGGTGCACTAGTATCCCCAACTTCAAACTTCTTACTAAACAAAAGCACATGTCACTGGAACGATTCTACTAAATCAACTAACGTGTGCATATAAGAAATTAGCAGGAACAACAATTTTGTGCTACCATCGGTCGAAAAATAACTATAAAATTGTTTGAATAATAAAATATGAAATAAATATTTGAAAAGCGTTCCTCGTTGGTATATATAATAAACAAAATAGAACTGCTTATTTTATAATTGTAACCGCAATTATTTTAAGAATATTTTTATTTTCTTTATACATATATTAAATGCATTGTACTAATTCTCAGAACGGAGGTCTTAATACAAATACATTGTTGTACTTATATAATTTTATTTAAGTGTATTTACGCGCATTTTTCCTTAATGTATTATTAAATTCTCAGAAAGGTTTTAATTATACAAACGATATAAATGCATTGTATTGTCGTCATGCATTTGTATTCGTTTTCTTTACATTATAGGTTCTTCCTACTTTTATATTGTCCGTTTAATTTCAAAAGAGTATAATAATTGTTTATAAATCTTTGCATTTCAGGACGGCTTTTGTGTTTAGTTATTTCATCTATTATGTATATTGTCTCAATTTAAAATTTGCACTTATAAGATATGAAGCAGGTGTGAGGAAGAGGAAACCCCTTTACATATAGAGTGGCTAATAAAATTTGTGTTTATATCAATAGATAGGAAATTTTGATCAAGATATTCTTTATTTTCACAAAGATGTACAACTAAATTTCGACTAGTAGTTCGAAATGGCTTTTTCTTGGTTTATCAATCTACTTGAACTCGTTTTTTCACGCAGTTAAGTCGATACATCTTCAATTTATAAATACATGTTATGTTATCTTTTTCTTTACGTCACTAATATTTGCAGATCGTCCTTCATCATTTTGTATTGGTATTTCTAAGAGCTCAAGAAGAAAAAGGCAGTGTTAGATCTGGAAACAACGTCATCCTGTCCAGAGCGTGCGTTGTTTGACATTAGGTGTAGTACTTATTTTTTTCAGCCAAGAAGATTTAGTGGATGTGTGAATATATATATATATATATATATATATATATATATATATATATAGATTTATACAATCTAAGATCGATAGGCAGCGTTTAATATTATTCAAGAACGAATAATTAGTGAGTGCACGAATCAACACAATTGGTAAATGAAGAACCGAAGCAGAGATCATCTGCATTAAAATAAGATAAGTGCTTTTACACATAAATAGAGAGGCACCATAAGATAAAGACTTGTATTTGCGAATTGTAATATTCATTTTCTTGTGTTTTCTTTACTTTTATATTCTTGCATATTGTTAGATCAGACTGGCACAGTGATTGCCTTCAATCATTATTAGTTTTATATTTTACTCAGAAAGATATTTCCTCTTAAAGTGATACTGATTATCTTTTTCCACTATTTAAACTAAAGGGGTGTGTATCCTCCTTCGTAAGCAAATTTCAAGAAAGTCGTACCCCGAGTAATGTTCCAGTGTTAAGCAGATTCACAAAATACCAATTATAACATTATGTGAATCTTGTACGTAGACTTCCGCGTCGTTTTCCATACTATCTGCTTCTTGGTTTCCGGGCTGTAACCGCGTCACTGGTATAACTGCCGATGTTTCGTACCCGCTCAGTTTCAGTGCGACAGACAGTAGCAGAGTTGAGCCCTGAAGATGTCCCATATGAGTGGATACGAAACGTCGGCAGTTATACCAGCCCTGAAGCCCAGAAGCAGATAACACTATGAGGTTTAGAAATTTTAATTAATTATTGTGCAATTTAGTCAAGAAATTTTTACCCATGTTAGGTGTTGAAATTTCCGGTACTTAGCTTATATGCACTCTTATTAAAATAAAGTCCAAATATCATTCTTTGGTATACATATCGATTTAATATAATTCATTTTAATAGATTTTAGCATGGGTACATTTTCGATTGAGTGGTAATAAAAAGTAATGGAAAGTATTAAATTAAGATTTATAGAAAACACAATCTTTATAAAGGTTATTGAAATGAGTCGGCCAAATTCATGTCTTAAATTGAATGGAAAAACGAAAAAAAAATGAAGTAGACTCACCTTCGTCCTAGAGTAGCGTAAGGGCTGAGTGGTTCAGTGGCATTTCTCTGTATTAAGGTCGTGTTCGTGTGTATACTAGCGTCATCCCTGCCTGAGTCTGTAGAGTCAGGTCCGCGCTTGTTGGAACGGGAGAGAACCGAATAGGACCGCTGTTGACCCCTGTTCCTCGTGAGACAGCAGCACCTCGCGAACGTTTCCTGAAAAAGAAATTCTATTTTGCTTTAATCTTTAATCGATACAATACATTACAGTTCAGAAAAGGAAAGGAACAATCAAATGTACATTAATTTAGTATCAAGACAATAACTAATGCTTATTCGCTTAATTTCGTATTGTTGAAAACATTAAAGAGCTTTGGCATTAACACAATATACGTAATATTGCGGTTTGTTGTTAGTACAAAAAATTTTTAAAAAACAAAAGGTGTTATAAATAGAGGGCCTCGTATTTAAAGAAATTAAAATATTGCCTCTTGCAAGCAGATTATGCGCATATTTATTAAAATCATATTATATCTAAAATGCGATATCTACTTTTACATAAACCGGGCCTCACAGGTCCGCCTATTAAAACCCATCATCAAATAAAAATTTGTTGAAATAAAACTACATTCAAAAGACCATTTTACAAAAAAACATACAACATAGGAACTATATAATAAAAATTGTTTATAATTTATAATAACAAGTTGTGCATATTCTTACACTGTTTTCATTAAATATATTATTTTTGCAATTAGCCCATACCATTTTGCTTTGACTATCTATTTTTGAAGGAAGCACCTAATATTTTTCGCTTAATCGTTTCATTTATTTGAGGTGTAGGTGGTTCAGAGATATTAATAAATTGTTTCATATAATACACGATGCTACATCGTATGTTATAGTTGGTCAATCTTCTTGCTATATATTGCATCACTAGTTAATTTGTTAACCTTTTTAGAAAGATTCTGTTTGTGAATGACAGAGTTGTAATTTAGATATACTTTGGTGAAAACAATAAGCGCATTTAGTACTGTCATGGCAATCATACTGAAAGAAAACGTCATAGGCCATTGCTTGCTTTGCCTCTTACCTCTTTATGTGGATACCATTTGGTTCATAACGTCGACACCGCATTCGTTTTACTGTTGTAATAGATAATTTCGGACTTCAGTATTGTCATTGACAGCTGTGTCATAAGTATAGTGTTTAGTAAAATTGCATACTTGTTCTTTTTAGGTGGGTAATTTACCATGCTTCACTGTTGCTATTTTTCAATAATTTTTACGTAGCGTAGCAACAAGAGCAATATATTTTTTTTCCAAAAGGTATTCTGCCGATAAAACACTCGAAGAAAATTGGCAACTATCAGACTTAAACCAGAATTGAATGAATACCACGCAATAAAGTTTCAAATCCCACATTCTTATTTGTAGCTTTCCCAGGGTAGGGACTAACATAAATTAAACCATTAGGTGCAAAGTCAGATTTATATGCACATTTCATATTTGGCGTAATTTGCCATATTACTTGGCATATATTGAAGTAAAAAGTTTTTCATTAATTGTTATATTGGTATCTAGTATGATGCGCGTTTTGAATTTTAAATACAGATTTAGATACCCGTGCTGTGTGCTATTCCAGTTTTTTTTATCTTCAAATCTATAAACTTTTGTATTTCTTCAAATCGAAATGTGGTCGTCATGGCTCGATATACAGTATTAGCAAATCTGTCGGAAAACAGTTTCCTGGAAGAAAGCTTTTATCAACTCAAGTTTAAATAAGTAATTCATAGAATACAGGTCATCAACAGTTACGTCAATCCACGATTTTGGTTTCCCATTTGTAAACACATCTTGCTTCTAATTTCTATTATAACTTCAGTCACAAACAACTGAAAAGCTTCTCTTGGCAGCTATATGTTTTTGTGTTAAGTTAGATGCACGCTGTATAATACTATATGGTTGAATTTTATTATTAGCTGGTAGATGCAATATTTGCGCTTGCATTAGCACTATCACTAATTTTGTGCATTAGCGTTGTCACTACCATCATCACTACTGGCTCCAGAGGCCTCGTCGCAAACTGTACATTATGTCGCCGTTTTCTATATCTGAAACATCACTTTTATCAGGTGGTTTATCGCACTCGTGAATCATCAAACTTTACATTCTGTACTTTTCCGATGCCACTATTGTATTTATACTACAACTTCACTCAGTATATCTGCACGGGTATTTATGCATAATGTAATAATGCAGGTTTGTAGGATGAAATTTAATCTTCATCAGCATTCTAAATAAACTGCCGGCGTGCTGAGCATCGTTGTTGGACGTCGAAGGCTTTTCCCACTCTCAGCATATTTTCGGACATGTGCATTGTTTTTGCAACACGATTCTTCGCTTCGAACCTGCCACCATCTCCAAGCCTCTTAATGTAATCCGATAAGGTAGTCGGGACGGACGGATTGATTTAGTAAGATTTAGTTAATAGTATTCAGCAACGGGAACTTTTTCTAGATTGGAACCTTTACCAACAAACACTTTAGCAGGTGTAGTGCACAATTTCCTACATCATAACTTCAGTCACAAATATCTGAAAAGTTTCTCTTGATACAGCAATCATTTATTTTCTTGGCAAACTTGGTGCACGCAGTATAATATTATGTAGCTGAATTTTATTTTTAGCTGGTGGTTCTATTCTCCACTTAAGGTTGCTTGGAGAGATAAAAAAACTTGCACATGCAATATTTGGATTTGAATTAGCCTTATCACTAATTTTGTTTATTAGTGCCATCATCAACATTGTCATTGCTATCGAATCCAGAAATAATCACAATTTGTCTCGAAATTAATGTCCAATACGTCATCATTTTCTATATCCGAAACATCACTTTTTTCAGAACACTCATTGCACCCGTGTATTACAAAGTCTTTTACTTTGGACCCACTGTTTCGATGTCATTATCGCTTTTGTACTAAAATTTCACATAACGCAGCTTGCATTTCACTTGAATGACAAAGTATGCTACATGGATATTCATACATCATGTAATAATGCAGGTCCAAACTTGTGCAAAGACGCCAGTTCGTTTACTTCAAACTATCTGACAACACACGCCAACAATAACAAGTTAAGACGTGTTGGTGTGTGATAAAGAATTTGCTTCTGGGTCTCGCAAGCCCAGTTTATGTAAATTTAGGATAGTGATTATAAAAATTATTTTCACAATTAGAAGAAACTCTTTGATTTGACAAGTAGTTGGATGAACAACTATTTAGACCATACAAGAAGTTAAATTAATTTTCAACTATCTAGTACAAATTATAAAGAATCGAATGTTACTCCGAGCCTGATATGTTCGGTTTATACATTTTAGGGTTAAGAATACTTTTATCGTCTTATAAATTAAACATTTATGTAATAGGAAGTTTATCGTTCTGATAGTTTGCCTTCTTTGCGTTCATGTACACGATATAAGATGGAAATTGATATTGCTTCGGAAGAGATTATTAGGTATAGAAACGTTTAAAAATAACGTCACATGTTTACAGTAAATTAACATTCCCTTTTATTATTATTATGATTCGGTTGTAGTTCATAATGTCTGGATAAGAAAATGAGAGTACTAGAACTATGCAACAATACGTTTGAAAAATTGTTATGAAAAAGACCCGCACTAGACGCGTTGTATAATTGTAATTTTCATCTAAAATTTGGAATATTTTTAATTTCTAATTCAACAATACTTTAAATATTGATCATCTCTAAGTGTATTTTATAATACTAATATGTTAATTTGACAATTACATATTCTTTATGTCTTTCTAGACAAATATAGGAAGAAGTGTAAATATACATAACAACTATCAAAGTAATTATATTTTAAGACCTTATAAGATATATTCGCAATAAATGAATATAGTTGATAAATCAACGAAGAGAAAATAGTAAGTTGAAGTAATATGTATTTAATATTTTGATAAATATTGGAATCTGTGATCAGGGCGACACAAGAAACTACACATTTTAGATCCTCTTTACTGTTGAGAACGCCAGATTACTGTCGTATAAGATACGAGGGAGCGTTTTTATATTCGCGGAATGAGCGGGTTGTAGAGGGGTGAGTAGGCGCATTGGGGCGTGGCGTGTGCAGCGACTCATGATTAGTATAAATACGAAGTTTCATTGTTATTAGACAGTTAGTCTTTGAGCTATCGTCAACCAAGTAACATAATCAGGAGTGAAAAGTGAAATATGGAAAAAATCGAATATCGTGCCGTTATAAAGTTCCTTACCAGGCAAGGAGAATCAGTCGCGACCATAATGAATGAGATGTCATTGGTTTACGGCGATTCTTGTCCAGGAAAAATCATGGTGTACAAGTGGCATAGTTTATTTAAACAAGGAAGGGAATCCCTTGAAGACGACCCGAGGCCGGGCAGGAGCATTGAGGTGACCACGCCAGCACTTATCCAAAAAGTTGAACAAATTGTACTCGAAGATGCTCGACTAAAGAAGAAACAACTCGCAGAAATGGTTGGAGTATCCGATACAACAATTTTTAAAATCCTACACGATCATCTCGGCATGTCTAAGGTCAGCGCAAGATGGGTGCCGAGAATGCTCACGCCGCCGCAAAAACAACAGCGCGTAGAGTGTTCGCGTGCATTTTTGGACCTCTGTAATGAAGACAAGGATGGTGTATTGAGTGGAATTGTTACTGGAGACGAAACTTGGGTTCATCATTATGAACCTGAGTCCAAACAAGACTCCATGCAGTGGCATAAAAAGGGCACAGCACCTCCCAAGAAATTTAAAGTGTCACAATCAGCTGGAAAACTCATGACAACGGTATTTTGGGACTCGGAAGGAATATTGTTGATTGATTATAAAGATAAAGGTGTTTCTATAACCGGAGAATATTACGCTTCAATATTAGAGCGACTAAGAGAAGCCATTAAAGAGAAAAGACGGGGAAAATTGACAAAAGGTGTTCTGCTTTTACACGACAACGCGCCCGCCCACCAGAGCCGCGTTGCGTTAGCTGCCCTGCATAAGGTGGGCTTCGAAATTGTGAATCACCCACCCTACAGCCCAGACCTGGCCCCGAGTTATTATTACCTGTTTCCGAAAATGAAAAAAGAGCTGCGGGGTAAAAAATATACTGCCGATGATGAAGTCAAGGAGGCAGTTTCGGCGTATTTTGCAGATAAAGAGAAATCATTTTTTTATGAGGGTATAAATAAATTAATTGAAAGATGCGAAAAATGTATCCGTCTTGCAGGTGAATATATTGAAAAAGAAAAATAATTTGGTTTTTTTATTTCCACCCCTTGTCCCCCATTCCGCGAATATAAAAACGCTCCCTCGTAGTATTAGACTAACTATAAGCATCTAGTAATTACAAAAAATCTTTTCGTTTTCATAAGTATCACAAAAGCGTCAAGATAAGCCAGGATAGTTGGTAAATGATGATATATATATATATATATATATATATATATATATATATATATATATATATATAGTTAATTACTTTCATTCAATAATAAGATTTTAAATCTGCAAATAAACGCACGCAAAATTAAGCAAAATATTAATGCGGCGTGTTCAACTTCGAAGGAATACATTTAAGTTTAGTGTGTTTAAATATTAATAGTTTTATAAATAAGGTTAGTTATATAATACATGCAATTGATTAATTTCTTATTTCAATAATACAATCTTTTCGAATAGCACAATTAATGTTTACAATATGCAATTTGAATTGAGAGTGAACTGAAGTTATGTCTGAAGCCCATCACAAGTGGATTCGATTACCCGAAGTCATACACTCAGAGAGCAGATTGCTAGCCGGCTCAGTCGAAGACGGTCGTGTTAGTTGTTAAAAAAAATAATCGGACCAATTTGTTAAATGAACAATACTCTATATATTTAAGTGTAGGTGTAAGGAAAAAATAATCTCGAACCTCGTTTTAGGTACTAATTATCCCAGAAGTATAAAAATATAGTGACAAAAATAAGGCTCAAATAGGAAAAAGTAATTTTGCTTTAATTATAAAAAAATAAAGTGAAAGTAATACATAAATAAAGGCAAAAAGAGAAATGTTATCTGGTGTAAAAATAAAATTAAATTAAAAGTAAGGTTTTGCACTCTAAATTCTATAAGTATCTTATAACAGAGAAAAAGTCATTAAGGCCAAGTTTCGATTACAAAAATTTACGTTTTGAAGATTTATTAAATTAGATTTGATTTACTAGTAAGCTAGAAAATTCCACTTGTGTATGTTACTAAGAAGAAGGTATTTGTTAAGAGTAGAATAACAAATTTGAAAGGGTACAAGGAAAAAATTATGATAACTGTCGGATACCAAAGTACAAAAAAACTTTGCCGATACTGCAGTACTTCTCAAGCTAAACCAAGTGGTAAGTTATAAGCTATAAATTAACAGAATAAGCCACAGGTGAGCCACACGGAAGGCATTAAAATTATTAAAATTCTTACTTAATCTTACACTTACAATATGTACTTAAAACTGTTGCCAAAACTTGTACTTAAAGTTCATACTTACGTGCACCTCAACTCGTACTTAACACTAGCATCAAAATTTGTACTTAAACGTTAACTTAAAATTCACATTTAATTCGTATTTAAACGTCTTCAATTTGAAGCGCCAAAATAAAAACAGAAACTTCTCTTCTCATTCAAAAGCCTTTCATCCAGTAAACGCTGTAATTCACAAGTTTAAAATGTACTATGTAAAATTGGTTATACATAATGACGTTAACGATCTAGAATTATTGTGTTTGCAAAAGGCCACTAAAAGCATGTCTTTATATTTAGAAGATCGGTAGAATGGATATTATTTGACAGACCTCAAATTCAAAGAGCAAGATATGCGCACTTATACTCAAAATTGGACAAACCACGCGTTCCGAAACTAAATGAAGAAAGAAGTATAAACAGCTTAAAACAACTAAGAAAACACAAACAATAACTATGGTAAACCCACAAAAGAGGTAGTTGAATTTGATGGAGCCTGTGGTTGATTGACTTGATCAATAAGGTTGATATATAACCCCTTTCCACAATTAACTATTTGTAAATTCCGTATACGCATTTCGACAACCAAGTTGTCATCATCAGCAGACAATTTCAAAGTGTCGCACCTGGTAAAACACGGCGAAAAAATTGCACGAAAAAACAAACTCCGTACGCGATCCTCACCGTTCAAAACCAAGATGTGCACTGTGTCTACTACTACAACTTGGTTGTCGAAATGCGTATACAGAATTTACAAATAGTTAATTGTGGAAAGGGGTTATATATCAACCTTATTGACCACAAAAGAGGTAATTTAATAAAAGAGATTCGGAAGTAATTTGCTAACAACTCAAAAACGAAAAGTCAGCTAGAAAATAATTCAGGAAAGTAACATAGTAAAACAGGATTTAAATGAAATATGGGAACGCATGTGAATCGACACATAATCCTCATGAATCGCACATGAATCGACACATAATCCTCAAAACAACAATAATCATGAAAACATGTGAATGCATTTACATGTTATCGTTATTCAGAAAGAAGAGAAAGGACCACATGGTTAGAATGTAAGTAGACGACATGAATATTCATGGGAAACTTACAGATAAAAATGATTTCACGGGAGTAACTAGATGTAAGAAACATAATGGTATACAAAGAAAGCCTTTAATATACAAGGTACGGCCAAATGAATATTCAATTCCCCATTGCAAATGTAATTAAGAGGTAACAATACTGGGATCAGTAGATATAAGAATAACACAGTTACGAATGTATTACACAAACACAAGAGAGACGTTGAATAGAACTATAATTAACAAAACGCAAAACTTATTATAGAGGAACTTATTTTACATCAGGTAACTAATATTATATATACACTTCGCTATAATATACTAACATGTATCACAATGTATATGTTTCTTAAACAATATGGTGATTGCAATAAATATGATTTCGCCCTTGCCCACTATCCAGGTAATATGTTCTCTCAAAAGGAAAAAAGTAACTTCTCATGTTGCACAATCTCCTTTGATAAAAATTATATAGTGAGAACATGGACTGAATGACAATTGCATAATCGCATAGTGGTGGCAAAGTGAGCAATCTCTCATTTAGAAGACCCACAGCCCTCTAGATTATTAGAAACTTTAAAAGAACTTCAAAACGAGGACCTTTAAAAATTTACTGGAAAAAATAAACTCGTTGAGTTTGCCAAAAAAAAACAGCTTTTAGGTATCAGAAATGTGATGTGCTATTTCCAAAACTGAGTTTTGTTAGTTAATAAAGCGGGAATATTTAGACACCATCCATAGGTGGCGAGCGATTGGTACGGATGTCTCCAACAATGTAGTAGTATATCGGGCGTTGTAATGTCAAAAGCGCATACATCGTGAAACGTACGAAAGGTGTGCATTAACTATCACAATCCAGTATAAATAAATAAGCAACATATTTGATGTTATTATTGTTGTTAGACAGTTATCTACGAGAGAAGTATTACCAATATGTATTTGCTTGAGTAAACATTTGAAACATAGTATAAGCTTCCAGAGCTTTCTCATTAAATTACGTTCGTCGCGTTATAAAAATGTTCTTGTGTAGATAGAATGATATCTTGGTATTTACTGATGTAATACTTGGTAGTTAAAATGTTCTTTGAATTGAGTTACTGTATCTGTAAAGAAGATATTTCTGTATATATATGTCCCTTATTCTGGCAAATTCTGAATTTTTTCGTAATATAGTATGAAACGTTTCTAATACACTAACATTTATCTCGTCATTTAAAATACATAGCACTAGTTTCTCTTCGTTCACTACTCTCATTTGATCCACTAATGCAACGAAGTATTTTGTACTTTTTATGGTATTTGCCACTACTATGAAATTTGTACAAATAGTTTGCAAATCTGTGTGAATATTAAACATAATATTTTTTCAGTGTATGGATATTTTTGAATAATAAGAAGCTGTTTCTAGCTCGTTGCCCCAGCGTGTGAGACTTGGTTGTGTGGTTCTTATATACAAGGATAGTGTTTATGAAATTCGTTTATCCGTTTATAAAAATTCAGAGAAACTTTTTCACGTTTCTTATTAAAACATCTACAAGTGGCTAATTTTTTCGAATAGTTTCTGAGATCAGACGTAATGCATGTAACAAGCATGTTACATGGAGTAAAGTGTGACATTTATGTTTAAGGAAACATCGCGCAGAAAGCATTAGTGAGCCGGGATCGGTTATAAACATAAACGTGGCAACTTGATTTGTTTTTAATTTAAAATTTTATACTGTACTTACTATCACACTGCGAATATCTTCACTAGTGCACTTTATCTAGCTAATGAAAAAGAAGATGACTGTTGTAGAGTTTCCAGTGTAGATGCTGTGATATTACAAACAGAACTCTTTTTCTATAATTTGTAGTCTCACCAAAGCTTAACCAGCTTTTTGTTTTCTAGAACAAATTTAATACTGGCCTCCATCGGGTCGCGTGCAGAAGGTAAATAGGTTCTCAACGCGCGAGCGCTTACCAATATGTAGCTTGCATTGTATATACTCGAAAACTGACACAACAGTTCCTTCTCCACTATCCTAAATAGCAGTTTACAAACCTTTAACATAATAAATTATATGTGACACACTCCTTCTTAAACGCCGCATGACAATTTGTATGTTTGTCTTTTTGCGTGTATATGTGTCTAAAGCAATCACCGACAGAGAAACTATATATGATACACTAAACAAATTAATTTAGTACCATCGTATTTTAAGTCAGAATTGGCCTATAAATTTATTTACAGTGTCCATGCACAACAGGCTGTTATTACGTTTTGCACTTATGACACTGCAAAGCAATATCAAATATTGATCATTATCAACGTAATCAAAATGCCTCTGGATCTAAAACTGCTAAACAATAAGCCCGATATACGTCGGTGATGGTCTTGACTAGTTAGAGACATTCGTTCCATCTTTTCTCACCTCTCATGCATGGCATCCAAATATATCCGCTTTAGTTATTAATCTAAGCAGTGAATTTGTTTTTAAGTTCAATTTTTATTTGTAAATCTTTCCACCTTAATAGATATGTATTTAAGTTAAAATTGCTATCCTCCGTTTAAACAGTCGCTTCCAAACCTTCCATGAATGAAATAAAAAAGTAAGCAAAATGACTAATTTCTAAAGTTTTAGACAAAAATTGTAAAATTTAGAGTTTCAGGAGTACTTGGTTAATTATTTTCGATTTACTATTTCATGTAAAGAGATTATCCCTTCCTATTTAATACATAGGTAATTTTTTTTAAAGATCGAGGAGATTCCTTCAGATAATAGAACGAAAACGGTTACTATGATTATACAACGCTATTTAGAAATGAGTTCATTAATGTCACGTAATGCGCAATCGTTTGTACAATCTCCAAGGGAAATAAAAAAAGTCCCCTGCCATTTAGTACGGTTATAAACGAAAATAATCATTCTGCCATGAAGGTTTCCGAGTATTTCGTGATTAGAAAAGGAAGAAAAACACTTAATGGAATAAATTACATTTGTATCTATTTTCCTTCCGGCCCACTTAAATCAGTGTCGATTATTTGCGTTTCGATTCTCAATTAACTAAAATGAGAATGGCTGAAATCAATTCTATTTAAGGGATAGGCCTTTATAGGAATTAATAGTATGTAGTAACAAGGAGGGAATATTAAAAGTGTAATGTTGAACATGACAGACGACTTATATTTTTAATATGAAACGAAACAAACACTGAATATAGAATCGCTTTGAAGAAGTAGATAACATAATAAGCACTATTACATTTTCTACTCTACTACATTTAATCACTGAAGGTTGATATATAACCCCTTTCCACATTAATTTTCGTATTAATGTAGGAAGGAGTTATATATCAACCTTCAGTGGCTAAGTTAATCAACCACAGGCTCCATCAGAATCATATACTCTACTACATTTTCGCAAAAATTTCTCGTTTTAAAATGTGTTTTAGTTATGTCAACAAATAATAGGTCTGGTTTAATTTATTACACACCATTTGCAGCTGTCCATTGCATCTGCTTCCAGAGAAAAGTCGACATTCTCCATTCGTCAGCAGCAATATTTTCAAAACAGTTGGCGAAACTGTCATACAGAGTCCGTTATTATATACTCGTATATATTAAAATACGATGTCTATGTCAGTTAAAGTGTCACTTTATAAAGTTATTATAATTCAGCCTTACATTGGCTTTCCAAAATATTTTAAATAAGTTTAAGTGTTGAAAATTAAAAAATAAATAAATAATAATCAAATTTAAAATAATAATATTATCTAAGTTTTAATTAAAAATAAAATATTTATTTATACTTACTTTATTAATGTTCGAAATTACTCTTGAATCTTAGAATGATGAATTTGTGCTCCGCTACAGTATATTAGTTTCAATGTCTTATGATAATCGAAGTATAATATTATATTTAAGCTTAATGAACAGAGTATTTATAAGCTCTACAAAATTAAATTTAGTTTTAATAAATTTGCAATTTTTTGATATAAAGATCCATTATATATAACCCTTTTCCACATCAATTTTGGTATACTGTATACGTATTTCGACAACTAAGTTGTCATCATCAGCAGATAATTAAACAGCGTCGCACCTGGAAAAGTAAGTCGGGGAGTTGATTCCTGAGACAGTTGGTCTCATTTAATGGCCTGGTTTATGTATTTTGAGCAAACAGTACAGTTTACGGACAAACGGATTACTTACAATTAATCTATAATTCTTGTTCGGAGTTATTAATGTATATTCAACATATGGAGTTTCTAAAATTAAGTTTCTCACTCTGAAAAAAGTCGCTTTTGTCCAAAATTACTAACTTATTCCTTTTATCTGCTTTTAAATAAAAGATCTGAGACTTTTAATTGAGTTCAATTCGTGGTTAACTAATTTTTGTTTATGTTCTTGTAAGTTCTGTTTAATTTGAATCTTACAAGCCTCTCGAACGAGAAATTTTTTGAACTTGGTTCTGCTTTCTTAATAACCGATTCGAAGGTTGCGGTTACCTCCTCGGTGGAGTGTCACCATAGGATAAACCGTGTTTTAAAGCTTTCTTTAATAAGTCAATTTCTTCTCGATTAAAAGTCTCGGATGAATTATTGACGACTAGTGTTTCTTTTATAGGATTTTATTAAAACTATTGCCCGATCGCGGACATAACTCTCTAAATTTCTTGTTAAGACCTTTAATTTTCTTATTTAATTTGTGGTTTGTGATTTCACCGATTTTTCTATAAAAACTACATCACTCTTGAAATTCAAAATGATTTAAATTTTTTGTTAGTTTTAAATGTAATTTGTATAACTTTAGTTCTAATCTGCTTCTTTTACTGTGCAGATATTTCATTTCAAGTTTTAACCATTTCATTTTCGCATATGAAATGACTTCCTCATTCTTTCTTCAATTCGATGTTTCTTTTATTTTAATAAATTTTGGAAAAACATTTCTATTTTTGAAAGCCACAACGCACACTGTATATTCGTTTCACATAATTTTTAAAAGATTGTATTCTAGTCCTAAACTAAGATAAAAGACAAAAGAAAAATAAAGAGGAAAAGAAAAGAAACGCACCATCAAGCGTTTATTGCACTCCACCTTGTCTATCGTTTAAGAGACTAAAGACAGATGAGTTATGGTTCGGGCCCAGATCAGTCTTCAACACATATCCTTAGTATTGACATAACTATCATTACATTAATTTTTAAACTATCATTTGTTTTCTTCTAACAAAACTTGTACATGTTTATAATACCATTGACAAAATAATTCTCAGCAAATTTCAAACTGGACTGGTATTTATAAGCAAATCCCATTATCCAAAGAAATTTTAGTAAAGACATTTTATATTTATTAATGGTTAGTATAAAAAAACGATTATATACATATATTCTTTCTAAATTTAAATATTCCATTTTATGGATGTCATCATGACTTTATATTTCAAACATGTAATCTTAATTTTTTACCATAAATTCATCTACCGTTTCTTCAAAATTTTATAAATATCTATTCCCTATTACCTATTTTATTATAGGTATTGTTATATAAAATAATTTTATATTTTTTCCAGTCATTAATTTGACTACTCTTTCTACATGAATTGCTTATAAATTTTTTGTTTGCTAAAATGAGTCTATACTTATAATAACATTCCTTTCTATCATATTATCCTGTTAAACTAAATTTGTTTAAGTATCTTTTCAAAATTCTTTCTCTCATAGATACTTTAATACCATTTTCGCTCGATACTTTTTTTAGTTTGTTACTATTCAATTTTACCACGTATATTTTACTTTTGTAATTTCCTGAAACTTTGTATAACATGTATATTTAGTTATTTGTGTAAATTTGCCTAGCCTTATTGTAACGTATTATTTCCTGTCGCATCAGTTTATCCTCATATTTTAATTTAATTTCTTCGCAAATATTGTACTTAGTTTACATGTTATTTCTTGTTAATTTCAATCGCTTTTAGGTGTTCCAAAAGCCGTGAAGTAATTCTAATCGCACTGTTATAAGTCTACCAGTTCTCTGTCGTATGTATATCGAATCTATCAAATTGTTTCGGGTCTCCGTGTGTTGATTATCGAAACATGTCTTTTATTTCTCGACCGATCCAGGATACGCGATTCCTTTAAAAATTTTGCGGATTATACAGAAACAAATCAATTATTTGAACCAACTTTTTTAATTATTTTTCAAAATATTCGCCTTTTATGATCTATGCACTTCTGCACTGGGTGGAACCATTTCTCAAAACATTGAACCCATTGTTCTTAAATCACCTCAGATACAAAGTTTTCGTAGGCTTCCACAGTCGCTTTCGGAGTACTAAATTTCGATCCACGCATTTCGTCTTTTACATATGAGAATAAAAAGAAATCAAGATGCCAGGTCGGGACTGTAAGGCGGATGAGCTATCAATTACGTTTGCGAAGCGGCTAAAATCTCAAATGTGCGAGATGCGATGTGTGATGGTGCATTGTCTTGATGCAGAGTTATTTGTGCTCTAGATCATTTCGCCCACACGTTTTTAACAGAATTGGCATACAAATTATTGTATACCATTCAGCATTGACTGTTCGATGATCTCTCGTAGTGAAATTGTAGCAAGACGACCGATGGATCCGAAAAAAAGAAATCATTTTTTTGGTCAAGCTTTCCTTGTCTTCGAAGATCCATTGAAACGATTATCGCTGCCTTTCTGGCTCGTAACAATAAATCGAACTTTTGTTACATGTAATGGTGTCGTGCACTGATTTTGCTTGACCTTGGTTGAATTTTTTTAACAATTCCTCGCACCAATCCATACACTCTTTCTGAGGGCAAGACGATCATGCAGGATAGTTCTGATTTGGGGTATACTTATGCCCAATGATACCCGAATATCTGTATGTGCAGTGGTTGTTTGTCTTTATCATGTTGTACATGGCGTTGATGTTTTCTGGAGTGACTGCAGTGGCAAGCCGTCCCTCACTATGCCTGCCTTTGAGCGAAACACGTCCACATTGGGACTTGTATTACCGTTCAACAGTCACCATGGATGGTGTTTTATCGTCAAATAATCGCTTGATTTTTTGCGAAAACTGTTATCTAGTGAGACCGTCTTTAAAATCGTAGAAAATCACCGCTCGAAGATTTTCGCGCGTTGATCCCATTTTCCTAAAGTTCACTTTATTTAAAAAAATTACTAAAAAGAGACAACAGTATATGCTAGCAATCTGTAAATGCTATTCGGACTAAAAAAATCTCAGAAAATAGACAAAAATATTTCCGACACCGTCATCCTACGAGAAGTAACTGAACCGCAAAACTTTTAAAGTAGCCTAGGTATCTTCCTTTCCACACAACTATGCCTACGACTCTTGAGCGGGGTGAGCGTGGTTTACTATTTACAGATTCATTACGTTCTACTCACCCGAGTGATACGGTTGCGACTGATTCCTTCACGATATTTTTTTAAGGTTCCCCGAAGGAGAATTAGAGAAGGATAGTCATAATGGTGTGTATGTTAATATTCGGTCCTTGGACGATCTAACCTAAAACGCTTATAATCTAAACCCCCCCAGCATCTCAGGTATATCTATTATATTCTCCATATTTACATGAAAAGATTCCTATTGTGACATATTCTTTTAGGGTCTTTCTTTTTGATCTTTTTGTGTATGTATATACACGGTCGATTGCGATTGGATGTTTCCTGGGTGTTGTTGATCCCATTAAACGTGTTCGACTTCCGTCTCCGGCCGTGGATGTGTGAAGCAGATAAGGTATAGGAAGGAAGACGCATGTAAGATACGACGTGAATATTTTGCAGATATAAGTAAGTGTCTATTAGTAATATTGTTTATTCAGGTTATATACAATGCATATTTTCTTTTCATTAATGAGTCCACGGATAACGTACATGAATTAATGATTCACAAGTATTAATTTTCTTTATAAGGCTATGTCTTTAGTTAATAATTAATCATTTGTTTTTACATTGGACCAACTCAATTCTTTATATATACGAGGGTGGTCCCATAACTACCCGGCCTGACCTAGAGATGGCGGTAGTTGTTTGAAAATTTTCACTATCTTAGAAAGTACACAACTATAAATCACATGTTTCAAGTTTGAAGACACCTCGTTGCTTAGTATTTGTTTGGCAGCCATCAATAGTGAACGTTTTCAGTGAATTAGTAAAAATGGAGAAAATTGGTCATCGTTACGTGATACAATACTTTTATTTGAAAGGCCTCAGCCTAACCGATATAAAAGCTGAACTCAATTCTACTCTGGGTGTGTCTGCTCCTTCCTTTACAACAGTGGAATATTGGGCAGCACAGATTAAACAAGGCCGTACGAGCTGCCAAGACGAGTATTCAGTGGCCGACTAAATGAGGTGACGACTCCAGAAATGATGAAAATCCACAAAGAGGTACTGGATGATCGTCGACTGAAAGTACACAAGCTAGCAGACATAGTAGGCATTGCAAAAAGTGCGATACATTGCATATTATCTGAAAATTTTGACATGAGAAAGCTGTGTGCAACATGGGTGTCGCGTTTGCTCACACTCGAGCAAAAACTGTGTCATGAAGATGTTTCAATTGAGTGCTTAGCAAAGTTTCACAGCAACAAAAAAGAATTTTTGCCCCATTTTATAACCATGGATGAAATATGGGTCCATCACTTCACACCCAAGACTAGGGAACAATTAAAACAATGGACTCAAAAGGGAGACCCGGCTTCAAAGAAGGCGAAGGCCGTTTCATCTGTAGGGAAGGTGATGGCATCGGTTTTTTGGGATACGAGTGGAATCATTTTCATTGACTGTCTTGAAAAAGGAAAAGATTGCAACGATGGATATTATGCGAATTTATTGCAAAGTTTGAGCGAAGAAATCAAGCAAAATGGCCGGATTTGGCTAAGAAGAAAGTGTTGTTTAATCAAAATAATGCACCAGCTCACAAATCCGCTATTGCAATGGCCAAAATTAATGAATTAATGTTTGCATTGCTACCTCATTCACTCTATTCGCTAGATTTAGCCCCTTGGTTATTTTCTGTGCCCAAACTTGAAAAAATGAGTCAGTGGTCGAAGATTTGCCAACAATAAAAAAAGTGATGTCGGCAGTTATTAGCTATTTTTAGGAGCAAAACAGTTCTTATTGTAAAAAGGGTATTGAACATCGCTGGGAAAATTGTATAGAGCTAAAATGTTCAAAAACAAATATATTTTTTTCCAAAACTTTTGTGTTTTCTTTGTTGGGTCGGATACTTTTGGGACACACCGAGTGACAGAATTTTTTTTCTTTTACTACTACTTCGCATGATCCAAAATAGAAAAGGTAGGTACTATGTATTACATAATGGCTATGTTATATCCTTGTTTTTCTGACAATATCCCTAGATTGAGAATTTCATTCTGCAATTTTTATAAAATTAGTACCTAAACATTTATTCATAAAATATCCGAAAACATTAATAAGCATCAACAGCATTACCAACTGATTATTTCAACTTTCACTTGCAAAACATTTATTGTAATAACAATATCACTGTAGACAACTACGCTTAACTATTGTTTAATGTGTTAAATAAGAAATTTGTTTTATTTGCCTCGGTTGAACAATGTCGTAATCTAAATGAGGCAATGGTATCCTATCGCAAAGGTCATCGATCAAAGCAATTTATTTGAGGTAGATCTATTCAACGGTGATTATCAAAAATCATGTTTTGAAATAACAAAACAAGGTTATATAGTATGCAATGAACTATATTAAAGTTTGAGAAATCATAAGGGCGAAACAATATCAAATATTTGGTGTACGGATAAATGTTTTGCGAATTGCTAATGTACTTCAAGCTCGATTAAAAGGTACACCTTTCCCTATGTTTTTGATAACTTACGTACTATGAGCCACTGAAGGACTCCTCTTGCAGCAGAAAATTTTTCTTATACTACACAAAGCACTTCGCATTACCCAAACTAAGAAAACTAAGTAAACATTTATTCATAAAATAGAAAATTTCATTGAATAACATTAATTTTCTTTACTATAAGGCAAGACTTTTAATATATTCCTTTATTAGTCTAATAGCATAAAAGGAATGCTAGTAATTACCAGAATTAAAACCAAACTTAGACAACTAGTAAAAAGGCAGTTAATAGCTACCCAAAAATCTGGAGAAGACAGTATCACGAGCACATGCATTATGTAAATTCACATAAATGTTTCGCGGAAAAGAAATTAAAATGTCACATAATGCTGACTACAAAAAGAATTTTATAGTAATTTTAATCATTTTTTACACCGTATATGTAATGCAGAAATTTTTTAAAAACGTTTTTCCTATCTGGCGAGACTTGAACTCGCGATCTGCTAACCGAGCATATATTTTTACCCCTAGACCACGGAGATCGGTGATATTCGAGTCTTCTACTGTACCATAATTTACATATGGAAACTAATATTAAATGAAACCCACGGTAAGTTTTAATTGCATACAATTATACGCTTTTACGATATGAAACTGAAAAATTCTAATTTAACCCGTTTTTATATCATATACATATATAATGCAAAAATTTTGTAAAGATTTTCTGCCCCCCGAAAGTCTCATTTAATGTCTATTTTCTCAACACAATTTATGGTATGTTAGAAAACTTGACTATCCTCGTTCTTCATGGTTTAAAGATAAGGACATGCATGAAATCGTAAATTCTTGTTTCGCTGGAGAGTAGAAATTTTCTCAAAAAATTTCTGCATTTGATGTAAGATGTAAGAAACCGTTAAAATTATCATTTTTCAATTTCACATTGTAAAAGAACATAATTATATGATATGTATTTTATGTTTTATTCAATAAACTATTCAATTATTAACAATTTACTGCAGGCGTTAAAGTTTTTACTGTACTAATAGTTACACGAGTATGTTATATTTAGTAGATTCGATAAAGTTTGTACTGTACGCAACATCTTTCCTATTTTAAAAGAATGATCATTGCAATAGTGTGAAAATATTCTTACGGATTCATTTTATCTTTTGTTCATTTGTGGCATTTAACAGTAAGATCTTCTGTAAAGTTTAATGTCTTCATATTTTGTGTACATCGCTTTATATGCCAATGCTAACTTTTATAGTGAATATTTTAATTAGATAACTTTCGTGCCCTTAACAGGTTTTGATTTTATTTCTTATCTTGTCACTCATCTTTTGCTAGATTTATTTTATTACTACTGTATTAATAAATTTTCTTATTCTAGGAGATTATTCTTACGTATTCTAATAGTTTAATTTTTATTGAGCATTTTGAAGTTAGTGTAACGTTTATTTATGTATTTATTTTTTCGTGGGATTTTTCATAGATTGTAACCTATTCTCGTAGTTGTTTGTTTACGACAAGTATACGATGCAATTATTTTATAAATTCATTTACTTCAGGGTGCGTTAAACTACGTAATAATTTTATTTTGAATTCTAACTACTTTGGATTCATGATAAAACCATTTTTGGATAGTATTAATTAGCTCCTTGTGATTATACTATCACCATTTAGGTTCTTCGTCAGATCCCAGTTATTCTTCTATGAAGGACTGTATCTTCTTTTAGTTACGATATTTAATTTTCAATCTTTCAATTGTTAAGTATTTGCTCCAGAAGCAATTTTAAGTTGTTCCTTTGTTTATTAGTCGATTATGGCCCCATAATTGGTATTATTTTCTTTCTTTCTTCCTCTAACGTCATAGGATATAGTGTAAGTCAATATAGGAAAGCATATTCTTTCATGTTACTAGTTTCGTAGTATTAATATCGTCTTGAAAATTAATCATTAATGGTTGGAAGTAATAACCAATTATCCTAGAAGAAATATTTTGCAGTTTCGGTTGGATTAAGATAGGCTGGGTACTTCGAAATTTATTGAACCACATAGAGGTCATTAATAGATAATTAAACATATTTAACATGGAAAATAGATTTGTTCTTCCATTTTTAATTAAAATCAAGCCACCATCTGAACAAAGAAAGAAATTTTTTAGTGACTCTCTACAGGGTGTTTTTCTCTTTTGACTGATTTATACGAGCTTAAGAGAGGTAGTGTAAGTGAGTAATTGAAACTTGCCACCTTAACTTGAACGGGCTGAAATTCTATTGTGCCACAACCTCGAGCATTAGCTTTAGTTAAGGTAGGATTAGATCGTTTTATCCACGCGAACTCGACAGAATTTTGGGAATTGTCGAATAGGGGCCGTACCCTAATTTTTACTTTAGTAATTTTTAACTACATGTAGTTATTTTTTTGTTTCCTAAAAGTTTAATAAGAGTACAGGCGCAAAAAGTTAATCATTACTATTAAACAGAATTTTTTTTCTTAGCAATTCAATATAGATAAAATCAATAATTTTAGTACTAACGCTTTACGATTCTGTAATTATTTCATTCGTGTTAAAAAAATCGACAGTATATAGCCTGTAAATTTTAGTGTGCTCATTTCGTTGCTCACTTTTTGAATTTCTATAGAATAATTATCGAAATTAATTGTATGTAATTTGTAAACTGAATAGATATTTGAGTGATATTTGTTTAATATATACAGGGTGTTTTTTAAGAGTTTAAGAATTTAAAATGATAATACCAGACAGAAATATTGTTGAAATGAAATTTTTTTTATTATAATCTGGTAGACAATTTCATAGCATTTATTTTTTAAATATGATTTCCGACATATGTCCACCGCGGCTACCAATTATATAGGCTATTTGATCAGTTCAATTTTTGACTACTTTTTCCAATAAATCTGGCCGTATGGCATCAATGGTGGCTTGAATATTGGCTTCCAATGCTTCAGGAGTTGCTGGTTTGTTGACATAAATCAATGACTTAACATAGTACCATAAAAAGTAATCTAGAGGTATTAAATCGCACGAACGAGGGGACCAGTGAACAGGATCACTTCTAGAAATAAAGTTGTCATCAAATTGATTTTGCGATAAATCGATTGTTAGGCGCGCTGTATGGCAAGTTGCGCCGTCTTGTTGGAACCAAATTTAGTCGATGTTTAGCTGATTAATTTTTGGAAACAAAAATTTAGGCAGAATGGCTCGATAGCGCTCGCCAGTCACTGTAACGGCAACTCCTTCCTCATTTCAAAAGAAATAAGTGCTGGCGGCACCGATGATGCCGCCAGCGTGTAAACCACACCAAATTGTCAATTTTAATGTATGTAATGGTGATTCGTTAACGGCTTGAGAATTCCAGTTACGGCAATATTGCTTATTGACGTAGCCATTTAACCAGAAATGAGCTTCATCACTAAACCCGATTCTTTGATGAAAATGCTCATCTTGGACCAGTTTCAAATGAGCCCAATCAGCAAAAATGCGACGCAAACGATGATCGTTCGGCTTCAATTCTTGCACGTAGTCGAAATACAAAGGCCAACAAGTTGAGAACGACGACGAATCGACATTTCGGCGTCTTCTTCAATACTTCACGCTACAGCAGCAATATTTTCTTCGGTACGCACATTTCTTTGTCTCGTTGATGGTTTCGAATCGAGAAGAGTAAAATTAGGGCGAAAATGGTCAATAACTGCACGAATTGCTTACTCACTAGGCCGATTATGTTAACCGTAAAATGGACGAAGTGCTCTATGAACTTCGCGAACAGATTTATTTTTTTCGAAGTAAATTTCCACAATTTGGAAGCATTGTTCTGGCGTTAAACAGTTCATGATGACTTGCCAAACCTTACTGAACAGAAATGTCAACACAGTTTGAAATTATCAGCTGTCATACAATAGTTATCGATATCGATAGTTCTCATGCAGCTTAAAAAACACCCATTATATATATATATATATATATATATATATATTTCACTATAAAATTTTCATATTATCGTTGTTATTGCTTTACATTTAAATTTATTACCATTGTTGACTGTTTCTTTTTAATAAATCTAGGTTATTATTTTCATTGTGGAATTTTTCGTTATTATAGTAACTTTGTTTCCCTAAATTTTTGAAGAGCAAGTGTTTTCTATGATCCAGTTGCTCTGATTTCTGTCCCAAAACCTTTTGATACAAAGAACCCCACTAACTTTTCGAAATAATGGCGAATTTCAGCCCTAGAAGAAGGCGAGGATTTTTAACAGGTAGGAAGTACGGGCTTTTAATTTATTATCTACAGTAGTGAATAGGATCGCAATAATATAATTTTCTACAGATGAACAAAATCTTTTTATTGGAAAACTTGCTATATTTAATGACTTCTACTTTTACAATTATTCACACCTCTGCTAATATATTTTAAGTTGAAAAGTAAAGAAATGTAATTACCTATTCATAATTATGAAATAGGTGAATAGTATAGGTAAATATTTATAAGAAAAAATAATATTGGGTCTGGGAAAAAGTTCGTGGCGTTTTTCCTGATAGATGGCATTGGTTGCCGATAACTAAAGAACAACAAGTCACAGCGACACCACCGACGGCTAGTTTTTTAGATGACCTTCCGAACGTTAGTTTGAGCGTAGAAACATTGTAATCGGTGCAGTGGTTGGAAAGTTATTCGCACTTGAAAATGGAGAAGAATAATGAGAAATTTCGCTATATTCTGCAATATTATTATGATAAGGGGAAGAACGCTGCGCAGGCTTGTGATAAAATTTGTGCTGTGTACGGTGAAGGTACTTTATCGAAATCTGTTGCGCGGAAATGGTTCGCTCGCTTTCGTTCTGGAAATTTCAATGTGAAAGATGAGTCACGCTCCGGTCGTCCAATCACTGAAAAATCTGATGAAATTCTTGAAAAAGTCCAACAAGATAAGCATATCAGCAGTGTCGATATTGGCATGGAGCTAGGCATTGACCACAAAACTGTTTTGAACCATTTACACAAAGCTGGTTACAAAAAAAAGCTTGACGTATGGGTTCCTCATGAGTTGAGCGTGAAAAACATGATAGACCGAAAATAATGAAAATATCACATCTCCCTCTCTCGACCAATACATAAATGTATTGACCGACAAAGCAAGAACGCTTCTATCTTACAGATCGGAGACTATGTTTCCAGTGTATAATAGACAGAAACTTACATCTCGGCTTTATGCCAATTAAAGAATGTTAAAAGGAATCATTCTATTATTAATAACACCCTATCAACTACATATGTTTCATCGAATACACGAATCGTCAGGTTGATTTGTGTTATTAATGAATAATTCCTTCAGAGTGTATTATCATATCTTTCGATACAGAAAATAATGAAAATATCACATCTCCCTCTCTCGACCAATACATAAATGTATTGACCGACAAAGCAAGAACGCTTCTATCTTACAGATCGGAGACTATGTTTCCAGTGTATAATAGACAGAAACTTACATCTCGGCTTTATGCCAATTAAAGAATGTTAAAAGGAATCATTCTATTATTAATAACACCCTATCAACTACATATGTTTCATCGAATACACGAATCGTCAGGTTGATTTGTGTTATTAATGAATAATTCCTTCAGAGTGTATTATCATATCTTTCGATACAGAAAATAATGAAAATATCACATCTCCCTCTCTCGACCAATACATAAATGTATTGACCGACAAAGCAAGAACGCTTCTATCTTACAGATCGGAGACTATGTTTCCAGTGTATAATAGACAGAAACTTACATCTCGGCTTTATGCCAATTAAAGAATGTTAAAAGGAATCATTCTTTAATTGGCATAAAGCCGAGATGTAAGTTTCTGTCTATTATACACTGGAAACATAGTCTCCGATCTGTAAGATAGAAGCGTTCTTGCTTTGTCGGTCAATACATTTATGTATTGGTCGAGAGAGGGAGATGTGATATTTTCATTATTTTCTGTATCGAAAGATATGATAATACACTCTGAAGGAATTATTCATTAATAACACAAATCAACCTGACGATTCGTGTATTCGATGAAACATATGTAGTTGATAGGGTGTTATTAATAATAGAATGATTCCTTTTAACATTCTTTAATTGGCATAAAGCCGAGATGTAAGTTTCTGTCTATTATACACTGGAAACATAGTCTCCGATCTGTAAGATAGAAGCGTTCTTGCTTTGTCGGTCAATACATTTATGTATTGGTCGAGAGAGGGAGATGTGATATTTTCATTATTTTCTGTATCGAAAGATATGATAATACACTCTGAAGGAATTATTCATTAATAACACAAATCAACCTGACGATTCGTGTATTCGATGAAACATATGTAGTTGATAGGGTGTTATTAATAATAGAATGATTCCTTTTAACATTCTTTAATTGGCATAAAGCCGAGATGTAAGTTTCTGTCTATTATACACTGGAAACATAGTCTCCGATCTGTAAGATAGAAGCGTTCTTGCTTTGTCGGTCAATACATTTATGTATTGGTCGAGAGAGGGAGATGTGATATTTTCATTATTTTCTGTATCGAAAGATATGATAATACACTCTGAAGGAATTATTCATTAATAACACAAATCAACCTGACGATTCGTGTATTCGATGAAACATATGTAGTTGATAGGGTGTTATTAATAATAGAATGATTCCTTTTAACATTCTTTAATTGGCATAAAGCCGAGATGTAAGTTTCTGTCTATTATACACTGGAAACATAGTCTCCGATCTGTAAGATAGAAGCGTTCTTGCTTTGTCGGTCAATACATTTATGTATTGGTCGAGAGAGGGAGATGTGATATTTTCATTATTTTCTGTATCGAAAGATATGATAATACACTCTGAAGGAATTATTCATTAATAACACAAATCAACCTGACGATTCGTGTATTCGATGAAACATATGTAGTTGATAGGGTGTTATTAATAATAGAATGATTCCTTTTAACATTCTTTAATTGGCATAAAGCCGAGATGTAAGTTTCTGTCTATTATACACTGGAAACATAGTCTCCGATCTGTAAGATAGAAGCGTTCTTGCTTTGTCGGTCAATACATTTATGTATTGGTCGAGAGAGGGAGATGTGATATTTTCATTATTTTCTGTATCGAAAGATATGATAATACACTCTGAAGGAATTATTCATTAATAACACAAATCAACCTGACGATTCGTGTATTCGATGAAACATATGTAGTTGATAGGGTGTTATTAATAATAGAATGATTCCTTTTAACATTCTTTAATTGGCATAAAGCCGAGATGTAAGTTTCTGTCTATTATACACTGGAAACATAGTCTCCGATCTGTAAGATAGAAGCGTTCTTGCTTTGTCGGTCAATACATTTATGTATTGGTCGAGAGAGGGAGATGTGATATTTTCATTATTTTCTGTATCGAAAGATATGATAATACACTCTGAAGGAATTATTCATTAATAACACAAATCAACCTGACGATTCGTGTATTCGATGAAACATATGTAGTTGATAGGGTGTTATTAATAATAGAATGATTCCTTTTAACATGATGGACCGAATTAACATCTGCGATGCGCTGCTGAAACGGAATGAAATCGAGCCGTTTCTGAAACGTTTAATAACCGGAGATGAAAAATGGATTACGTACGATAATCGGAAGCGTAAAAGATCGTGGATAAAGGATGATGAGCCGTCACAAGCGTTCGCTAAGCCAACATTGACGCCAAAAAAAGTGATGCTGTGTGTATGGTGGGACTGGAGGGGAATCGTCCACTACGAGCTACTTCCAACTGGTCAGACGATTGATTCTCAACTCTACTGTGCACAACTAGAGAGATTACGCCAGGCGATTGAAAGAAAACGGCCCGAATTGATTAATAGGAAAGGTGTTGTCTTCCATCATGACAACGCCCGACCACACACTTCTTTGATGACCCGTCAAAAATTGAGAGAGTTTGGTTGGGAAGTTTTGATGCACCCACCTTACAGTCCGGATATAGCACCCTCTGACTATCATCTGTTTCGATCTCTGCAGAACTCTCTCAATGGAATTAAGTTGGTTTCAAAAGAAGCCTGTGAAAACTACTTGATTCAGTTTTTCGACCAGAAACCACAGAAGTTTTTCACCGATGGGATCATGGATCTACCAAAAAAATGGCGAAACATTGTCGATAATAATGGAGCATATTCGGTTTAAACGAATTCGTCCACGCGCCATGCGGGGACCAGTTGAATTTTACTGAAAAAACGCCACGAACTTTTTCCCAGACCCAATATATATTTGTGTTCTGTTTTTCATGTATCACAAAAATACAGGTTCAAGTGCAGAAATTTTGAAAATACTTTAAGTAATATTTTCTCAACATTTGTTTGTATTTTACTAATTTTTTTGGAAGAAGTATAGCACAATTCTTTGTTTTTTCTAATATATAGTTCATTTTATATCAAAATTTTCATATGAGAGATAATATTTATCTTCGGTTTTATGTTTTCAATATTTCCAGGTTTCGTATAATTACTTGTTAAGTATTAAAACATCCTTAAAATTTTTCAAATTTTATTATCTTCTAATCAATTGTGCTCTTGCACGATTTTATTGACTTCCTTTCTTCCTTGTTTTTGCTGTCGTCTCTTCTTTCATTTCTTCTTGTCGTCTTTTAATTGCACTTTTCTGTTTTTATTTATCTCCAACTTTCAGATGTTAATACAAAAGAAAGTTTGTCGGACTCTTTTCGTTTTACTTTTCCCTCTGATGTTAGAGGATATTACGATTAAATCATTTAAGGATACTAAATATTTTTATATTTTTATCCCGCAATTTTTTTGGTATGAATTCATGCCTTGTTTCCTTGCAAACATTTTCATTAAAATTTACATTAACGATACACGAAGAATAAGAACGCTATACTTTCATCTCTCTCGCAGAAAAGAAAATTATCCAGTAAGTGGAAGTACAGAGCAAATTAATATACTATTATTTGACAATAAGTCTTCGTGATGTTTAAGGCTGAAATTGGAATAATTATTTTCATCATATATATTTAGAGCTTCGAAGCTTATTTACTTAAGGTTGATATACGACCCCTTTCCACAATAAGTTTCGTATTCTATATATGTATTTCAACGACTAAGTTGCCCTATCAGCAGATATTTAAAGTATCGTACCCGAAAACCACGAAACAAGTTCCTTATACGACTGTATCATCAAAAGCCAAAACGCACACTCATAGTGTGCGTTTTGGTTTTAATCATTGATTTTTAATTAAATTTAAAAATAGTAATAGTGAAACAAAATGTATATCCATTGAATAACTAAAGAAACAGGTAAAAATCGCGAAGATCCAATATAAAAGCGCACTAAGTATTAAATTAGTTGCTCAAAGACAATTGAGGGTATTAGAATGACGCGGTGCTGAGAAACGCAAAACACAGTGCCGTTGTTTCAATTATATTAATATATAACACGAATAAAAGTCTTCTGCCAAATCTCGTCCTGAACTCTTCCAAGTATGTCAGAATAAGGATTGTAGAAAGGTGGTCATACTAATAAACAATATTCAAGCTTTTATCAGTGTACTTCGTGTATATGAAACAACATTTTATTTGGATATATCTAAAACAAGATAATTATTGCATAAATTATCACAACCGCCAACTCATAATTTGTCCCTAGAGATGGACGCAATCAATAACATTACTAATTTTTAAATATAATTCTTGATCGCCTACAAGTAGTAGTCTTCTACAATCCAGTTGCAAAGGAAGGTCGTTAATGAAAATCAAAAACAGAAGAGGACCTAAATTACTTCCCTGCAGGACAGTAGATGCAGTAATAAAACTTTAAGATGTGTGACTTTTTTAGGAAATATAGTAAACTATTTTATAGGTATGATTGAATAAGTGACATCACCAACAGTGAAAAATCCAAAAAGATGTGTTTATTGAGGTATTATTTCTTGACTTATGAAATCAAATACTTTGGAAAAATCTGTATAAAAGATACAAATTTATTCATCAGCATCCAGGCGTTCAGAGACAAATTGAAAATGATGTATACTTGCCAACAAATCTATAGTTTGCCCTAATAAAATTAAATAAAATATATTCTATTAACAAACGTGCTAATATGATATGGGTATTTCAATTTACCATGATAACCTACACAATGTTGGTTTTGTGTGTAATCTGCGATGATTATTTCTAAATTAAAACGTTACCTAAGCATTTGAAAATATAAATATAATCCAGGGTTTTATCAGCACATGTAGTATTTTTTAAAGCTTGAAAAATGCTATCAAATAAATCTCCTTAATCTTGCATTATATATGTGAAACTTTCGCACAAATAAATCTGGTAAAAACCTGTGTCGAATTTATTCGTCCTTTTAGAATTAGGATCTATGTAAAATTGGATCTTTTGTAAATGTAATTTCAATTATCGCTAATGCAAAAACGAAACTTAATTTACTACATAATCATTTCACGAAATATCATGGTAGGAGATTTTGTAGGCTTAAGTAAGATATATGTACTTCATTTCGATATTTGTACAACAATCAAAGTGCGATCATAATATAGCCCTCTTCGAAAGTAATTATGTTGCGTTGCTGGTAGAGTAAATACTTATGTAGATCTAAGTAATTATTGTTTTTTGAAGCCATTACGTTGTTCGTTCTTATACAATATTTGTTTAAAAAATAATAATGATATATTACAATATTAGATAAATCAATTAACCCAGGTCTCAGTTATGGTGAATAATATATTTTCAATTATTATTATTATATCCTACCAGAATGATAAATGTACATATTTATTAAATACACCGACTGATAGTCTACCATATATATATATATATATATATATATATATATATATATATATATTACATGCACTCGTTAATTCTGGGAAGGTGCATGGGGTGGTACGATGCATTTAAATAAGTAAAATTTATTTAGAATTGTTAAAGCTTTCGAAGAGTGTGTTTGTGATAACTTATTTGCCGTTTTTAGTTTAGCGTTTTATAGTTAGATTAGTGGTATGCTAATTTTATATTTTACCTTTTTATAACGAACTTATAAGACGAAGATTTTACGAATAGTGAAAAAATTGGAAAAGAGGCTTTCGTAGGAGCTGATTTGTATTCTGAAAGCGAAACGGTTAGAAAAATGAAAATCTCATGCTGAACAGTGGCAAGAATTGCAACTCTTATCAAAAAAATTCCCTCAACGTCAAGCCGCCTACGACATTGTTATCAGCCACTTAAAGCCATCAAAAGGGAAGCGAGAAAATGTATCAATATTACCTTGCAAAATAGACAAGCTTCCATTAGAGTTGTTACATCTTCTGTAGTCCTTCAATATAATACGGCGGAACACGTCCTCTTCGAGTACCCAGATACGGATAGCTGGTCCTAAGTCACAGCCAGAGCAGCTAGTGTGATCGGTCACAGGTGGCGGCTTCGTAACGAAGATATAAAGGACGAGGAAGACGAAGGATGGTGGCAGAAGTTTTTTAGCCGCATCGCGGTTGAAGAACTTCAGCGGCATAAGCATGACCACCGTTAGAAGAAAATAAAGTGATAGTGAGTTCGAGAATGGTGGGCGAACGAGTTTAATTTGTAAGGCGTCACAGGTAGTTCTCCGGAATCAAGGATCGCGAAAAGTTCGTACACGAATACACGTTATGAGCGCGCTAGCACATAATACACATAGAGGCGCGCTCGCACTTATATTATAACACGGGCAGCAAATAATACACACCTACACACTTGCTCGTACGGATACAAAGCCACATTTGCTGGAAGGATTAGAACGATAACCACGGAGGAAGTGGTTTGAGGTCCTTCATCACGAGCACGCCAGCACACAATATACACAGAAAGGCGTGCTTGAAATCACACCTACACACATTGGCACGCAACTCAGGAGGACGACCACGATGACTAACCAGACAAAAGCGGACAAAGTGGAATAAGTTAAGTATAGTTCTTTTTATTCTTCTTTGGACGAACATGAATGAATGAGAGAGATGCCCACACACACACACACACACACACACACACACACACACACACACACACACACACACACACACAAGCGCGCACACACATACCTACAATACGGATACACACTGCATAAACACGAGTACGGGCGACACATTAACACACTCAAACACTTGCGAGACGTAAACAAGGTGAGCATTTGTAGATCTACGGAATGAATTTCCAAATGAACGTATTGAATGGAGAAGCTACCGGGTTCTCTGTTGTTACATACAGAGGCCCAAAATCCCAAAAAGGGGAGAGGCGGTCGAGAGATTCCACCGGGAAGAGGAAGGCCAGGACTGGCGGGCAGAGACAAAACGACGGTGAAGGGATGTGTATGAATAAATATTAGACATTTTAGTGAATGAGGTTTATAAGGAGCGGACTACTTTCACAGGGTAGGAGCGGAATTGTGAATAATATTTAAGCACGACGTTCATTTAACAATGCTTGTGTTTCGTGTAAATTTTACAATATTAAACAAAAAAGTATACTCTTAACAAATGTAAGTAATCACAAATATTTACATATATATAAGTAATATTAAATTTTCGGGCTCGAGAACCTAATATTACCTTTCCTGACTCGCGATGTTGGGTCTAGGAAAGGTAGTTTGTTCTTATTTTTTATTTCCATCGTATATTTTATGTTAGAGTGATAGTTGTTTAGATGTTGCAAAAACTTATCCAACCCTTCTCATCCGTGTGGCAAGATCACAAACGTGTCGTCAACATACCGAAGCCTTAGTTTGGGTTTTAGCACCGAAGCCGTAATTGCCCTTTCCTCTAAGTGAGCCCAGGCGTTGCTTATAGATTTGAGCGTAGAATCTGAAATACGTATTATCCACGCAGTATTGTGTCAGTTTTGCCAAATCCTCAGTTGCAGATTCTTTTGTTTTTAAGACCTCCAGTGCCTCGGAAACCGGTATGTTGGTGATCAGAGATACGATGTCAAAACTTACGAGGTTTTACATTCGCATCTATATACAAAACTATTGTTCGCAATTGGAATTATGTAACTGTAAACGTATTGCGGGTTGAAGAAAATAAAGAACTTGAGAAAGGGGGATCTTCCCCGAAACGTCATTCTTATAAGGTAATTGTTTCATTAACTCAACCGCCGAAACTCCCAATAAAAAAAGAGTCAAAATTATAATTAGAACAAAACGATCAACATATAAAAAAAGAAAAGAATACCTCAGTGTATATATATTATTTGCTTGTAACGTCATTCACTCTAATTTAATAGTTACGTCACGAGTATTCAGTATAAATAACGAATGAAGTTATATTTATTATATGACAATTTCAGGCAAGTAAGGAAGGGTAGATGATAAAATACTTGTTATTTCAGCCATCGACATATTGTGAAAATTCATGTCGTAACTGTCAAATTAAAACAAAAGAACTGTAGCTAATATTCACCCTGTTATTGGTTTTCAGGTGCTAGATATGGTACATATACATATAAGTATGTACGTATAATACTTCCCGGGATGGAGTATATCATGTTAGATTCTGGATTGAGCCGCGTTGTAGGTGACGTTTTGTTGTGAGAAGAACCTCTTCTTGACCGAAATCTCATTCGTTATTTTTTAGGTCCTCTTAGTCTCGGCGTTACGTCGTTTAACGGTCCGACCTTTCTACTGACTAGGGCGGTAGCTGGTCACCTATTGGCGGACGAACCCTACAAATACATACCGTGAAACGTCTCTACTCTTATATACCCAATACTTATTATTAAATTTAAAATCTAACCTTTCAACATACAATTTTGATATTTATGTACAACAAAATACTATTTAACTTGTGTTTTTCTTGTGATTATTTTTATTTCGTTCAAGAGTTACACTTATATATTACTATATATTATCAGTATATAGTTATGTCTATTACTATAATTACTAAAAGCAAGCAAACAAATTATCTTATAAGAGGAAATAATTGTGTAACACTTTTATGTATATTATATGTATATAAGTATTTTGTCAGACGATCGGCGCGAGAAAAAATTTTGCCAGATTACATAGCTCCAACGGTGAAACATGGGGTGGTTCCATTGTAGTCTGAGGCTGTTTTTCATTAGCCGGAATGTGAGATTTAATAAAAATAGATGGTCTTATAGGAGAATTACCGAGAAATTTTTGAAAATCACGTTTTACCGTCCGGCCTGGGATTAATCGGTAATAATTTTGAATTTATGCATGATAATGACCCCAAACATACGTCGTTATTGTATAAAAGTTATCTTGAGGCAGAGAAAAATGAAAATATTCTGAAAGTAATAACATGGCCGCCTCAGAGCCCGGACCTCAACCCTATTGAATTATTATGGGATGAACTCGACAGAAGAGTTAGAAAGTAATGTCCAACATCGAAGGAAAACTTTGGAATATTTTATGAAAAGAATGGAATAACATTACACCAGATGTAATAAGAAATTTAATAGAAAGAATGCCCCGAAAAGTAAAAGCTGTAATCGCCGCGAGCGGTGGTTTCTTCGATGAAAAGAAAGTATTATTAATATAATTTATAAGTATATTAGGAATAAGTTTAATGAATTATAATTTTAATTTTTATTATATGAAGAATCAATAAATATTAATTTTTGTTCAATTTCGACGATATTTTTTATTTTTTTTTCTTGTTGCTGCTTGATATAGTTGCTGTCCATACTAAATTTTATCATAGTAGAAGTTTGTATACTTACAGTATAAAATATTAAAACATGTTCGAGAAATATTTCAGGTAGATTTTACATTGTTTGTAGTATAAAATCATACTAAAATATATACGTGTGTATATAAATGTTATAAAAATCATTAATTTTCAAATATGTGTGTACAAAATGACTGTAAGGGGCCAAAAAAAGAAACACTATTAAAAACGAGATAAGCTTTAAAATAGATTATGCAAGTAAGGGAACGACGTAGTAAGAAGAGGAAGGTTAATTCAATATTATTTGAGTGATTATTAAATAAAAATTTTGATCGACTGATTTATTAGTTTCAATTTTTAACACAAATTAAATCGTTTATTGTTTATACTGTTTATATATATATATTATTTTTTGTGCAATAACATTTATTAGTTATAAAATTTAATGGGTGAAAACTACATAATATTATCTACCAGATTATGTACGAAAAAACCGCAAAAATTTCAATTCCAAGAAATCATAGTTATCCAATAAATAAATAATTATATATATATATTTATGTTATGCAATATATAAAAATTATTTAAGATAAAGGAAGCTATTATTAAAAATACTAATTGACAGGTCGTGACAATTAAAACAGATTTATAAGCCACGATATATCTCAAAAAATAGTAGCAGATACGAGTGTTATAAAATTAATTTTAATTTAATTTTCGACAATAATATAGTTAGTAGTAGATATAATAATACTCGCAGTTAGTAAACATATGTAAATAAACTCATAATTGCATCTACACATCAAAATAATGCTTATGTTTATCTTGTTATTTATTAATGTAATTTATAATGCACAAGCAATTGTAAAGGAATTTTTCATATCTTGCCTAAAATTAAAGAAAGAGGGTCAGTAAATCATAATACAATATTTAAAATCACCTCGATTAAGTACAATCTAGAATAAATAAAGTCGCACAAGTTGTAGGAGTGTTGTTAATTAGTAAGGGTAATATAATACAATAAAAAAAGTTATTAATAAAATGTAAGTAAAATTAAAAAAAGATATTGCAAGAAAGATTTCTATGCAAACAGAATGTGCGTTGTGTCCAATTTCCTATTGAAAATTGCACACAACGTAAAAGACATACCAAGATCAAATTTACAGAGATAAATTAAAGTGCAAGGAAGAATTTTCAAAAATAGAATCTAAGAAATATTAAGAAATTTGAGAGAAAATTACGATAGCGTTATAATAAATAAGGATAATACCAATCAAATTTTATAATATAATATTAATGTTATACTTACTAATTCAATAGTAGAGATTTCAAATATGCACTTTATTTTTAAAATTAAAATTAAGTTTATTTCAAAATTTGTTTGGTATAGTTAGTCTCAGAATAAGAAGGAGTGATTCAAATATTGCGCCAAAACAGTACATATTTTTAAGAGATTTCATTGGTTCTTGAACAGGCAAGTTTAATATGGATAAATGAATGCTAGATATCCGACGTTTTGTCATAACCTGTACACGCTGAATTACATTTTTGCATTGTCTTATTTTAATAATATTTAATCTTAATTTTGGATAGGTTGTACATATTAATTCAAAAAGAAACGTTTGTACAATCATACTTCCATTGAAATGATTTTTTTAAATTTATTTTTATATAATAAAGAAAAAGATTAATATTGTTGGCAAACTACTACATTCATAACTGTTTATGTTTCATTTTTATGGTAAATTTTATTTATAAGCTATGTGTTCCGCGTTTTACCGGAATAAGGAGTGATTCAAATATCCCGCTAAAACGCGGAACACATAGCTTGTTCCGCGTTTTAGCGGGATATTTGAATCACTTCTTCTTATTCTGAGACAAGGTATAGAGTGCTTAAAAACAAAATAGTTAGTCCTGAATTGTTGGCGTAAGAGAGAACACGTTAATGTATGTAACTTTAGTAATAAACAATAAGTAAAATTTTAAAAATTTTCGAATACTCACAAGAAAATTTATTATAACCAACATAATGGAATATTATAGTTAGTTCCACTTAAAGTGCTAGTAATATTTGTTAATAATAATATTAATGAGTATTTATGCAAACTATATATTAGCGATGTGGTAAAATTACGAATCAAGAGAAAAATAACAAAGCATAGCGTTTATGCATTATTAAAGACAACTTAAAGATAAAATAATAGTGCCATCTACAAAAAATATGTGCAGTAGTAAAATGGTATGTATGAATTCGGGTAAATAGAAGCTATAAAAAATAGAATGAAGTGAATTAATTGAACATTGAAAACCAAACATATACATTAATTTAAATGATGTGAAACGACCTTATACTATTTTATTTAAAAAAGGTATTTATTATTTATGATGTTTAAATGTATATATTACAAGACAAAACAAAATAAGAAAATTTAATAATGTCGAACTGCAGTAGTATAGCAAAATGTTAAAAGTTTATCAATGTTTATATGTATGTACAGTTATTTGTTTTAATTATTTTAATATCATTTAATTTAAAGTTGAAAAATAGTAGTGATAATGTGTAACCTGGTTAATGTCACAATTAATTAAATAAAGTAATAAAATGAATTTGTTAAATTAAAAATTTTCTTATATTTATTTAAAAAAAAATATTTAGATAAAACAATAATAATACAGTAATTTTTAACATGACCTTAAAAATTACTACATTATAATGAGGCAGTAAAAGATTTGATAGTATACTGTTTAAAGAAACACAAGATTTAAGTTTCAACGACCAATTTATTTATTCTACTTTCTCATTTCACTCAAACACGCCGAATAATAATGCCCTGAGACGAAAGAGTAAAGTAATGATAAAAGTAAGTATTCAATTATTATTACTAATTTATAATTACTAAGAATTCTTGTACAACCTATTATTCTTATTATTAAACTTGTACTGTAAAAGTAGATTATTATTTATGTTATATTTAAAAAGCATGAAATTTGTGGATGATTAGTTTCTTTAACAACGTCTGGCTGACAATTTTTTAAAATGTATAACAGTGAGAATAGTGAATAATGTTTTTTGTTGTTTAAGTAATGATGATATTTAAGAAATTTAAGTAATTTTTCTCATATTTATTACGTTTATAAATATAAATAAATATACTTATAAAGAACTTTCTTATGCCTATTGTTATTATTATTATCATGGCGTAACACTCCTGAAGGAGTTAAGTCACCTTTCGGTTCTCTAGATCTGCTTTATGTTGGGGAGATCACCCCCCTTTTCCAGCCTATATCTTTTCACAGACTTCTCTTCATTGTTCTCTATTCCCCACTTTCTGCCCCCCGCTACTGGTTCCGGTCCCTCTCAAATCCTCCTCCACTTCTCGCTTCCATGTACTCCTCGGTCTCCCTCTCTTGCTTCTTCTCAGACTCCATAACCTCATATATCACTGCATTTGGTCCCGCTCTCCATACATGTCCTAACCATTTAGCTCTCTGTTGTTTAATTTTTTTCAGTATGTCCTCTCCTATTACCTGTGAAAGCTCATGATGTCTATTGTTAAATATCTATATTCGTTTCTTTCCTTTTATGATATTATTATACTGAAATATTTGTACATATGTTAAGAAAACATGAGACTGTGTCGCAGGGCATTGGGTACGGTTAAAACTCGGTCCATATGGTGACAGTTTTTTAAATATTAATTATATTATTGAAATTGCAATTATTCTTGTTAACTGATTTATTATTAATCAATTGAACTAAAACTATCGTGACATAATGGTAAAAAAATTTAATTTATAGAAAATTTTGCAAATAGATGAATGTTAAATGGCGCTATTAATAAACTAACATTGAATTTCGAATAAGTATATTTTTCTTTTGAAATAAATAAAATTAAATTTACTTTACTGTGTTTCTGAATTTATGCAAATATTATCATTGTTTATTTTCATTCTAACTAGTGACTAAAGTAACCAAACATATATATAAACAAAGTTTTAAATAATAAATAATAAAATCAATTTACATACAAAGAAAACAAAACCTTGTCCTAGATTGATTTCAACTTAACTATGTTCAATGACTTTTATCATTGACAAATAACTAAAAATTTACTTGCAATTACGTTATTTTTTTTATATATTGGCCTTTCTTTGTAAAAAATAAATCATTTATAAACTATGTATATGTATTATTATAATGAGTAAAATAAATTAGACGATTTTAAATAATACTAATATAAATCTACTCTTATCTGGAAGCAAAACATGGTCTTATATAGTATACTATTTTTTTCATTTCTTACGTAAGATCCCGTAATAAACTTTAAAATGAAAAAATAAATTATTTTCAGTGTATACACACTTAAAATTAAATAAGCGAATATACAACAAGCCCACCATGTAGATTATATAATCTCTGAAAATAAGGCTTTATTATATCATATTTAAAAGACAGGTACAACGCTGTCTTTTATATATTAGTTCTGGATATCTCTTACGAAACAAACACTTTAAACTTCATATAAAAAATAATTCAGTTCAAAAAGGCATGTATATACTTTAATATAAAGTCATATTTTGTTACTATCTAGCGCACGTTCACTATCGTGCTTTTAGGTATTCTCCTCAATTCTTAGATACATATAGAACAAAATACAACCAACATCCAATAGGAATGGGTTCTGGGTTCTAATAACAATTGCAGTATTATTTAATATATTAAATGATTCTGTAAATGAGGTGTATATGGGGTGAAAAAATTGCGACAGAATATGCACCAATGATGTTCGAATAATGTCTGGAAAGACTCTAAAGTTTGCAAACACTTGTGAAACAAAAATCTCCATATAGTATCTGGACACTTTATATGTTTCACAGAAAAGCTCTGGCTTCCAAAAAAGGCCTAGTCTGTATATTGTGCTTAAGGCAGATGTAATCGTAGTAGATTACACCGAAATGAAACCTGCTATACAAAGAATCTTTACTGCACTTTGTAAAGACAGGTGCAATATATTCGGCGCTGTATGGCGAGGTAAGATGGTTATCACGTGGGAAAGTTTTTTGTGTTTATGGATTGAACGACGAAATCGCCGTCTTTCTAAATGAAGAAAAGAGACTAATAGCAAAGAAGTTTCGAGAAGATTTATTTGTGATGAAATTGAACTACTTGGTCGACATATTAGAGAAACTAAATACCTTGAGTCGTCATCTCCCAGGAGCAAACTCATATATTTCTAATATGAGTGATAAAGTTAATGCTTTTTGTATAAATAGAATTGCGGAGAAGAAATATAAAGCAAGCGAACTTAGAAATGTTTACAAATGTTGATGAATTTTGTAAAACTTACAAGCCCGAAGAACAACATATTAAAATTGAAAACTCTGCAAGACATGCCCAAGGGAGTCGCTGATAACTATTAACTTTGTAATTTATTTCAGAATACAATTTATTGCTTTTCTTTCAGTTCATCAATCAATTTAAAAAAAAAACTCGTATCGTCTGATTTAGTGTTATTACACACTTCTAAAGGGAACGATTTATAAGCGGGTGGTGAATAGTATACAATTATAAAAAAATGTCAGTCGGAATACATACTTCATCGCTACCTTACTGCGAGAGATTTTGAGAATACAAATACATTTATGTTTACTTATTAACATAATTGGAATAAAATGTCATGGATTAATTATTTCAGCTTATATTAATTATTTCAATGTTACAATAGTTGATGTTAAACGGTGTTTGTTCATTGTTATGTATTAATTAAAATAGACTATAGCTTCGGTAATGTTAAATCAATTCGAGTATTATAAGTATTATGTAAAAAGCATGTAAGCAATATTCATTACCGACTTATAATTATCAGTGTTATATGAATTAAACCGAGTTATATAATTTAATTATTTTAATCTTAATAATTAACGTCCAGCGGTGTCTCTTCGCTATTATATATTACATAATCGAATAATTAGCACTATAATTTTTAATTAAAATATTGTTTTTCTTTTTTTTCGAATTTAGTGTAAACACATAATCTGTTCAACCAATTACAATAAGTACCTTATGAGACTTTTCGAGAGTAAGCACAACATGTAGCGTATGCCACCAATCAGACAATACTTCATACGAGGGTGGTCCTAGAAGTATCCAACCCAGCAAAGAAAACACAACAATTTTAGAAAGAAATATATTTATTTTCAAGCTCTATACACTTTTCCTAGAGATGTTCAGTAAATTCGATACTCTTTTTATAATAAGAACTGTCTTGCCCTTCAAAATAGCCATTAACTGCCGACATCACTTCTTCATCGTTGGAAAATCTTTGACCACTGAGCCATTTTCTCAAGTTTGGGAACAGAAAATAATTCGAGGGGGTAAATCTGGCGAATAGGTTGCATGAAGTAGCAATTCAAACTTTAATTCATTAATTTTGGCCATTGCAATAACGGATTTGTAAACTGGAGCATTGTCTTGATGAAACAACACTTTCTTCTTGGCCAAATGGGGCCGTTCTGGCTTGATTTCTTCCCTCAAACGTTGCAATAAGTTCGCATAATACTCACCGTTGATAATTTTTCCTTTTCAAAAAAGGTCAATGAAAATTATTCCATGCGCATCTCAAAAAACCGATGGCATGAACTTGCCTGCATATGAAACGGTCTTCGCCTTCTTTGGAGCTAGATCTCCCTTTCGAGTCTATTGTTTTGACTGTTTTTTTGTCTCGGGTATCATGTTTCATACATGGTTATCAAACGGCGCAAAAATTCTGCTTTGTTGCTGTGAAACTTCACTAAACACTCAATTGAAACATCTTCACGCACTGTTCTTGCTCGAGTGTGAGCAAACGCGGCACCTATCTTGCACGCAACTTTCTAATTTCCAAATTTTCAGATAATATGCAATGTACCGCACTTTTTGAAACCTATGTCTGCTAGTTCGCGCAATTTCAGTCGACGATCATCCAGTATCGCTTTGTGGATTTTCTTCACCATTTCTAGAGTCGTCACCTCATTTGGTCGACCACTGTGATGCTCGTCTTGGAACTCGTACGGCCTCGCTTTAACTCTGCTACCCAATATTTTACTGTTGTAAACGAAGGAACAGGTTTACCCAGACTAGAATCCATTTCAGCTTTTATATCGGTTGGGCTGAGGCTTTTCAAATAAAAGTATTGTATCACGTAACGATGACGAATTTTCTCAATTTTTACAAATTCACTGAAAACATTTACTGTTGATGGCTGCTAGACAATTACTAAACAACGTGGCGTCTTCAAACTTGAAACATATGCTTTTTAGATTGTGTACTTTCTAATACAGTAATATTTTTCAAACAATTACCGCCATCTCTAAGTCAGGCCGAGTGCTTATGGGACCACCCTCGTAATGTTGAGCTTAATAGCTCTTTTTGATACCATCTGTTATATTTAACTTAAGACTAAGATTACGTATTGAGTATAATTAAAATATTATAGCTCCATAATTCTAAATCAATTCGATTATTATATGTATATACAATATATATATATATATATATATATATATATATATATATAAATAATGTTTGTTATCGAATTAGATTTACCAGTTATGTGAATTAAATAAATTTATCTAAAGTTTTTGAATCCCACATATCACCAATTGAAAAATTTCCCAATTTAATACTTTTGTACTTGTCCCTTCAGAGATCCCTTCTAGATTACCAGTGTGATGAATGTGCTCTAAATAATATTTGTGAAACTTTAACTATATTGTATTTCCATAGTTGACATTGGTGGTATTATTTATGGCAATATATCCTTAATTTATCTTCTATAAATCTATCGACATTCCCTGTGTCTATATCATTTCAATTTTGTTAATTTAATTTATTTTAATATATTATCTTTATATGCAAATAGCCGTTGTATATTTATATGTTTGGATTCGCTGCATAGCACTCGCCTCCATTATTAGATGATTTAATGTTCTCGACGGGCGTAATTTATATACATATTATGCTATAATATGATCTTCGAGCTTTTACTTACCCTCGTACCTATTGAAAAATATAAATAAATTTTAGGAATAAAATCTACATATTAGGCATTATAATATAGGATAACATTTTTAAATTTGAAACTCTTTCTGCGAATTCTTTTATAAACTTGTAAGGGTTGAACAAAATGTGCTTTGAATCAACTGGGTCTTACATCCAATTGTGCACAATATTCAAATAAATAAAATAATTTATTACGCCCTACGTACTATGATTTTTTAAATTTTACTTATTAAGTAAATGTATTAGTGAAAATAAAATAATAATTAATGCATCTAGACATCTAGGTTAAATAACCAGAAATAAATAAATATGCGATGAAAATGTAATCTTCAAAAACCGATAAACCTTTTAATAAATAATAAACAATGTAGTTTGTAGTTTAAGTTCAATTATGTATCTAATAACTTTTAAAAAGATCTAAATTCAAGTTGGTCCAAAAACGAAACTGGCGGTTTTTGAAATTTATTAAATCGAAATGACTTCGAATGTAAATTAAACTAACTAAATATACATCCAACTACTTATAATAATCATGACCATCGTTGTCAACCTACTCATATGATATATATTATAACGCGTTTAATTAATTTTAAAATTACAACAATTATAATCCAAAATAAAATTAATTTTGATTTCTTATTTGTCTTTTTAAATAGAAATAATAATTAACATAAATACATCATTTATTTGGTATACACCATACCTGGCGTTCAACATAAAATCTCAAATAAAATTTATTTAAAAATATAAACCTGGAATGTTGCAAATTTCATGGCCATCAACGAACTACTTAGAGCCCGGTTAATATGTTTTTAGTCAATATTATTAAATTAATTTCGGTAAAATTTAAACAAGCAATCAATTCAAAATTCTAATTCGAAATTAACTAGTACGTTTTCTAAAATTATAACTACCTTTATTGAAACACAAGAGCCTAGAACATTTCACTCTTAAATATAATAGAATTAAACAATTTTTTTTAAGAGAGTAGATATTTAAGATTTATAATACGTGTTTTTACTCTGAAACGCAGATATATTTTCTGTTGGATCTCTGTTTCTCTGTTTTATATATTCTGCGCGGCATTTTCCGGTACTGTGTGAGCACCTTTGAATTATTTGGTACAACTTTCACGCAACTGGCATGTTAATATCACCAGTCCAATAAAATTGCTTCTCTTTTTAAAATTGCTTAAATTTATTTTCCTAATTCTTTTAAATTAATATACTTTATTTATAATTAACTTTTACACTGAACCTGAAATTTTATTGCATTTAAATAAAATTTTGTCGGACATATTTTATACCTTTTTCGTACAGTTTCTCTAATGAAACGTCTTTAACAATTCCTGTAATATGATCTACATATATATTACAAATAAATTCATTATTGACGAAATACATTATTAAACAGGAATTTAATATATTAATGGATGTTGATCACTAATTATCATTGTACAATATTAATTTCTCAAGTCATCGTTTATTGTAACAGACTCCATCTATTGTTAGACAATTTTAAACATATCTTCCCTGATATTATATTTTTAGGTATGTAATGGTCATGATGTTGAAGAAATAACAAATTACTGGCAACGTTTTGTTTTTGTCACCTCGGTGATAACGTTCTCTGGAATATTAGTTGTTCGCTTATGAACATATTGCATGTTTTTGGTGATACATTTATGTTTAAACTATTGCTGAAGCTTATTCAAATTGTTTCCTAGAGATTAAAACTAGAAAAAAAATGCTAATTGAAATAGTATAAATTGATATTACAACTAGACTTAAGTTGAAGTACATATATTTTTAGAATTACAAGAAATTATATATGAATTTTAAAAATTATAGTGTTTTGGAAAATGTTTTATTCTTTAAAGAAATGGTAAAATACAACTGTAACACAATAAAGAAACTCTAACAGTTCCTATAATTCATGAAAATATCTGTACTGTTCTGTTTCAAAGCTAGTATGTCTGTAATATTCTATTTAAATCATTTTCTTGAAATGTAATATATGTACACTTGGTAAACATTTTGTTGTCATAGCCCACAAAAGTGAATTATTTAGGACGGTCCGAATGCCTATAGTGTGTTTACAAGAATTCAGATAAGGCTTTAAATCGGTTATTTTAGTTATGGTTGTTATTGTCCTCTATGTTTATAAATTATGAATCACTATTTTCGAATAAAAAATTGGAAAGACATTTATTTTGTTTGTAAGCAACAATTTAAATCTTTTGTGAAAATGATTTCTAATTTTTTAATATTTTACTAATATTTTTCGTAAATTTTATAAAGATTTTAGCAATCGTTATTAATAATCATGCGCTGGAATTCAATACAATATGAAAATATCAACAAAACTAATGGCTATTTACAAATAAGCAAAAATGATTTAACTAAGTACACAGAATATTTTCCTAGTGTAGCATGATATGATATATGTACATATGTATATTGGATAATGTTATGCGTTCAAATAGTACGAGTTTCTGATTTGTTCACCGAGGCGGCGATTACTTGAGTAAACAAGAAATTTCCAAGATTTCACTTAAAACGTCCTCTAAGATGAATAGTTGTTAATTTAAAGAGCTCTGTATTCTATACTATCTGAACGAATTAAATATATTTGCGCTTATTTATAAACGATCTACAAGTAAGATTTGAAAAATAGTCTTGCAAGCAAAGTTTATTTTGAAGTTTTCTTTAAAATGATGAATGAAAATTACGATACAAATAAAATTAGATTTACTATTCCACAGTTTGACGGAGTTATTAATCAATCAAAAGAAAAAAATTATAATTGTAACAATATTGTTAAAACCTATGCTAACCATTCATTTTTATTTTATTGAATGTGTCTGTTTTGCTATAAAACATTTTGGAAAACAAACACTAAAACATTTTTTAGAAAAGGCTTACGTTCTCTTCTAATCACTCCTAGAGAGCTTGCAGTTAGGAGTAAAGCATGTTTTCACTTGTTCGAGATCAAATTCACTTTCATGTATTTGCATTATGTAGTTTTATGTATGTAGATACTGATTTTGAGTGAATAATGCAGTGTTATTATTGGTTTAATAGTACGTGAAACAAGATATGGATTGGATTCTTAGCTGGTGCGTTATGGATTGACGAAGATAATTTTGTTAATTCTTGTAATAAGTATTTATAATACGTACTAGTGATTTGCAGACAATCCTTAATAAATGTGATAAATCAATGACTAAAACAAATTAGTTTTTAAAGAGTGGAATTTTGGAGATATAATTGTTGGACTAGTTTTTGTAGATTTTTCAAATAATACGAATTATTTAAATCTCAACAAATATGTTCCTTTCTAGGATAAGTTTCATTGGAAATAAGAATACCTATGTAGTACCATATGTGTCAAGATAATACCACATACCGTATTCCGACACACCTTATATTGAATGACTCTTGCATTATTAAAGCTTTCTTTTACATTATTGTTCGTTCGTAAAAAATGACAAGTCAAAGTACAGATATAGTTACAAAGAAATATGAGGAGCTTTAAAGGAGTTTAGAAAGGAAACGTGACCAATGAAACGTGTAAGTGGTACTGCAATGGTAAAGTAAAAAAATGTTTCGTGGTAGTGGCCACAAAAATAAAGTACGATATTTATGTGACCAAAATTTATTTACGTATAAGAAAGTCATACCTGTTCTTTGATTTCTTAGAAAAATGTTCAAGAAACCTCTATTAGCCGTCAATACAGCTAACGAGCTATTTTCTATAGTGATTGATATCCGTGTTATGGAAACATGTATCTAGCATCGGTGTTGCAGTTTTAAATGAATGGTGATCTAATAACATTTTTGGAATGATTAATATTTCTACTGCAAAGCCACATATTCTAAACCTTGTAAAGATGTGATAATAATTATGGTGTAATTATCCAATGCTGTAATATGATTAAAATACTGTCCAACACAATTAAAAAAAGAAGGTGATACTTCGGCCGGAAAATCAATAAGATACACTGCATCTTATAAACCTACTTGTTTATTGCCAGCTTGCACAAATATATTTGACAAACCCTTAAACGCAGGTCTGAAGGACATTATAGAAAATAAAAATCTACTACTAGATGGCCAGTTCTGTTTCAGAAGTAAACTTTTATGGTTAATTTAGGAAGGCAAATTTTTCATAAATTAGCTAACGTAAATACATGGCATCACCACTTTTATTACAATTCTCTTATTGTCCTTTTCTTTAAGACACCGTTAACATTGAAAGATGTTCATGTGATTTTGTTTTTATAGATTATCATAAATAGAATAAAAGAATCCGTAAATATTCCTAATTTAAAACTGGAACAAAATACATAATCCATTTTGAAGTCCATTAAATTTAATATTATTCTCATTTATTGTATAGAAGCGATGAATAGCGAAATGTAAAATAAATTGAAACGATTCAAATTAGTTTCATTACCATATCAAAAGTCTATGCTCTTTTATTCGTTGCGAACAGTCAAGATATCTAGACATTCAGAAAGTTAATTCAAACTAATGATGCAAAATTCACATTAAAAATGAAAATTAAGAGATTTAAATTTCTCAACATAAATTATTCTGAAAATATATAAATTTGCTTTCTACAGAAATCTTATTTTAATTACCGATTATTAAATAACAGACTTTTGAAGTGTACTTAAAGTAGAACTGTAGTGGTTTGTCACGATTGGAAATACAATGTCTAAGGACTAAAGATCGAAAATTATCTTTTCATTGCACTAACTGCTCTGATCTTAAGCTGCAGCTCGGGAAAATGCACGAGTTGACCTCGATGGTTGTTACGCTTCAGAATGAAATACGGGCAATACGTGAAAGAGCTACTACTGTTTCTCCAAGGATGTCAATCGATTTATTTGGGATGGAGGATGTTGTCCAGGAAATGTCGGATAGAGAGAGGAGGAAGAATAACATCGTTATATTTAACATACCTGAGGAGGCAGACAGCGAGAGCGATCAGGTGGCTGCTGATGTTACAACAGTTACGGAAATTTTGTCCGTGTTGGAGGTTTCTATGAGTGTTCTTAAACCCATTAGATTGGGTAAATTCGATTCATCTAAGCCACATCGGAAGAGACCTATTAAGGTGTCCCTCTCTGTTGTTGGTGATGTGAGTAATGCGATGCGGAACTGCAAGAAGCTGAAAGCTATTGACAAATTTAAAGCGGTGGTCGTTACTAAGGATAGGACGCCTCATCAGGTCGAGTTGTATCGTAGGGTCAAGCAGGAACTAATTGATCGTAAGGTTATGGGTGAAACTGGTATTTCTATTAAATATGTTAGAGATGTTCCTAAAATTGTTAAAGCCGACCATTCGTTAAACTAACAATGTCCAACGTGTCCACCAGAATCCTGCATATATATTACCAAAATATTCGTGGTATACGTACTAAGACTAGCGAAGTGTATTCTTGCTGTAGTGTTATTGATGCGGATGTAGTGTTCTTTACTGAAACTTGGCTGAGCGATGACATTGGTAATGCAGAGATGTTCGACGCCAGTTTTTCTGTATTCAGGTCAGACAGAAAGTTTTCGACTGTTGGTCGAATGAGTGGTGGTGGAGTTCTTTCTGCTTTTTCTAGTCGGTATGACACTACATTGGTTGATGCTTCCGCTGTGACCAGTTTGGTGCCGATCGTCGATCTTACCGTCTGCAGGTGTTGCTATGGAACAATTCCGATATATTTTGTTAATATTTACATTCCTCCGGATGTTAATGGTGATGATTATGAATCCTTTTTGGATGCGCTTAGTCTTGTTCTACTGGGTAAACATCTAATTATTATCGGTGACTTCAATGCTCCCTGTTACAATTCTACTAACTATGTGGATAGGAGATTTGCAACTATTAAGCAGTTTATGGAATTACTTAGCTTACGTCAATTCAATGAAATTATTAATGATAACGGTAGAACACTTGATTTAATACTGTCTAATATGGATTGTGATCTCGAAGTAGTTAGGGATCCGATGCCGATAGTTCCTGAGGATACGCATCATCCTGCTCTCTCTATCACTCTTACTTTGGATACTCTACCTGTGCGGGTCAACTTCCCTTCCAATAGTAATATGAAATATGACTTTCGTGCAGCTGACTTGACAACTTTGTATACAAATTTGGCTGCTATTGACTGGTCTTTTCTTTTAAGCTGTAGTAATGTGAATTTTGCTGTCGATGGTTTCTACAGCAAAATTTATTCTGTGTTCCATCGTTTTGTGCCTAGGGTAAGATCGTCTCGCCGTCAATATCCTGTGTGGTTTAATGGCCGGATTAGGTATCTTGTGCATATGAAGGAGTATTATTTTAAAAAATGGAAGTCTACAAAATCTGAATACTTTTACAGTGAATTTAAGAGATTGAGACGAATGGTTAAATGTGATACGCATGCCTCATATAACGCTTATCAGAGGCGTTTAGAATCTAAAATTGTAGATGATCCTAGAGTGTTTTGGTCGTTCATCAATAGTAGGAGATGTGCATCAAGAATTCCTGGTCGAGTTTTCTGCGGAAACGAAGAATTTACTAACCCTTAGGAAATAGCTGATGTGTTTGCTCGTGAGTTTTCCAAGGCTTTTCGTCCGAGTGCGGTGGTATCTCCAGTATTGTTTGGCAATTGCCCCTCATTTAATGTGGGAAGCATTTCTGAAGATGATGTATTACTAAGTGTACGTAAACTTAAATCCGGTGTGACGTCTGGTGAGGATGGCGTTACCGGCTTCTTGGTGCGCGATTGTGCTACAGTTTTGTCCTATCCCCTTGCCATCTTGTTTAACATGATAATTAATGCATCTGTGTTTCCGGACGCCTGGAAGATGAGTAAAATTATTCCTGCGTTTAAAAAAGGAGATCGCTGCGATATTGCCAATTACAGACCGATTAATATTCTCTCCAATTTTGCTAAAGTTTTGGAACACATATTATATTCTAGGATCTATAGGAGTGTACAGCCTTACTTGTCGGCGCGTCAGCATGGGTTTATGCGCGGGAGATCTACGGTGACGAACCTTTCGGAAATGGCACAATATCTGTGTGATGCTGTGGATCAGCGAAAGCAGGTTGACGTTATTTATACTGATTTTTCTAAAGCTTTCGACTCTATCGACCATAACCTGCTTTTGGCCAAACTTGATCGTATCGGTTTTTGCCCTGGGCTTTTGCAACTGGTCTCTTCCTACATAATGGACAGACGTGCTTATATTTTTTATAATGGCTACTCATCGAGCTCCTTTCTAGTTCCTTCGGGTGTACCACAGGGATCGAATCTTGGCCCTTTACTCTTCAATATTTATATTGACGACCTTTTATGTAGGTTGAACTGTGAGTGTTTGTGCTATGCGGATGATTTAAAAATCTATAATATTGTCAACATAGAGGCTGACTGTATTAAATTGCAGACGAACCTTCGGATAGTAGACGAATGGTGCGCATTGAATCATATTTCTTTGAAAATTAATAAGTGCTCAGTAGTTTCCTACTGTAAATGTAGCCAACCTCGTATTTATAATTATTTGGCCGGATCTGGGCCGATAGCAAGAGTGTCAAGGGTGCAGGATTTAGGAGTGCTTTTTGATTCGCGGCTTACATTTGCTGGGCATATTTCCTCAATATGCTTGTCTGCATCGAGGTCGCTTGGCTTTGTGATTAGATCCTGTCGTGGTTTTAATAATATCCAAGCTATAAAATCTATATACTTTGCGCTGGTGCGGAGCAAGTTGGAGTACGCATCATTGGTTTGGTTTCCATGTTATCTCCATCTCGATTTGTGTATTGAGCGTGTTCAGCAACGATTTCTAAAATATTTATCTTTTAGGGTAAGTAGTCATTACCCTGACCGTGGGATTGACTACACAAGCTTGTTGGATCAGCACGACTTTCGGTCTCTATCTAATCGACGCAATATGTACAGTGCCAGATTTATGCACAATCTATTAACAAACTCAATTGACAGTGCAGCATTACTCAAGTGAGTTAATTTTCGTGTGCTGGGCCGTGACACCCGTTCTAGTAACTTGTTGGGAATTCCTAGGGCGAGAACTAATGTTTTGTCAAGGAATTTTATGCAATTTTATGATGACCCGTTTCATTGACTTGATTTCTGAGTTTATTATGTCTGGTATACCATTTTTGTTTAGTTCATTTTGTTATATTTACATGTTATATATATATATATATATATATATATATGTTCTTTTTTTTTAACTCTTTATTTTGTATGAATTATTTATTGTGTTTACTTAGGGTATGGCAATCTGCATTTATTTATTTTCTATGGTTGTTTATATTTTGTCCTGTTAATGGTGTTTCACTGTTGGACAATAAAGTTTTCTTATTATTATTATTATTATTATTATTATTATTATATAATTATATCGACAAACTTATATTTAAAAGGTAACTACGTCTGCAATAACTGATAACGTTACTAGAAATAATATTGTTCCAATAAGATGAGAACTTAGATAAATAAATTTATATCGTTGTACTTAGTTTCCACGGAAATTTAACTGTTTATATTTTTGTACATTTAATCATTAACAGTTCCATTTACATATTCATGAAAACAAGGTGTATAAATACAAAATGCGACATGTTACAATTTGAATAAAATGAGTTACAAATCCACATTCGATTTGTATCTGATTTCTGTCTCATGTATCATGTCTCGGAAAACCAGTAAGATGCCAAAGATGATGATAAACTGTTGGAATTTATTCACGAGCACACTATATATTTTAAGCGCGCGGAGATGCAAGGGTGCTTTTTTGTGCGCAATGATTTCACCGGCATGCGACTGCAGCCAGCGATGTTACTATTGATGCAGAGGGGGTAGCGTTTTGTTAGCGTTAACAGATATTAGTGTAATTTCATAAGCCATAGTGTATAATGTGGTAGGTGTGCAACGGAAGATCGCCAGTGCTATTTGAGTGAGTTCGAGAGAAGGCAAGTCGTCGGAATGCGTTTTACCGGTTCGTTCTTCCGAGATATTGCGCGGCATATGAAACGACAGCTGAGTAATGTTCGGTGAGTATGGAGAGTGCAGAATGTCTAATGTTGTGGGAGACGCGCGAATCCTAGTCCATCGAAGATTTGCTGAGCACATAATTGATGTGCCTAATTCACCACGTCAAGTTTACCGGTAGTAGAGCATGATGGTATGGGATGCTATTTAAAATAGTGGATGTGAAAGTCTAGCGCGTATAGAGCACTCAATCATGAGTCGCCATTATATAGACGTAGTACTACGTTCAGTAGTAGCAGTAGTAGTAGTCCGAAAGTTGGAGAATACCTAACATTCGGAGGTACGCTCATCTGGCTCGAGTACACATATTTCGTGTAGTACAGACTTTATGTAAGAGTACAACGTCCGAGTGCTTCCCTGGCCAGCTTGTTCTCTGAATCTTAATCTGATTGAATAAGTTTCGGACATGATCTATTAGAAACTTCAGAAATATCTAACTTCCCCTACTAGAAGAGTTATGGAGACGAGCTTAAGAGACTTAATTTATCATTCCTTCACGCATTATACTGCGTTATTTTGCTACGATACTTGCTGCTCGTGGAGGACACTCCCATTATTAATGCATTCATCCATAGTAGCGCTTGGACACTCATCTGATGAATGTAAGCTATAGTGGTTTAGTACTACTTTTATATCAAATTTCACTACGCTTTTTCACGCATTGGAAATATGGGGTGTGCTCGCGAATAAATTCCTTAAGTGTATATAGTTATGTGTCAGAAACAGAATTACAGTTAAAAACATCGACGATGGATATTTGTACCGAAATTAAAGTATTAAAAGGAAATAAAGCAAGATGGAAAGGTAATACGTAATACCAAGCAGGTAAGTTTTTTAAGTTTTTAGGTTTTAGGTAATGTAATATAGATATTTTTGTAGATATTCATCAAAGAAAATACTTTCACAACCTACTTTACACAAATAAAGCAATACTCTGAAGAGATCGTGATTCAGATCTACTACTGTAACTCATAAAACTATTACATTATTAACATAAAATCTATTTCATTTTCGGTTATATTAAAGTACGTATTTTTTACTAAAATCTCATTTATTTTGTAAATCCTCGATTTCTGATTTAATTCGACTTTATCTTTCGCATTTCCTAAGAGAGATTTAATAGAATTCCTGGACCGAAATGTAACTTGAAATTCACATTCTTTAAAAACCCTATTTAAAAATTAAAACTGTGTGAAACGGTAAGCATATAAATTGCGTTTTGAGATAATAAACAAGAGTTATCTGGGATTGTCTTTTTCAAGCTTTCTCTATTAAAGTAATTGTTATTTCCGAATCAAAACAATTGTATTTAGAATTTTCTTTATAAAATTTAAGTTTCCTTCATATCTTACTTTTAAAAGCAAACGATTGGTATGAAAATTCAACAAAGGCTATCTTTCGTTATATTCTGATTTGAATCCGCCGTGATAGACTTGCTAACATTAGTTTCTTTTCGGAAAATATCAATGTCTATTTTATGATTATTTCTAATTACTAAGACATCTAAAAAAGGTAATGTGTCATTGTTTTCTTCAAGTTATACTTATCTGTGTCAAAAGTCGCGAAAATATTATCTACGTACTTAATCTAGAGTACCCCATGCTTCAAATTTACATCTATCTAAGATTATTTGAATAAAATCTACTGAAGCGGCAAACTTTCAAATTTTTCGGTTAAATTTTTGTATTCATTAACTAACCATTTTAAAATCAAATAAATCGGTCCCTGAAACCCCCCATCGAATTACATGGTTTGTGTATCATAGATAAACAATGCATTCTGGGGATCATCGGATTACTTGCATATAGCGGTGAAAGTTGTTGCGGAATTGTTTTAAGGATTTACTAGCCTCTACTTCATATCATTTTTATATATAATGCTATTTAATGTTATCTGTTAGTACACTAGTAAACATTAGATTAGTCATAAATTTCATTTGTGTATTTAGACATAATTGATCTAATAAAGAATAATTTCTTCTTTTATTTTTCTGATAATTGCGTTGACTAGGTGCTAGCCTGGGTAGATTCCAAACAACCTCAGAAAAACCCTACTAATATTTTACAAAAGAATTCAAACAAATGAGTCTCATAATTAAATATTGTGCTGTGAGCAAACATTTATATCAACACTTCACAGCAATCTGTCAATAGAAATTCCAATAAATGATTAGAAAATTGTTTGTTACTTCAACGTTTAATGCTGCCATAGTCAGAATTATCCCAACAAGTATTAAAAACATCTGTTAGCAATATATTATATATACGGATCCTTATAAGACTTTATTTCCTTTGTGTTCCAGTATTAATTTGTTCACTGATTGAAGCCAGCCAGACTATGTTTATTTGTTTACAGACGCTCATGTTCTCGCGAATTCAATACAGTAAACTACATAAAAGTTAAAGTATTAGAGCTTAATTCACAATTTGCGAAGTTTGGCGTTAGCTTTGAAGCTAGTCTGTAAATATAGCTATTAAGTTTCTTATTATTATGTAATATTAACAACACATCGTCAAGTTCGCATAACAGAGCTCAAGTTTCACACACTATTATGTAAACTTAAAAACAATCAAGTAGAACCAACCAAATTAAGTACACGTAAATTAATGTATGTATACGTAATACGAAGAATATCAATCAAATTAAATGATATCTAAAGTGTTTAAAGAATAGGGATTGTTATATAACCCGACCATTCATGCCGAAAGTATTTGTGAGAAATCGCCCTTGAAATTTTGGTAGTTTTTTGCCTTTTTGAGATTTACATCATTATTATAAACAAATACGAACAAAATATAGTTTTTCTCCTTTTATAACGACCCTTCTTTTCAACATAAAAAGATTAAGTGGAGATACAAAAAAACGTGTTTGTCTTTCATATACAAAAAAAAGGGAAGCAATTTTCGTGTACATACAATTTATATTTTCGATTTATTCCTTCTCGTTAACCCCACCCTCCTTAAAAAATTATTAATGTCTGACTTCGACAGGACAGTTTTTCCCTATTTTCAATGTAATATATTATGTTCCAAATAGAAGTGAATCTTCCAATACAAATATACATTTTTAAACTAAATTTCGTACGGATATTTACTGTGTTAAGAATAATAAATAATTAGATTTTCTTTGAAAAATTCGTAGCTTTCATAGAGAAAATTTAATAGTGTGTTGCCCTTCCATGTAAACAAAACAGTTCTATTCGGTTATGCTTCTAATAAGATGTATAGAATTGTGTAGAATCTCATTCCAAACAACTTGTAGGAATCTATTGTAGTTGCTGGAAGTTCATTAGAGGATTGGGAAGCACTTCAACTCGTCCACCACATTTCAGACCTATTCTATGGGCAGTCAGTTTGGTAAAAGTACAGGTCAATTGAGCATATTGATGTTGGCCTCTTACAAGAATCGTAATGTACGAGGGTAGCCGTTGATATTTCGGGAGCTGGCAATACTGTTAAAGTTGCCTCCGATCTGACGATTGCATCGTGAAGTTTGTCATTTTTGACAATAACCTTGACAGTTTTATTATGCGGTCACTATTTCTATTGTTGACAGTAACTTTAAAATTTTATGTCAGCGAAAAAATGGAGCGAACATTTTCGTGCAATTATTCTTCATAACCTTCGGCGTGGATTATCTCAACATCAATGCATCGGCGAGCTGAATTCTCTGTATGGTGACGAAGTACCATCGAAAACGACAGTACCTCGTTGGTATTGTGAACTCAAACTTGGACGGCGTTCTCCGGAGGATGATTTCCTTGAAGGTCGTCCCACAAATGCTGTTGTGTCGGAAAACATTAATACAATATCTGAATTGATAATGCAAGACCGTCATATGACATACCCTGAGATCGAGGCACCTCTAAGTATTAGTAACACCAGCGTGCATAAGATCCTGCATGAACATTTAGCCGTTAAGAAGCTATGTTCACGTTGGGTACCACATAATTTGACAAACGCTCAAAAAAGGACTCGCGTCGATTGGTACCAAGAAATACACAAGAAATACAATAGAAGTGCTTTAAAGAACATTCGTAAAGTCGCCACAGGTGATGAGTCTTGGATCTATACGTATGAGCTCGATAGTAAACAACAGTCGACTGTATGGATATTCCAAGATAAGCCAAAACCAACAAAAGTTGTTCGCGCTCGAAGCACATCAAAACAAATGGTCCCCTGTCTTTCGGAAAAACCGGTCACGTTGCAACCGTGCCTTTAGAGTGTTGTAGAAAGGTCAATTCCAAATGGTACACAACTATTTGTTTGCCAAAAGTTTTTGAAGAACTAATCAAAACAAACCGAAAATGACAGATCATTCTCCACCATGACAGTGAGCTCTCACAGGTCGGTTCAAAAAAATGAGTATTTAACCGGGCAAAGTGTTGAATTGATCAGCAATCTGCCGCACAGCCTTGATCTAGTACCCTATTATTTCTTTTTGTTCCCACACCTGAAGAATAAACTTCGTGGTCAACGGTCTTCTACGCTGGAGGAGGCTGTTGAAGCATTCAAAACCCATATTTTGGAGATACCGCCTTCACAGTGGCAGTAATGCTTTTCTGATTGGCTTAAACGAATGCAAAAGTACATTGATTTTCAAGGAGAATATTTTGAAAAGCAATAAAGCTATTTGTGATTATAAAAAAAAATTTTTTGTTGGCTGTTCCCTAAATATAAACGGCTACACTCGTAACAGCTGCAATAATTGTCCTACTCAAATTAATAATTAGTAGCGTTACGGAAACAAATTTACTAATGTATCTGTACTTCAACGTGCCTCAGACTAGGATCAGGAGTCGACTAACTTTTTACTTTGCATCATACAATACACATAAAGGTTTTTTCTTGCCGATTCTACCTACGTGTCCATTGTTATTTCTATGCGAATTGTCATTATGGTGATTAGCAGTCTTTGATCTGTAGTGGAGTCATTTAAGCGTACCGAAAAATAAACCGTCTTTTCTTAAACTATTGTTAGATTATGGATCGTTTAAGTTATATTATATCATATATGTATTATTTTGGAGTTGCTGAAAATTTTGTTTGACGAATATTCACGAACGAGTGAATATAGTACCACCATTTCGTTCCGCCACACTCTTTGCATAGGAAAGTTGATTTTAGCGGCCTTCTACGCTAAATGAGGTACGAACATTAATTCAATATTATTTATTTTATTTTAGTATTTGCTGTCGTTTTCTTTTGAATTTTTTTAAGGTCTTTTCGACAGCTGAGGTTTTTTTTTAAAGTTGGGTTACCATAGAGACAATTTTAAGCGCCTCATGAGTCAGCAGATTGTTTCAGTAGTTGTCTTCGCATTTCTGGACTACGAATTAATGAAACCTCCTCCTGCATCTGTCGAGAGGTACATGGTAATCTCTAAATCACGTTATTAGCGCATCTGGGTAAGTAGTGACTCGGCCACCCACAAAACACATTCCTGGGTGACACCGATGTAACATCCATGAGTGTTCATGTAAGTAGTGAAAGATTTGTTAATTTAACCATTAGAAAATCGAATAATAGAGAAGTATTATAACTTTTTTGATTAGTTAAAGAATAGCTAAGGTAATAAATACTTAATTTCCTCCAAGGTTGGCAGAGAAAAAAACTAAATGTGAGCCTAAAAAATGCACCTGCAGATTAGAAAGTATATGCCTTTGTGATTTTCTTTGTATTAGTCGCGCAGATACTTAAAAGTGCACTTTGAGCATTTACCACTAATTAGGTGTAGAGATCAAGGTATTATTATGCGTTTACAATGCACAAAAAGTATACAAGCGTGGAAACTTTACGCCCTGTAGTATTTTACAGCTCATTTTCGGATCCAGCAGATCAAAAAATTTAATCACTAAAGGTTGATATTTAACCCCTTTCCACATTAATTTTCGTAATTCTGTATACGTATTTCGACAACTAAGTTGTCACAGTGTACGTCTTGGCTTTCAGCGGTACAGATCGTGTGCGGAATTAGTTTTTTCGTACGAGTATTTCTTGCCGTAGTTCTCCATGTGTGACACTGCTTAATTATCTGCTGATGATGACAACTTAGTTGTCAAAATACGTATACAAAATTACGAAAATTAATCTGGAAAGGGGTTATATATCAACCATTAGTTATTAAGTGAACCAACCACAGGCTCCATCAAAATCGCCAGATCAAAAAACATAAAGGGGAGCCAAATTTATAAAAAAAAAAGTTTTTTCATGGTTGGCCTGTGTAATTAGAGTAATATTATTGATTACATGTCAACAACAGGACTAAGATCTTTATACTAGCATTGCTCATTTAATTGATTACTGGTCAATAATTAGAGTAATATATTTGATTACATTCCAATTACTAAAGATTTATAAACCAGTGTTAATGATTTAAGTTGTTGATTACATTCTAATAATTAGATTAATATTTCTGAGGACTTATATACCAGGGTTGTTTATTTAGTCATTGATTACATGCTAATAAATTAACGGATAGTTTAAAATTAATTATGGGTTTCCTTTCATTACCATGTTCAGTGTTTTATTATGTGTTACTCTAAATTAAGCCATTGGCACGTATTTAAGAATCGATGTCCTTCAGCATTAGTAAGGATACTTCTAGGGATTAATTCTGTGGTGCCCCCTAAGAAATTTTAAATAGGTACTCCCCACCCGTACTCGGCGAATTAACTGATCAGTTCCTTCCCTAGGAGTAACGAAGGATTATTAGTTTTTTTAAGGTAAACGACACGGGCTTTTGTGCTACTATCTACACTAGGGTATAGTGTAAGGAAGGGTGTAACAATCTTTGTATTTGAATGCAAATGAATTTAGGCTCTTGCCTACTGTGAGTATATATGTACATATATATTATATATTGATATAAATAGTGTTTTACTGGTATATTAGATATATATAGATTTTTACTATCTAATTATATATATATATATATATATATATATATATATATATATATATATATATATATACACACACATAAAACTAATACTAAGATATATATTCACAGAAACGTCGGGAAAGATATTGCTTTTTATTAAATTAATTTTCTTTGAACGTTGCAACTTACATATACACTTATATATATATATATATATATATATATATATATATATATTATGTAAAAACAAAAACAAAAAAAAATTTTTTTTTTTGGAAATTCTTGTGAATGTGTTATTAAAATATTAAAATATATAACGTTACTACTGTGAGGAAAACGCTTGGCGAGGACAGGCGAGTGACCAGCAATTGTTCGATTCTGCATGATCGTTTGCACGTGAAGAAATTTTGTTCTCTCTGGGTGCCGCATCGATGGACTGAAGAGCAGATGTCACGACGTGTGACTTGGTGCCGGGAGATGCTAAAAAAGTTTAATAAGGGACAATGCCGGTATGTGAACAACATCGTGATAGATGACGGGACTTGGTTTTACTATTACGATGTGCCGACCAAAGCTCAAAATAAAGTTTGCGTCTTTGATTATGAGGACATACCCGTAGTTATCAGAAAATCCCGATCTGTGAAGAAGAAAATGATAGCTGTATTTTTCAAATCGAGTGGAATTGTGGTACGCGTCATTTTGGATACATAGAAGACAGTCACAGCTAAGTGATATAATGAACAGTGACTTCCTAAAGTCATTGGTCCTGGTTCCTCCATCACGATAATACTCCTGATCACCGCGCCAAAATCTGCACCGAATATTTGACCACGACATGATTGAAACTTCCCGAGCACCCGCCCTACAGTCCAGATCTTGCTCCCTGCGACTTTGTACTTTTCCCGCATGTGAAGCTAAAAGGGAGGCGGTTTTCTAGTGATGAGGAACCAACGAACCAACAACGAGTGTGCTTTACTCCCTAGTGAAACCTAGCAGAACTGGTTTAAAGGTTGGTTTCGGAGGATGGAGAGATGTATTCAGTGTAGAGAAATTACTTTGAAAAAATTAAATAAATGAAACTGTATTGCAAAACTTTCCTTGTACCCTTTGTATTAAAATTGAACTGATCAGATAGTCCAAAATTTTAAATACAAGTGTTTTTAAAATTTCAAAATTTTTATAACATTGAAAATTAAATATATTTACTTTATTATTCAGTTATAAAGAAAATAGTAAAATAGGATCAATATAATGACTCACAAGATTGAACAAAATTAAATATTACTTTATTTAAAGCTAACTGTATATGAAATTCTTTAGGCCAGCCAAAAAAATTGACCATTAAATACTATGTTTTGTAGTGTTTTCTGTATAAGTACGTAATATGATATTTTACTTATAGCCATTAATTTAAATATGAACTGAGCCACTAAAGTTAGCATATGCAGATCCTTCCTTCGTTATTACAAGGGGTGCGCTTTGCAACGTGCGTCCTGTTCTTATTCGGATTTGTAAGCATCAAAAAACTAAGATACAATCCATGTATTTCCTTGGATTTTACTTTTGTATACGTGTGTATATATGTATGTTTACTGTCAGCAAATTAGTTGTAATTTCTACCGCATCTCTCCATTAGCTACATAGAACTTAATTTCCTGCGTCTTACTCTTAGTAATATGCATGGGCTTCCAACGCTATTACATGCCAGTTGATATCTTCGCACCTTAATTTTGTTTACCATTAAGACATAATTACATGGTTATCCTCACGTGTGTTTGGATATTATTACTTACTTAATCATTTCCGCATCCCTTCCTGCGTACGAAGAGTTAATATTTGCAACTTCCTGTTACAATACATATTATTAATAATTTAGTTGTTTGAAACACAACAAACATTTGTTTCATTTGTGAAAGTCAGAAATTAGAAGACATGTCTCCAAATTTAATATACAGGTCTAATTTAAAAGAATGAACACGTTATTTTGTTAAGCAGAGATAATACAAAATTCCAGGAAAGTCATGAACGTTCTATTCATAATAAAGCTTTATTCCACGTCTTACAACTTTTTAACAGATTGATAGCCATGTTCATCCAAATGGATGGGCCATTCACTGGCGCTAAAGCAAAATTAAATAAATTTTTTGTATTTGGCAAACCTATATAGTAATATATATATATCAATAGTACCCATCGTCTAATACTTATGAAGAAACCAGTTTTTAAAATACCTAAACCTTGGCACGATGCCTTTGCAAGATATATTAGATAATATCCAGCTGATCGAGTGGACAAAGAAAGTAATGTAAAAAGATAAATTTCATTTAATTTGCTTTATGAACAGTTTAGGAATATGTAAAGCAGAAAGTGGGTTTATTAGGACATATTACGTTAGCCTAATTTGATTAATTTCTGCCCTTATTGTTGTCAGTAAATTAATGCAAAAATAAATAAGAGGGCGTTCTTATCGTGCTCGTTCTAAGAGGGCGTTCTTATCGTGCTCGTATGCACTTTATGCTAAAGTCCGATTATAGTAGACAGTAGGTTGGATAAGCCTTTTCAGAACTCAAAAGGGATGGTTTCCAATCGAAAATTAGAAAAATTTGATACTTTGTATGTGAATAGTTTCATCCTAGTGCATGCTTAAAACTACTTTTTAGTGCAAAAACATGTTGAGGGGATTCGGCCTTCGTTAGAACGATTTTCGGCTTTTGACGTATATCTCCGTAATAAAAATAGATACTATATTAGTGTTATATATTCTTACGGATTTATTTTATATATTCATATTTTATTGGCCATCGCTGTATATTGTTAAGCAAAAAATGTAACGCGTATATTAAAATTAAATAATTTCCAATTCTTATCCATTTTCGCTATTTTGCACGATCCATGGATGTGCTTTTTATTGAAAATATTTTTTTATCAATTATGGGTCGTTATTTTTATATATTATATTATACCTGCGTCTTTTTTATTCGAATCTAAGTTTTGTTCCACATATTATGTTCATATCACATTATGACATCGCATGGAATAAGGAGGAGTCATTGTCTTATTTTATAATGTTATTTGAAGATAACACTAATACATTGGAATTAGTACGTCAGGATTGGTATGGGCCCTAGTATTTATATGTTGCATAGAATCGGGTTTCTGCCTACATTACCTATTTTTGAACAAATTTGTCATTACATTTCTTTCTTACTGGTAATATCAAAGCATTATATTACTCTATATAAAACCTAAGTTTATGTACAGCGCGCTTACAAATCTTTTGATAGCTTGTCTATTAAAATCGTTATTCTTCAGTTTTGTTGTTAGCAGCTTCGCCTATATAGTCACCGCACTATAATTATTAGTAAATGGCTATTGAAAAAACTCAACAACGTATTATAACATACCAGAACGCAGCATCGATTATAATTTATTTGCATTAATACCTATTCTTACGATATTAATATTTAATCTTGGAGAAGGACATGATGAGCCATCTGCTTTATACATATTCTATTCCCATATACTTATATTCATTTGCAATGTCCTATTCATAATGTTTTTTTGCTCGCGACCTAGGGTTGGCCGTTTATAACTAGTTGAACCACGTGGCTTCGGCCTCTTTTGTAAATCTATATTCAGTTGGTGTGTATTCTGAAAAGACAAAGAAGTGGACGTGGATTGAGCTTTGTTCTTAATTTAGAAAAAAATTTCTTGCGAGAACATATCGAACTACGACACGCCAATCTTTGTTTTATCTATCTAGAAGTTATGGAATATACTTAAGACGATATATTTACACTAGTGTGGATAAGGACGTCCATTTTGATTTTCAGTAGTTATAACTTCCACAAAAGGGAGTTAATTAACTCTCTATCTTATTAAGGTAGGAATGATGAGTCTTACTTTACTCTTTAATTTAGGTTTTCTCTTATATGTTACGTGTAGGGTTCTTGTGAGCGGTGTGCATTTTTTGAGGAAACAATTTATGTCCTGGAACTCCATCATCAAGTGATTTGCCGAGAAGGACAAGCAGCATACTAGGTGCTTGGAAAAAGTTATATCAGGTAGGTGTAAAGCTACTTTAACTGTGCGGGGCTTGTATAGGATAACTATCTTATATTCTTATTTAAATGAGGGCTATGTTATCCACCAGAGACAATAATATAATTAAGACATGTTTGTTAGTTCATGAAATTAAGCTGTAGATTTTCATTTCAGCATATCTTTAAACTGAAACTAATTTATAGTAATTTTTGGATTCATTTCGCAAATATCTTATTTCACTATTATTCCATACTCTGGGTCAGAATGTGACAGTGAACTTGAACTAAATGAGTAAATCATGAAAAGAAATTAATAGATTTGGTCTTTGTTAATTAAGATCACTAAAATTATATAACTTTTTCTTCAGTTCTTTCATTTTTCCTTTTGTATTGTTAATGAGAACTATAATAATATTGGAAATTGTCATTTCTATACAGCCTGTGTGAATCGGTATACGTATATTTGGTGAATCATATAAACACGTTTTGTTATTCTTTTCCTTTTCAATAGTTTCTTATCTATCTCAGTAGATATTATGTGTTACATGTTTTGTTATCCAGAGCGAATATAATTCTCTGTCTTGTAATATCATATACGTTTATATGATATTACGAGACATAAATCACGATACTGGATGCCCAGTAGCAGATGATAAAGAGTTGCAAATATTTCTGTAGTTGTTAAGTTATGTTTTAAATTTTCATAATGAAGTATTTGATTGTTAGTGATACTCTGAGATTTCTTTTTCAGATTTTTATAAGGTTTACTTCTTTTCCTGCTGTAACGAAATTGGTACATCCGAATTTTGCTCCTCTACTTATCAAAGCAGGTATTTTCCTAAAATGCACGTGCTTCAGTATTGACACGCACTTTTAGGGATTAAAATGCTGTGGCAGCCATTTATAAGATATTGTATTCAGAGAATCCTCTCTAAATCTCCGAGTTACTGACTAGTCCAGCCCTAGAAGACGCCAAGGCAGAAATTACGGGCATTGTAGTATTAATTTCTCCACTAGTGTGTAGAGAGCCGTAATAATATCAAGGCATTTGTTTTCTCATTCTCTATCACATATGGAAACGTTGGCCAACATTGTTGTCTAAAAATGGAAAGTCTACCTGCATCCCGGCGCGCTACGAAAATATTTTAAAATTTTGATTGCATAGTAAGAACTAGCACTCAATATAGCGAAAAACACATACAAAATTTATTTAAAACAAATAAATTTATAGTAAGTAACACATGGATCAATAAGTCCCGAGACTAACAATGAAAACAACATTTTTTTTGCAAAAATTTATTTTATTAATCAACATAATCACCTTATATGGTGATACAATGGTTCCAAAGCTTTTCCAATTTTTCAATACCATGTTTATAAAAAAATTTATCTTTCGCTTCAAAATAAGCTTCAGTTTCAGCGATGACCTCCTCATTTGAGCCAAATCTTTTTCCCTGGAGCATTTTTTTAAGATCAGCAAAGAGTCAGTAGTCACTGGGGGCTAAATCTGCGAATATGGGGGGATGGGGAAGAAGATCAAAACCCAATTCGAAAAATTTTGCCATTGTTTTCATCGAATTGTGGCAGGGTGCATTGTCTTGGTGAAAAAGAATTTTTTTTCTCTGCATGTGCGGTCGTTTTTTTGCGATTTCCTCCTTCAAACGCACCAGTAAGTCAATATAATAATCACTGTTGATCGACTTACCTTCTACTTTACCTACCGAGGTAGTCAATGAAAATCACGCCATGTGTATCCCAAAAAACTGACGCCAGGACTTTGCCAGCTGACTGCTGCGTTTTCGGACGTTTCGGACGGCTTTCGCCAGCTGTGCGAAAATTAAATGACTGCCGCTTCCTCTGGATTGTAGTGATGTATCCATGTTTCGTCCATGGTCACGTAACGGCAAATGTTTTTTGTTGCGAGAAGAAGTTTAAGCGATAAACAGCTTTCTGAATCATCGATTTCGTTGCTGTTTTTGTTCCATCGAAAGCAATCGCGGCACCCACTTGGAAAAAACCTTTTTCATGCTCAATTTTTCATGAAGGATAATAAATACACTTCCATATGATATCTGTGTCATCTCAGCAATCTCACGGAGCTTAACTTTACGATCTTTATTTTAATTTTTGTCACTTCACCGCGCGCATTTTCCGGTGTAACGGCTTCCACAGGTCTACCCGAGCGTTCCGCGTCATTTGTGTCGGTACGACCACGTTTAAACTCGGCAAACCACCGACAAATCGTTGCTTTTGATGGACAAGAGTCCGGGTAACATTTTTCAATCCATTGTTTTGCTTGCGTAGAGCAGGTGTTTTTACCCATTAAAAAACAATGTTTTATCAGAACACTGTATAAACTCGGTTTTTTCCTATTGTTTAAACAAAATGGCAAAAGACTTTATCCAACGATAACTCAGCTGTTTCTGGTCCGATCGACTTAAAATTTTGACACGTTTCAAGCAAAGGTTAGTCTCTTATTGACGTGGTTACTGGTTTGCACTGACTTTTATCAAATGGGTTATATCTGATACTTACATCCATGTGTTAATACTATATGAGTTGTTGCTGGCATACTTATGGGATAGTTATAATACTTAAATACATATATAATAATAACAGAAATATATTTAAATCAATTGAATTTACTTAGTGGAAGAGGGCGTTTATTTGAACAATTAAATAAGAGATAATTAGTCTGGGTTTTAGTGTCTCCATCATGTTTAGGAATGATATAGTATTTATTAAAAGTAAGCGGTTTGTATTAATTTGTGAGTTCGAAAACAATTTTTATTATTTATTTATTTTTTAATATTAACATACAACTTTTCTGAAAACAAACCAATCATTTTCAATCGTGACAACCAACTATATTTCACTTTATGTGAGCTAATAACCAGAAGCTTAGACGATATACGTTTTGAAACGGACAACAATATTATGTTGGAATTCTTGAATACATACCGCCCACCACGCGTTAATGAAATTCAGTCGCCCACACTACAGCAACTATTTCTGGAAAAGTGGAAAAAATAGTTGTTTATCTCTATCTACTCTACAGAGCAAGTGTAGGAGAGAAAGCGTTTGAATAAGGTGGAGTTCAAAGAGAAGAATAGCTGTAAATATCAGACTTGGTATTTAACAAATTTGCCCAAGCTATGGATTTGAGGGCTATGGTTTACCATATGGATCTACGCAGTTGGGCAATCGTAGTGTCTAATGTAGCTCGCCTTGCTGATTTAAGTATCAAAAAAGTAGATACCACACTTCAAAAGTACTTATACAATATACTACTATATTCTAGTATTTACAGAATATTATCACTCGAGAAAGATTATTATATTTATAAGTAGATCATATAAGACAAGTACAGACGAATTACAGAATGTCGGGCATAGCTTCTAAATTAAGTAAAATCACATGCAGAACGTTATGACAAGGAAAATTTATATAATACGGATGAAAGTTGTTTCTTGCCAGAATTGCACTCAAATCGCACACAACTATAAATAATTTCTACTGCAAGTAAACTAGTTTCTCTTTTATATAGTGTTTTGAAATAAGTAGGGGAAAGATTTGGATCGCGTATTATTGAGTTCTTATTTAATTTTCCAAATGTAGCTGTACTAGCATCGTCTTCTAGAAAATTAACATCCGGAGCTATTCACGAACTGGTTTATAGACGTATTTGGTCAAAATACAGGTGAGCACAGCGTATTACTGTTAGATTCTTGGATTCTTGCTACGTTAAAACAAAAAGTTCTGGCTAATCAATAAGAGGACATTCAAATTATTCGCCACCACTACACTAAGTAGGCACATCAGTACTCATATTGTATAACTTTACAATATTTTGTTACTATAAATTTATTTATTTTGAATAAATGTTGTAGTGGCATTTTAAATGCGATTTTGTGTTATGCAATCGAAATTTTAAAATATTTTGGTAGTACATTTTTGCACTAAAAAATAGTTTTGCAAAGCATTAGAGTGGGCTACTCACACACAAAGTTTCAAAATTTTCTGAATTTTCGAGTTGGAAACTTTCCCTTGTCAGGAGTAGAACAATATACATACATAGTGTGTATATATTTACCACTAACGCATACGCTTAACGAAGATCTGTTTCCGATTAGTCCCAGCATATTGTATCCTTCTCTCATAATTCAGTTTAAGTGTGATAAAGCACGAACACCAGGGTGAGGGACTGCAGAAAATTTAAACCCGGCCAATCATTACAATGAACGTAATTGTTCTAGATCTTTGTGTTATAAGGCTATTTGTTTCGGCTTGTTCTATTGCTTGCCTTGTAGTCACAATGTATAAAGGGAATTGTCCGCGTATTGTGTTTATATACAGCGTGACGAGAGAGAAAAACGAAATTCGTGGTCCGAGAGTCACATAGTCACGCTAGTACCAAATTTGCCCGAACAGTAACAACTATTATACGTTCTCATCGGTAAAATATATGCCGATGGACATACGTACGGCAACACAGTAAAACAGTGTATTACGCAGAAACACCATGGTCATTTTAGATATGAATTAAATAAGTATAGGAAAGTACATATATGAAATTAACAAAACTAAATAAAATTATTGAAAAATAGTCTTTTGTACATATTTTACTATAAGTGTAAATTTTTTTTGCTTTTTATCCTTTCCGTCCAAGCTACTATTTTTTTCGAAACAGTACTACTTTTTCCCTGCCGCTTTGCAGCCAATTAATCATGCAAGAATTATTAACTGTCATGTAAGAATTATTTTATCGGTATACTATTTCATTTTAACGGTGTCATTAACACATTTTTTGTAAATAGTGAGCAGCTTTTGTGAATCTTGGAGTTCTAGACCTGTCTTCTTATTCTGGGTTGTTCAATAAGGCAGACTGCGAAAGTCAAAAATTTCTTTGTATTCTGTGCACTTTGTATATACTACTGTGGGCAAAAAATAGTAAGACTTTTTAATTTAAATTTCGCGCGAAAACCTATTCGTCGAAATATTTTTTTTCTAGGTTGGTATGACTGTCAGTGACATCTGTGCCAAATGTCACATCAAAATAATCATTAGTGTTTAGTATACGCTTGTTTTTTTGAAGTACAAAAAGTGCATTCGGCGATTTTTACAATGAGTGAAATTATTCAACAAAAAAGTTCCATTAAATTTTGTGTACGGAATCAACTTTCTGGTGCCGAAACGTTTGTCGAGAGCAAGTGTTTTTGATTGGTACAAATTATTCAAAGAATGTCGAAAACGCGTTGATGACGAACCACGTCCAGGACGGCCATCAACATCAACTGATGATCAACACGTCAATAGAATCAAGAAATTGGTACTTGAGAATTGACGATTAACAGTCAGAAAACTTACTGGCATCGTTGGAATATCGGTAGGATCAATGAAAACCATTTTGAAAGATCATTTGAACCTAGGAAAAGTCAAAGCACGATTTGTTCCAAAATCACTCAATTTTTTCAAAAAACAGCGTCGCGTTGACGTCTGTGAAACAATGCTTTCTAACTATCAAGACAAAATGAAAGGCATCATAACTGGAGATGAGACTAGGATCTACGCTTATGACCCGGAAACAGACGATCAATCGGCCGAATATCGTATCAAAGGTGAGCCGAAGCCCAAAAAACCATGTCAAAGCAAGTAAAAAATCAAGGTTATGTTGATAGTTTTCTTCGATTATCGAGGTGTGGTGCACTCCGAATTCCTTCCGACCGGTCAAGCTGTCAACAAAGAATACTATTTTAGTGTTATGCGTCGTTTGCGCAATGCTATTCGTACAAAGAGGCCAGAATTATGGGCCGATAACTTTTAATTTTTGCACCACGATAATGCACCGTCGCATACTGCATTAATTCTTCGTGAGTTTTTCGCCAAATTTTCAACCAATATCGTGACTCAACCACCGTATTCGCCTGATTTAGCTCCCTGTGACTTCTGGCTATTCAGCAAACTCAAACGACTGCTCCGGGGAAACCGTTTTGAGTCAATTGAAGACATTAAACGTGAATCGTTATGCGCATTGAAGGCTATTCCCGAAATTGACTTTAACAACTGTTTGGAGAATAGGAAGAAACGTTGGCGCAAGTGTATTGGGGTCAGGGGGGATTACTTTGAAGGAGACGAAATAGATTTGGAAGAATAAATTAAGAATTTAAAAATTATGAACAAAATCTTACTATTTTTTGCCCACAGTAGTATGAATAGATTAGATACATATCTATTAACGACAAATATCCTAAATATCATGTCATCAGAAGCTTTGTAATACCAAACAATAGATTTTTTTATATGACGTCTCAAGATTGCAGCCCATTTACCTCAGCTTAATAAAACAATAGATTTTTTTAGTAGCTAAATGATCTGATGATAATTAATCGACAATGTTAACACAGTTCTTCATTTTTCCATCGGATAGCTCAGTGTTAAGCCACTAGCTTCTTTTCCTCCGTCTACTTTTAATGCCATGTCTGACTAAGAGACCAAATTAGATTATATACACTGGCTGCAAGTCATTTGAATATTTTTTTTATCTTAGATTCTAGCAAAATCACATTTGGGATTCTTGTTGTTTGTCCTTTTTATTAATGATATTGACATCCTTATTCAATGATGTAGATGATATGAAAATTTATTTCTCTATCAAGACTTGGAATAACGTCTTTCAATCTTACTAAGGTCTTGATGTATACAAGTGGTGTTCTATGTACAAGCCAAAGTTAATCATTAAGAAATGCTGTTTTGTTTCTTACACAAACAAGGCTCATTGAACTTTTGTACATTCATCAAAATGAGTTTTGCGCCACATATTATGTTAATATCACATTATGATATCGCGTGGAATAAGTAGGAGTCATTGTCTTATTTTATAATATTATCTGAACAGGAGGATAACACTAATATATTGGAATTAATAAGTCAGAAGGCAGACGAAGGAAATGAAATTGATTTCTAAAATTCGTAAGTTTCATATATACAGAAAAAGTGCATTTATTCATTCTACTATTTACCATATATCGCCCCCTTTTTATTTCTTTTGCAACAAAGTTGGTTTGAACACTTAAAATTTGTTATTTACAAGAAAATTAAAATTATTTCCCTTTTGCAATAACTCCAAGTTGTTGATTTTAATAGTTTTTTTTAAATATTTATTTGCTCTTAGGATAAAACGTTTTGAGAAACTAAACTAAAATGTTTTATTTTATTTTCTATAAACGTAATCGAATGGATCTATTGAAAGTAGAATTAAATCAGTATTGAAGAATAAGAAATAGTGGTTATGTGAGAACGAAACAACATATTTTAAAAAATAGTTGCTAATATTATGGTATGTATAATAGAACCATATTTACTATCATCTTCAATGTTACTAACTTCCATAAAAGTACAACAATGTAGTGCTGAAGTAATATCAAAGGTTGTGTTAATCACATTGGAAAAATTTGAACTGTCAAGAAACCAACTCACAGTCCCTTCACGAAGACTATAACTTTTTACAAGTTACATGTAAAATTCATGCTTTACATATTATGGCAGACACTATTAGTAGATATTATACAAAAGTAGATGCCTTATTTGCAAATACAAAGACACTGTTTCGTAAATCCTCTAAACGAACTGTGTACGTATATCCGCGAACCTTAATCCTTGGAAACATGGTCAAAGGCAGCGTTTTACTATCATAAATATTTTTGGGATATAAATAGAAAGAAGCTGCAGCTATCAAGAAAAGCCAGGCAAAATTTTAAGGTAATCACCATAAAACAGATTTACAAACTATTTACAATAGTTACTTGCGACTAATGGAGGGAATAGAAGAATTATAATATTCTTCATTGTCGTTAGTGTAAATAATGAAAACTGTTCAGGCACAAATATGTACCGTAGAATAGAATGGTCCTTTTCTACTTATAAGAACGTTTGGCCCACGGTGCACTCCGTTTGCTGAAACAACTTTGGAAACACACCTTATGCTTCAAATATTTAACATATTCTATCTAGAAGCAGCAAGTACTTCACATTTTTTTATAAATTACTGCTTACTATTTCTTTTGTTTTATACCTACCATCAAGCGCACTTATTTAGTAATATACAGCAGTTAGCATAGTTAGCACGTAGCCCGCACAAACCTTGTCCTGGCTCCCAAAACTCTGGATAAAGACAAAGCAATACTTCTGAAATGAAATGTAATTCATAATTGAAGGTATGTCTATAGAAATGAACTTAGTTACCCAAGCTTGTGGAACCCACACTCAATATCAATATTCAATGAACCATTCAGTACCTATTCTTTTTTTTTGTTATTACCTTTTTCCTAATACTTTATGATGAATCTTATTTTACCTTAATGTTTCGTTAATGAAGGATTGTTATTTCATAAAAAGCTCTTTGTATTAATGTAAATATACTAACAACTCTCCACAAAAGCTGACACTGGTTAAATCACTTAATTGAAACTTTTAGCATTTTTTTCCAAATTATTAGTGGATCGTTTTTCATGTCGATGGTGTATATATTTTTCCTTTTAAACTTGGTTTACTTGTCATTTCTGCTTCTCGTTGTGACTGCTATAGATCTAGAAAGCTCTATACGTTTGTATACCTATATATCCCCTGCAGTTGAAAATGAATTAGATTAGAGGCCTAGGTTATATATTTCACTAGTAGTATTGACTTGTTCATATAATACACATACATACGTAAATTTTCTAAAATGTACGTGTGCATATGTATATTAGCGCCTAGCGATGTACCCAATACATGCATTACATGGCGCACGTTGAAAGACAGTCTACTCATTTATGCCGACTCGGCATTATTTATTTCACATTTGACTGGTATAAACGTACTGAAGTTGTGCTTTGCCTGAATCGACAAAATCGCTATATATTTTTATATTACGTTCATTAAGTATAATATCCTTAACATTTCTGTTCATGTATTAAACGAAGTGATACTTTTCAAATATTTCGATTTTTAGTTCAAGAAATATTGCATTTTGCATTTATATATACATACACCGTAGATATTTAGAACACTTTTCTAGATGTAATGTATTTGACATGTTTGCTATTTTCTCAGACATATGGCCGGATGTCTGATAAATAATAATCATTACAGATTAAGAATAGATGAGAAAGCTAGTAATAATATAATATTATTTAGAATATATACTAAACTCTAATTTTTTCAGATCTGCCAATAAACGTTACCTAAGACAATAAATAGGCCAATTCTCAGAAACATGATTCTCTGGATGAGAATACTCAGGTGCTTTGGTTCAGTTCGTTCATGGTATTTAAGTCAGCACATGTGTCTTCATATTCTGCCCAATTTTTTTTAATTATGAAAATAGATCATGTAAAATTTGTATGTTTGCTTTTTTTGTGCATTCTTGCTAGTTGTTTCTAATACTTGTTTGTAAATTATTTAACGAGTATTTTCTTAAAATTACTGTGTTCGGTCAATAATATCATCTTATTCAGTAGTTGAGAGCGAATTGACTCAACTATTCCGGAGAGAGATGATTCAAGATATTTTCTATTATTTACGTTCACGATTTAATTTGTTTTACTTTTTGGTAGTGTCAACTGCTTGAAAAGGAAATTGTGGTGGGTCTTCATGGAATACTATAGAAAAAATAAAGGATTAGGTTTAATAAGAGTGCAAGACAATTTCTTATATCTCAAGGTATTTTAAAAAGAAAGAGATGTTATAATTTTAAAAAATTAGCAGTAAGCCCAATAAAATGCTTCACACAGTTCTTCGGTGAGAAAATCTTTTCTGGAAGATGTTGGGTTGGTATGGGCCCTAATATTTATACGTTGCATAAAATAGGGTTTCTGCCTACATGACCTATTTTTGAACAAATTTGTCATTAGATTTCATTCTTACTGGTAATATTAAAGCATTGTATTACTCCATATAAAACTTTAGATTTGGTACTGCGCATTTGCAAATTTTTTGATAGCCTGTCTGTTAAAATTAAATTAAAAATTAAATACTTAAAACTAAAATTATTCAGTTTTCTTGTTAGTTTCATCTGTATGGTCACCATACTATAATTATTAGTAAATGGCTATAGAAAAACTCAGCGACCATTTTAGAAATTCCAGAACGCAGTATCGACTGTAAATCGCTGTTAGGAAAAAGTACAGTCACTACAAGATTCTCGGAGGAATCATGGAGCAAGAATTTTATGAAAACTTATTCACCGGTACGTAGACTTCCGCGGTCGTGGTCCATACTATCTGCTTCTTGCCTTCCGGGCTGGAACCGCGTCACTGGTGTAAACGTCGACAGTTATACCAGTTTCAGTGCGACAGACAGTAGCAGTAGTTAAGCCTGAATATGTCTCATATGAGTGGGTACGAAACGTCGGCAGTTATACCAGTGACGTGGTTCCAGCCCGGAAGCCCAGAAGCAGATACTTATTCACCGCTTTATTAACTCTCAAATTACTTCCTTCTATTAATTTTCGTGTACCACGTTTATTACTTGTCACCTGTCCTATCCTTTATATATAAAGTTAATGATTTTACGTACTTAACCGAAATAAATAATAAAGGGAAAAATTAATTCTAAGACTCTATAAACTAAGCAACCCGACAAGGTTGTGAGATATACAAGATTGCTTTTCTCTTGATATACATACTTACATAGCAGTTTAATCTTTTTTTCTCTAATTGCGAGTCTGATTTAATGAAAGTCCTTTCTTTGTAAATGAAGCGTACTTTGAACCATATATTGCGTTAACGGTGTCTCAGTAATAAATATGTTTTTAATATTACGAACGAATACATGCTCAAGAGACTTGATATTAAGAAATCAGTCAATACAAAATAGAATGAATAAAATATGAAGGTAAATGTGAGACTGAAATATTAAAGGCAATAAAAATATTTTGATAGCGCTCCAATGAATAACTGCGCGGATCAGGAACTAAGATAATCAATTATGTATGTGATACATACCTTAAAAGCTTCTCTGAATTTATTCGACATTATGTTATACAGCAGAGGGTTGATCGTTGTCGAAACGTAATATAAAATGCCGCTGATGTAGGTCGTTATTTCGTAAATTTTCAGGAAGGTATTGCGATCCTCGGAACCGTTTGTTGGTGGTGTCATGTAAATCGCGATTAGGCGTTGCGCGTGAAAAGGCGCCCAACAAATGAAGAATGCAACTACCACAGCCACTGAAACAAAAATTGAACTATTAGAACAATTTATAAGCTTAAAGTATTAATTTTGTGTATCAATTTATTTGTTATATTAATTTTTTACACTAGTAGAGGACTTTCGCAGGTTCTGGAGCCTCTTCTTCCTCCGATGACTCGTCATATTACGCGTTATATACGAGGTACGGTCAAAAAGTTTGATGAAATTAAATATACGAGGAAAAGAAAATTTTAAAAATCAAAATGGCGCCTAGCCAAAAGGGCATTAATATAAATTAAAAATCAAGATGGTCCTTAGCCTAAAATACATAATAAGTTGAAGATGACTCTTAATAAATTTTAATATTAGCACTCCCCAAGAACGCGCACTCGCACGACGAATACTTACAAGCAACACCCTATACGACGAAGCGCTCTTACAACTTCACAACACTCCGTATGATGGGACAGAATTAGCCAAAAGGGCATACGGTAAATTTAAAAATATAAATAGCGCTTAGCTGAAGGGACAGTAACATATTTTTAAAAATCAAGATGACGCTTTGCCATATATTAAATTCCACAAATATAAATTCAAGATATAGGTTAATAAACTTTAAGATTACCAGATTGCGAATTCATCACTATATTTAATGTTTAAATGGTTATTTCCCAAACCATTTTCACTAATTGAAAGAAGTCGAAATGACACTTAAGGCTTGAATAGTAAGTGCATCAATCGTACGCTAACGGTGATGGACCTCTTCCTAAGTGTAAATTTAGGAGTATTAAGTACCTGTACAAATATGTCTATTACTAAGAATGACTCGAAACTTCAGTACATGTGAGCTCTGTGTGTAAGTCCTAAAATCAAGATTAACGGTTATTTTATTTGTTTTATTCTTCGGCAAAATCTGTCTCTGTTGACTGCTAATATTCTATTTTTATCTTTTTTTTTTCATGAATTTCCCCCTATCCTCACGGGTGTCCGTTCCACCTGTCTTACCAATTCCTTCCATTTTGTCCTGTTAATTCTCATCATATCCTCCATCGTTTTCGCTCTTGATTTTCCTCTCTACATTGCCCTTTATCCACGTTATTCTAGGTCATCCTCTTTTTCGTTTCTTCGTTGTTTGCTTTTCCACTCTTCTTTCTAGTAGTCTGTTACTCTCCAATCTTTCTAGATGCAATACCACTCTAATTGTTTCTTTTCAATTTTTTGTTTTACTGCTTCTTGTTTTAGTTTACCTCTAATTACTTCGTTTCTCACATGGTCTAGTTTAGTCTTTCTTGCTACCTTCCGAAGGTATTTCATTTCTGCTGCACTAATTTTTGGCATCTGTCTTTATTGCACTACCCATGCTTCACTTTCATACAGAATGGTAGGGATCACTATTGTATTATATACCTTCGGTTTCATTTTTTCACTTTTTTCTTTTTTCTCAATTACTGTTTTATTTAACTTGTAATACATGTTATTTGTTTTTCTAGTTTTATTAGCTCTTTCCAGTGCTATTCTCTCGACATTGTCTATTACACTTCCTAAATATTTCATTGTGGTCACTTTTTCTAGCATTTATGCCTTATATGTTATTTTGGTTTGTTTGCCTCCTTACTTTTTGTTTATACATATATATTATTTTGCTTTTCTATACATTTACCTACATTGTTAGTTTTCCTATTTCCTTCATCCATATAATTACCAGCTTTTGCATTTGAACCTTTCCAAAAGCCATTAGCACAAGACCCTTGGCGTATAGTAAGCTATGTATTCCGTTTGGTATCAAATCTCTATATCCCATTGTAGCCTGTAGTTTGGGGGTTCTTTACCTTGTATTCTTGGATAGTCTATACATATACTTGTATAGACTATCCAAGTATGTATGTATGATTGTAATTTAAATAAATTTGTAGCGTATTTATCGCGCGGTTGATGGATGATGTTAAAGCTACAATATATATGAAAATTATTTAAAAGTCGTCTCTCCGATGAGTCCATTAACTCTCATTGAGAGAAATAATTTTAATAATGCAATTATCTATCACATTTGTTAAAGTCTCTTAATGGAGATAAGGTGGTGGAATACTGTTGTTTAACTGAGAAATGTAGAGATGCCGCACTTTCAAATCGTAATTTGAATTTCAAAATTTCAAATTTTATTCTAGTATTCCTTAGTAACCTAAGCGGCTATGATAGTCATTTATTCATTAGATTTTTGGAAAATGATTATTTAGATACAAACATAATCCCAATTAATAAAGTAAAAAAATTTTGGTTGATAATTATACGAGAAAAAAGATATTTATTTAAATTTACAATTTTTAGATCCATTTTGCTTTATAGCATCTTCTATCGATAAATTATCAAATAATTTATCCTCGAATGATTTTAAGTCGTTTAATCTCATTTTGAGGATGTTGATCAATTTAATTTAATTAGGCGTAAAGGACTTTTCTTTACGAATATATAGATAGTTTTGATCGGTTGCATGAACACTATCTACAATTTGTAAATTTCGTAGTTCATTAACTGGCGAAGATATTTTGGATGATGATTATATACACATCCAAACTATATGGAGCAAGTTTAAGTGTAGTCATTTGTTAGATTATGTAAATTTATACTAGATGTATTGTTATCTAATATTTTCGAAAATTTTCTTAATATTTGTCGTAAAGCATACTGTTGGAATCCCACTCAATAATATACGTCGCTAGGCCTTTCTAGAAGTGCCATTTTGAAACATATCAAGCAACAAAATTGAATTGAAGTTACTCATCAATATTGACAGGCATTATTTCATTAAAGAAATGTAGGCAAGTTTGAGATATGTGGCCGCTAACTTTAAATATTTAAAAACATATGATGCGAGTTTTCCAAATTCATATTTAGTTTACTAGGATGCTAATAATTTGTATGGGTGGACGATATTATGTCATATGTTGGTTTTCGTTGATTATCGAATGTTGAAATTGAGGATTTAAATGTTTTATCGATCGCGAACGATTCAGATATTGGCTATCTTTGGAGCATGATATTGAGGATCCAGCAGTTTTACGAGATAATCTTTTATGCTGGAGAACTTAACACCTCCAACGTCTAAATGTCCCAATAAGAAATTAATTGCAAACTTACACAATAAGTCGAAATATATTATACATTACAGAAACTCGAAACAGACTTTGAATAATTGTTTCAAAATTATTAAAATTCATCGCATTTTAGGGCTTGAACAATCTAATTGGCTATAAAATTAACAATCTAATTTTGAAAAAGCGAAATATAAAGTTTTATAAAGTATTAAACAACTCAGTGTTTGGTAAAACTAGGGAAGATATTGAAGCTATATACATAAGCGTCTAGACACGAAATTAATATCTCATTAGGAAATTAATTAATTAATTCTAGTTCAGTAGCAAAATAACGAGACTAATGTGAGAAATAAATTCATTGCTTATATTTTACTTTTATCCCCTTTAACATACTCTCCCCCTCGATCTCTTCTCGACCATCAAAACAGTTTGTGCCATTCAGAAACTGGAGCACGTGACATAACATTACATCAAACACTTCTTTTAACATTTATAAACATTTCGATGGAGATTTTTTTAATTTGACAACGAATTTCAGACTAATTCGCTGCTTGATTTATATGTCAACTATGTATTAACATGGCACTACTAAGTAACAGTGTCCACTACAATTAAAGCTCGAAAGTAAACTAAAGCAGACAGAGAGATGAAGCTACAGGTTGTTGTTTGGGAAGTATCAAGATCAATGATATTCTAATTACAGCCTCGCTCGGTGTGGCGGCGCGATGGAAGGAGCGCGGTCTCGTTATTTAATTGCCATACCTCGTATAACAAGCGTATACCATATATTTAGGTTTCTCCGTTTTTGAACTATCAAACTTATTAATGTGGGATTTTCATTATGAAAAGTTTGATTCGTTGATTTAAAACGTGTGTATGCTGAAAAGGAAAATTTATGTTATGTAGATACCGAGAGTATTATTTTAAAAATTATCACAGATATATTGTGACATGAAGTTAAATCTTTCTAAATTTGAGATTTCAAACATTTCAGCTGCCAATGTTAAAAGGTATCTCCCCAAAACAAGGCGGCTCTCGGGAGAATGAAAGATGAAAGTGAATTTGTTGAATTGCGCGCTTTGCAGGTTGAGGGTAGACAAATAAAAAAATCAAAGGGCATCACGAAGAACGTCGTTAGAGATGAAATTGAACAAAATAAATTTCCGTTATCACCCTTTGACGATGATTGATGGGGATGGATGCATACCTTAGCTTGAGATGAATAGGCAAATGGTGTATTAAAAATGAAATTATTGATTCTTTATGTATAAAGTAATAATACTACATATTTTTTTATTTTTCTAGTCCTAACCTCGTGAATCCCAGCTCTAAGAGTACATTCAGCCAACCATATCAATAGTGAACTATTAGGTGAGCTCCTCTCTATTTACAAATAGACTGTAGTTTGTTTAAAACTTTCAGTTTTAAATTTTTATTCGTGCTGTAAAGTTGTGCTAACTAAAATGAGATGTGGTATATAAATATTTTATATTTCAACTTACCTTTTATTATTTTTTTCTTGTTGCAGTTAATAATGAGAGTGTTTTTACTAACAACAATTATAACTAATTCATCGATAAGACTTTAAAATGAATGAAGAAGCAATAGTTAGAGAGAAGCAACTGGTCGGGCTTAAGGCCAACTGTCGGTTATGTACCCATCATTCAAATTTGTTAATCCAATACTTACTCTTATTCACAACATATGATTGGGAACAATTTAGTAAAACAGAGATGCAGTCCTAATCATCAGATGGAATTCAGCGTGTATAAAGACATACGCTCGATTCGTCTTAAGAAAACCAGCAAATTGTTTTATCTCAAGATCCATATAACATTTACAATTTGATGGAGTTATTAAATCAAGAATTATCTATTCTAAAGGGTATAGATTTCTTTAAATTTTATAATACACTACATAAACACTACAAGTTTGTTCTCATATATCTGGGGATATACATGACAATATAAAGATATTGATATCGTAATATACTAATTCTTTAAAGGCTTTGTGTATGCATTAAATTTTATACCTACATAGCAAAATCTTACATTTTGATTTAGAAATACTGAGATTGGGTTGTTGAATTAAATATGTTATTCAGTTTGATTATATTTTATGTTATTATTATAATTATTCAGTTTTAATTTCTAAATAATATTGTATATGATATATTTACAAAGAAATGTATTATAAAAAAAAATGTTTTTTTTAATTATAGGCAGTTACGAAAAAATATTGTAGTCAAGACCACAAAAACCAAGGTTAAACGATTACTTTAGAATTATTTAGTAATATTAGTTAGTAACTAATTTGAATATATACAGTTAGTAAAAATATGAAAATTTATTAACCTACGTGGGCAAGGTAAATAGTTCTCGGCCTGACAATGAAAGACTGCGATTTAAATTTAAAAAATGATTTTATTTTCCTACATAATCTCCCTTGAGTTCAACACACTTGGTCCAGCGTTTTTCTAACATCAATATTCCTTCCTTTAGAATTATTTAGTAATATTAGTTAAAAACGAATATATAAATGAGAGTCTCGAAGGCTGTCAAAATATTCTTCTCCGGTCCTTTCAACTTCTTCGTTGGATGTGAATCGCTTTTATAGAAACAAATTTTTTCAAATTTGGGAATAGATGGAAGTCTGAGGGTGCCAAATCAGGAGAATAGGGTGCGCCAACGCACTCTTGTGTGCGGGTGCGTTGTCCTGATGAAAAATGATTTTTTTCTAATCAATTAATAAGATTCCTTTTCCATCCCAAAACACGCTGGCCATGACTTTGCCGGCAGATGCGATCGACTTCGCTTTGTTTGGCGCTGAACCACCGGCTTCCACCCACTGCTTCGACTGCTGTTTCGTTTCTGGCGTGTAGTGGTGGACCCATGTTTCTTCCATGGTGACAAATCGCCGCACAAAATTGGTCGGATTCTTGTTAAATAGGTTCAAAAATGCTCTGAAAATCGTTTGCGCATTTGCTTTTGATCGACATTAAGCAAATGCGGCACCCATCTTGCGCAGAGCTTTCTCATCGCTAATTCTTTGTGCAAAATGTTTCGCACTCTTTCTTCCGATATTCCCACAGCCTCAGCTATCTCACTCACTTTCACTCGCCTATCGTCCAACACAATAGCATGCACTTTTTCGATGATTTCTGGTGTGGTTGCGGTTTTTGGCCGTCCATCATGTGGGTTATCTTCGAGGGACGTACGACTACGTTTAAACTCTGCTGCCCACTTTTTAACGGTTGACATCGAAGGAGCAGAGTCCCCGTAAACTTTTGTCAACTTCAGACGAATTTCCATAGGGGCTAAACTATCCAAAACAAAGAATTTTATAACAGCACGATATTCAAGTTTATCCATTTAAAAAAATAACACGCACGACGTCTACTACAAAAATTCTTGCAAACAAACTACTTGAGAGAACAAGTTGAAAGTCTTCATATATATGAACTAAAGACACATGCAGCCACGAAGGAGACATAAATTTCTGTTAATTGTAACGCCATCTCTGTGTCAGGCCGAGAACTTTTCACCTTGCCCACGTACATCTTGAGTTCATGTTAATGCCTTTGGCGAAGCGCCATCTTCATTTTTTAATTTATATTAATGTCCTTTTCGATAATTCGGTTTCATCTTACAGGGGCGTTACGGTTGCGCAAGATCGAGTGCTAATATTAAACTTTATTAACAGATATCTTGAATTTGTATTAATACTTTTTTGGTGAAGCGCCATCTTAATTTTTAAATGTACCCTCTTGGTTAGGCGCTGTCTCGATTTTCTAATTTTTCTTTTCCTCTTATATTTAATATCACAAGAGTTTTTAACCGTATCTTGTATACTTCGTTCATAAGACTTGTTCGCCTTACCTCGTATATAACGTGTCATACAACCAATTAACGTCATTGGAAAAGGAGGTTCCGAAACCCGCGAAATTTCTTTATTTGCACTCCCTATTAGGAAATCTGAAGTATAGTATGGTATATATATTGTTATGTATTTCACAATCACGAAGTTTAGAAATGTAGAAAATATTATGAGCGATACAGCCATGTACACTCAAATTTTTTTGCCACACCCTTAAGGAGCATAAACTCTAGACATGCATAAATTTTTCTGTAAGATAGTAACTTTCCACTTTTAACACTTCCAGCAGATACTCCAAGATTGTTGTGTAGTTGAGAGATAGTTAAATACGGACAAACAATTTCTGCTTCAGTGATGATGGTTTACTCAGTTAGGGCACTAATTGGGGCATTTATTTATTGGTGCACCGCTCTTCACCCCACCGCTTTTCTGATCATCTTTAAACTAGTTATGCCGTAGAAAACAAACATATCTTACAACATATAATCTCCCAAAAACTGTACTAATCAAGGAAAAAGCTTTCTGTGCTGATTTTCATAAAAGAATAACTAATTTAATCCCGTGTCTTTACAGAATGATAAAAATCAGTATCTCACTATTATTGTAATAGGAGTTGCGAGGAAGGGTCGGAAACTAAATTATGTAAAGAGCGAAAAGGTTAATAGGTAGAAACCCTGTCTAGAAAACATAAATTTGTAACCCCAGCTACACACATGTTGGTCTTGATGAATGCCGAGCAATATTTATTTGTTAATTCGCGAATATCTAAGGCGAGTAAGACGACAAATAAAGAAATAATATTCACTGATCGACGACGAATGTGAATGTATAGAACTAGTGTGCTTAAATATAAATAAGCACAACAATACCTTTATAATATTTGAATTTGGACCACCTTTTCTTTGGCAGCACTTACAAGCTTACTGGTCAAATATGCGAAAATATGTTCTCCCTACTACCCTTCCCTTATATTGCTATTTTCGTAGTACATAGTCTAAATTGTGCTGTATACAAAATATTTAGCCTTCAAAATTATACGGTGTATAGTTGAAGTTCCCGAGACGTTCAAAAGATCATGACATTTTTTAGCGTAGTCAACATTCAGTTTAGTTTGTTGGGACTTCTCCTACGAAGATGTTTCTCCTATTCATTTTTGCGAGATTGGAAACTTTTGGGAAGTTTCTGACAGACTGACTCCTTGTTTCGTTTTAAGTATACAACTTTTAACTCTGTGTATTATGTTGATGTACTGAAGCTCTTGTTAGGCTTTATTCGTCGTGGTTTTCTTAAACAGAATAGTATTTTTTCATAGTTTATCAATTGACTGATTGTTTAAGTAAAATTATTTGGCTACATATCCCAATATGAACGAAAGGAAATCGTTTTGCACTAATTGAATCTACTACAGGAAAGGGAAGACTCCAAATGTTGTTTTATGGTTTTCGGTGTATCTAAAGTGCACATATATTGCTCTAACAAAGCTGATTTTGAATAATCGCTCGCACAACACCATAAGTGATTTGCAATTTTTACGCGACAGTCAGCCGGAATCAATTTATTCAGGCGTTTTGTGTTATTGGTCGTGTTGGAGTTGAAGGACATCCATGATATTTGTCAATCAAATTTGGTCCTTTTCTTTTTAAGTATTTGGCAACATATTAAACTATTGAATGCAAATCAACGTCGAAAGGAACCTATATACGGTACCCCATACTGACAGCTTGACTGCATATTTACGAATGTGCCTATAGTGTTATTATTTTACTCTTTTTAGTTTAGAAACACAGCACGGATGTAACTTAGTTTCTTATCCTTCCTCGTAGAAGAAGTAGTGATAATATATGTTACATATATATGTCTATATGTAGGTGAGTAAACTCACTTAATTTTCTTAATAGATATCGTTCTTTTGTACAAATACTATCTGTAATATAGTAATTTATGTTTGCTTATGTTTTCACATAAATGAAATTCCTATTTAGAGGATTTTACAATAAAATATAATTTGAATAGTGATGCAACATTTCATTTCAAAATGTTGCTAATTGAGGCATACACTTTAATTACCAAAATTTTGTGATGTGGAGTTTCGTCCCTGTTAACTCTTTTATCTAGTTTCGTGCGGCGTTTCGATTTGCCAATTATAATATGCACTAATGCACTTCATTTAATTACAATAAATGCTCACTATTTCTTCTTCATACATACCAATTTTACGAAACCTAGATAATTTTCAAATGAATTGGGCTACTTTTAATTAATCAAATGAAGACACTCGATTAAAAAAGCAAATAGACTGTTTTATTCGCAGATATTATCTTCTTTTCTATAATACTTTTTTCCTTTTAGATTTATTGTTAAAAGTATTACCATCAACATTTTCATGCAATAAATAATTAATTTAATATTAATATTTAATTAATATTTACGTATTGATTTTAGAATATTTTATTACGATTTTTCGTCTTCCTTCGTTGTAAAATATTATTGTATGGTATTTAAAATAAATGAACTAATAAAATATATTTAGTTACTTTATTTAATGAGCCATACCTTTACAAATGTTTAGTTTAATAATTATCAGTGAATCCCTTGGGCCTGTCTTGCAGACCAAAGTTTGTCTAAGGAATATTTAATATTTAAGACTGACACTTTTCTATATTTACCTGACATCTACATTTTGTCTTAAAAGCAACCACTGTAGAAAATTCATTTCATTTAATTGTGCACCTGCAATAGTCTACATGTAGACTTCTTGCCAGTATGCCTGAATGATCTTCAATGGTTACAAAAACAACTTTAATATGTTGCCCTTCGGCGTTGTAAGGTTTAACAAATTCATCCACAGTTGCAAACATTTCCAGGTTTTGTTGCTTTATATTGGGTCTGGGAAAAAGTTCGTGGCGTTTTTCCCGATAGATGGCATTGGTTGCCGATAACTAAAGCAACAATCACAGCGACACCACCGAGGGCTCGTTTTTTATGACCTTCCGAACGTTAGTTTAGCGTAGAAACATTGTAATTAAGTTAACTTTAATGAGAAATTTCGCTATATTCTGCAATATTATTATGATAAGGGGAAGAACGCTGCGCAGGCTTGTGATAAAATTTGTGCTGTGTACGGTGAAGGTACTTTATCGAAATCTGTTGCGCGGAAATGGTTCGCTCGCTTTCGTTCTGGAAATTTCAATGTGGAATCACGTTCGTCCAATCACTGAAAATCTGATGAAATTCTTGAAAAAGTCCAACAAGATAAGCATATCAGCAGTGTCGATATTGGCATCTAGGCATTGACCACAAAACTGTTTTGAACCATTTACACAAAGCTGTTACAAAAAAAAGCTTACGTATGGGTTTCATGAAATTGTGAAAAACATGATTGACCGAATTAACATCAATGCGCTGCTGAAACGGAGAAAAGCCGTTTCTGAAACGTTTAATAACACGGAGATGAAAAATGGATTGTACGATAATCGGAAGCGTAAAAGATCGTGGATAAAATCACAAGCGTTCGCTAAGCCAACATGACGCCAAAAAAAGTGATGCTGTGTGTATGGTGGGACTGGAGGGGAATCGTCCACTACGAGCTACTTCCAACTGGTCAGACGATTGATTCTCAACTCTACTGTGCACAACTAGAGAGATTACGCCAGGCGATTGAAAGAAAACGGCCCGAATTGATTAATAGGAAAGGTGTTGTCTTCCATCATGAAACACAACTTTGATGACCCGTCAAAAATTGAGAGAGTTTGGTTGGGAAGTTTTGATGCACCCACCTTACAGTCCGGATATAGCACCCTCTGACTATCATCTGTTTCGATCTCTGCAGAACTCTCTCAATGGAATTAAGTTGGTTTCAAAACTGTGAAAAACTTGATTCAGTTTTTCGACCAGAAACCACAGTAGTTTTTCACATGGATCTACCAAAAAAATGGCGAAACATTGTCGATAATAATGGAGCATATTCGGTTTAAAGGTTTCCACGCGCCATGCGGGGACCAGTTGAATTTTACTGAAAAAACGCCACGAACTTTTTCCCAGACCCAATATTTCAGCTCCACAATTACAATTTTCTACAAAAAGCATTAACTTTATGAGACATGTTCGTTTGCCCCTTGAAGTTGAAGATCAAGGTATTTAATTTCTCGAATATGTTGATCGAGTAACTTAATTTCATCGCAAATAAATGATCTCGAAACTTCTCGGCTTCCGGTCTGTTTTCTACTTCTAGAGAAAAGACAATATCGTCACCTTGCCTAGCTATAAAACAGTAAAGCTGAATAAACTGCGCCCATGTCTTTTTAAAGTGCAATAAAATTTTTCGATTTAACAGGTCGTACTTTGGTGTAATTTACTACGATTATAACCGTTGTAAGCACAACATACAAAAAAGGGCTCATTTCTTTAGAAGCCAGAGTTTTTCTGTAAATCATGGAATGTATTCAGAGACCATGTGGAGATTTTTGTTTTAGAAATGTTTTTAAACTTTGGAGTCCTCCAAACATTGTACGAGCAGAGTCGGTGTATATCTTACATGAAAGATTATAAGAGGTAAGTAAAGCTTCTTCATTCACCGCTTTTTTGAAAAATGATTTTTGCTTCGCATTATTTTAATTTCAATTCGAAGAACTCTCTCTTTTCAGTTTGTGAACGCGCTTTCTGTAAAGTGTTTCCAAATGTCATTTAAGTTTATTAGCTTTAATACTGTCCGCTAACAAACTTTTTGAGGAAATGGCACACAGGAGCCTCTACTTCTCATTTACTTCATTGCTGGTAAATGTGAAATTCATATAAATCTACTGTTAATTAAGTTGCAACAGTTGCAGTTAACAATGATCGACACGCTTGAGACTGCTTGGAGTTGAACGAGGTGCCGCTTTTATATACTATATATACGCATGCATCACTGTCGTGACAGACGTTCCAGAATATTGGAGGTAAATCGGACTTCTCTAGAAGTCGTGAGAATTTCAAATACGATAGACGTAACGCAAAGAATGATAGGGAGACACTAATTCTGATTTTATGAATGCAGCGAATCGGATTGTTGTTATCGAATATGAATAAATAAGGAAGCATCGTAGTGTGACCTTAGCGTCAAAGTATTCAAATAGAAACTGATATTATAATTACAGCACGATTTCAATAACAAGCTATTGTTTAAGAGAGGGAAGGCATTGAGAATTTTGATTAAAAATTGAGTCATTAATAGTAAAAGGCTGAGAAATGTCGGTTTAAGGACACGAAATATGTATTGCTAAGAATAATGGGATTAACACTAGTGTGGTATCCAATAACATCAAAACACTCAATCTGTAATATATAATACCTATAATTATATACGTTGTATTTGGGAATTGCTTTTTATAGGCACGAATCGCTGTTCATATGGCAGACGAAGCGGCATGAGTGCTTTCACTAATGTCTGAAAGATGGACATCTCATTCTCTCACTATTTTTTTCTTTCTAAATCCGAAAGATATTTTAAACTAAACAGCAAAAAAACTAAAATTCAGAGAAGCAGAAAAAAATACATAAAAAGAACAATGTGGTTAACAATAATTAAACAGCTGTCAAATAAAACCTTGAGCTTTAGCCATAATTCTGGATATTAAAAGTTTATTGTCGATGTTATAATTGAAATCAATAGGTTATTTTTTTTTTCTAGAAAACTAAAGCGCACGGTACATTGTAGCATGTAAAAGAAAGAAAAGAGTGAATTTTAATCAACAACCAACATCTTCGCAAACTAAATAGACTAACTATCATTCGAGAGGCACTTTTAGTATTAACAATTTATAAATGTGAAAGAGGGATGCGAATAACTTAGTTATTTAAATAAATATTTACGTTTCTGTATGAAATGGAAGTAAGTAATTAGTTTAAAAAACAGAAACAGGTAGCGGTAGAAGTCGCAGGTACACTAATAAACATTTTATACTTGCCCTGTTTCTTTTGTGTAACATAATTGCATTAATTCAGTGCAACTAAACCGAGGTTCGCGTTTAAGTAGATCTCTATAAAATTGGATTTGTTTTACGATTCTGGATCAAGAAACATAATTCCGTTGTGAAATAGTGCCGGGTTGTTAGCCCCAGGATGTAGGGATAGTGAAACAAATACGTGGCGTGCATACGCTGCTAGCCTATATTCATTAAACCGGATACTTGAAGTGACTCCTCCTTAATTAGCATAATTTTTTGAAAGAGTAACATATATTTGACATGTACAATAATTTAATTTGTACATATACACACGCGGCAAAACGTCACGTTCTTATATATAAGGGTTACGAAATGAATTATCCATTATACAACAGTTTTATATTTCCAAAATATGCATTGTTAACGCAACGGTTTAAAAAATAAAACGTCCCACACTTGCGGGTCAAATTATTGTTAACGACTAAGTGCGAAAAACCAGCGGAATTGACGCCAAAACTATGACGTCACTTAAGTAAAAAGACATAATTAGAAGAAAATAAAAAATAAATTGAAATAAGTTTCTAGAATCTACCTGGTTCTTGCGCTTGAAAGCTCTAGCCCGGTCTGTGGCAATAAAGTAGTAGGTAAAATGTGATAACTAACGCCAGGGTATTAAGTATTTTTAAACCCTCTATTAAATATGAAAACTTATGCTTAGATTGTAAAACTACATTATTTCAGGTAGTGTCGTATGTAACTAAGAAAGAAAAGGAAAAAATATAGGTAATAAACCACATTTATTGCGAACTAGGATCAAACATGTAATAGGAAAGAATTAATACTGTACCTAAATTTATATGATTAACAAACAGAACAAAAATAAGGATATCAAGTTACACTGACTTGAAATGAAAGAGGTTAAATAAAAAAAAGTAATTGTAATTGAAAGATGATCATAAATTACGCTAAATTAATTAAAGATTTTCTTTTCCTAGATATAATTATTACGTGTATGCAGTTCATATAGTGTACTAAAAATATTTATGACGGTAACTATACGTTTGTTCAAATTTTGGTGTCACATGTATCTCGCACCTACATTTAACAGGGTCGAATATGCACTTTCTACTGCGAGTATTTGTGAGGATGTATGTTAAAAGGTTATTTAATCGAGATGCTTGCGTAAGAAACAATACATTATTGAATAAGGCGGTAAGGTGATCTAAAACATATACATTGTGAAATCAAATCCAATAACAAAAAAATAAGGATAAAATAAATAAGAAAAAACATCTAAAAAGAAAAGGAAATACAAGGAAGATCAGAAAACATAAGTTAAGTGAGAAATTGTTACTGTCAACAGAATACATTCGATATTAGAGGTTACTGGCATAATAATTGCCCTACACATAATGATATCTAACAACAGACAAAATGGATACAAAAATAAATTATGAAATAAAGGATTTTTGAAGAAAGAAAAGATTAAATGCGTACATAACTACGTGGACATATATGGTATTTTAATACTGTACAAAGATAAAGGCAATCACTTGGAAATTATGAGGATGATAGAGTGCGTAAATTAAGTGGGTGCTTTAGTAAGCATACATCGAGAATGCATAGAAGGGTTTCGTCGCTGATATATGTATATGTATGTAATGCAATATGAGTCTACGTTTGAAGATATGACATTTCGTACGTTGTGTAAAATTATGTTGCGGTTCTGTAGTACGAGTATTATCTGACACAGTAAATCAGTTTATTTGAATTTCCGAATTTAGCGTACGGTGGTGTAGATATGAAGTGCTCAATTTGTGATGGACCGCCCATCTGCTGGGTGAAATATGACTACAAAGATCATGTGATGAAGAGCACAAAAAAACTAGCGTAATATCGAATGAGCAATTTCAATTTCACTTATATTCAACATTCACGGTGTGCAACCTATCGTGTCGTTTATTAAATGAATCACTTTACTCATTCTGGAATGAATACGGGAAATGTAAAATGTAAATTAAATTTGAAAACGTTATGAAATTTTATCCTATCTTCGCGCGAACGTATTGAAAATAGAATTAAATCGGGATTGCAAAATAAAAAACTTTCGTTATGTGTGGAGGAGACGACTGTAAACAAATTCTATTGTTAATGTCATAGTTCGTCCAATGGAATCACGCAAACTGTATTATTCAAGTTTATTAGTTTCCAGAAAAGTACCAAAATGTACTGCCGAAGTCATTTCAAAAGTATTAAATACACTGACAAAATTGAAATTTCGGAGAGACCAATTCTTAATGTTTCTGACTGATGGCCATTAACTATGCGTTCTGTAGGCCGGTCTTTTTTTTTAATCTGTGATAAATTCTTGCACATTACGTGTAAATCCATACTTTATATTTTGTAACAGAAACGTTTCGACGTTGTTATCTAGAGATAAATGGTTTGGGACAAAACAAATTACCAAGAACAGAAAAGAAGTATTTCTGTAGATAACTGAGGAGGGAGATGAAGGAAACCTGGACATCTACGGGTATAAAAGGAAGTGGTTGATGTCAATAAAATCAATTTCATACAAACAGATATCGCCACCGATTTTGTTTGAGTTATTTTAAAGATTGTGGTTAAACTATACATTTTCAAATAAAGATAAATTGTAATTACTAATGAAATAAAAAAATTTAAAATTAGACGTTACATTTAAAGAGAAAACGGTATCTAACAGTTCCACGCTAGTTACGTGAATTGCTAAGGAAAATTTGTCGTTAGAAATGTACAGAATTAACATAAATATTCATGAGACTAAATCCTTACTCATTTTCAGAATTTTTCTAATTCTAATAATATAGACATTATAGAAAAACTTTATTTATGAGTAATAGCCGACTGAGCAGAATACTATTGTTCGGATGGATGAGTAATATATACGACACACTTATTTTACCTACAGCTGTTACTACGTAGCACGAATTAGATAACAATGGAAAAACGTTTGTCGTACATTTCCACATTTATCTCGGTGAACGATGTTTGCCATGATGAAGAAATATTCGTATATTTTGAGGCATAACTAAAATGACATAAAATTAGTTAACGGATCTACAGATGCACCATCAAAAATTTGTCGTAACTTTGTAAAATCAGAATCCTTTTCTAAAATACTATAGAACACCGTTTTATGCGTGGACTATATTGTGCAGGAATGCATTTATTTTGTCCACTATTTGTACTCACTTCACTAACGACAACCCAGTATTTTTCCATTTTTTATCTTGAAATCTTATCAGGCTTTCTTAGTGGCTGCAGTTTCGTCAGGAATGAAATGTCTTTCAGAGTCTTCTTAAACTTATAACTTACAAAACGCATTGCTGCAGCGCCATTTCTCATAAACATCAATTACTTGAACAGATTAGATGAAATCTGAAATTTTTGTTACGTGCCAGAGCTACTCTAGTAATTGCCTCGCTAGTACACTTTTCAAATCTTTTGCTAACCATTAAGACCTTAAATGTTGGTATAAGAGTTTCTAGTATACGTACTATATATACAGTAGATTTTATTTGTCCATCTGTCGTCAACATATAACTATAGTCGTTTACCTTTTACTTTGGTACAGTCTTCGATATATTCGCATACATATAGTAGATAGCTATGCAACGCTGTCCATAATGGTAGCTTCAAATTGAAATTATATTTATTCCAGAAGTGTCAAGACGATTCTTTATCCAGTAATCAACATGGCAAATCATAAGCAAGAAGCATGAATATTAAATCGAATGTAAATTAATCTCTCGGTGGTATGCTACTTTTGGAGTTTACATGTTTTCTAGTCACCTTTGTCCTAGCACTTCCATAGTTTATCGCAAACTTTACGCATAATTTAGCACAATTATAACATAAATCAGAAAATTCACCGATATACCTCTTGACTGTATTAATTAATGGTAGTCTTTTTCTCTTCTGCTTGTTCGACATAATTATATAATTACAAAGCGCAAAAGAATACTAAAGCAAGAGAAACAACTGCCTAACGGCAAGAATCAAAAGAAATTAATGCAAACGGCGGCTGCCCCAAATATTCGGTACGTATTTATTACGAACCTGCCGTGCTGACAAGTGTGATAGCTCTAAATAATAACTTTTTGTGTATTTATCGTATTACTTAAATATAGTAAAGGATATTCAAGGTTTGTATGAACCAGGATACAAAATAAGTCCGCCAATATCTTATACAAATATGTTATGCTTACTATTTTTAATTTTTAATCTGTCTAAAGCGCAATATCACTGTACTGATAAAGAAATAAGTTGAGTATTAGAGTTCAAAATAGCCAATCTTTGCCGACATTATGACAAAATTATCACCACCTAACGAAGATTAATTCCACATATTTTCTAAACCTGTTAAGAATGATGTATGAGCTTTTATAAAATTTTAAGTTTCATCTGAATGAATTGCTTTTTGTGAAACCGTGTTCCTTTGTTTTGTATTATTTACCCTTAGATTCGTCAGTGGGTTTAATTTCGTCAGGCTACACTTTCATGGACTAATGCTAGCCATTCGGACATTTCTGTGATATATGTACACTTCAATTTATCATATGTAAAACAATGAACCTCATGCTTGCTAATGAATATTTGAAAAGTAATTTCTTTTGTATGAGATTAAAATCGATTCAAGCAATTGTAATACAATGCGTAACTGTCTAGAGAAATTAAGAGTTTGTTTGTACTCCCGTTTTGTTTCGTCTGCAATTAATAAACGAAATTTAAAATATGACTTTTAAATTTAACTATTCTTACCTCTTATTGATCTATTTCGTTCAAAAATCTATGTTTTATCGATACCACCTAAGCACAGCATCTATTATACTACTTTCTATTGTTACAGTCATCTATCGAATGAATTGGTTTAACATCATTTTTCGGTTTTCGTAAGTAAGAGGCGCAAAATTATTAAACACGACTACAATTTTCTCTTATAATATTTGCCAATGTTAAAGATTACAATTTGTGCCTTAAATCAGACTTTTTCAACCATTTAATATTTGAGATCAACTTTCCAATAATAATTCTCATCGTGCTTTTTCTCATACAATAACCTTCTATTGGAATGGTGCTGTAATTATAATATTAGTTTTAATTTAAATATGTTTTTACAAGACACTACGACACTACCAGAATTACGTTACCAGCGAGGATAAATTTATTTTGGCAATGCCGATCCGTTGCGTTGATAAAATCCGAATCAGTATCTCTCTATCGGTCTCTGTGTTATGTCCACAATATCGCGACTTCCGAAATGTTGCGATTTATCTCAAACATTCTGAAATGAACATTCTGAAATTTGCATACGTTGCGGGCATGGCGCATGCATATATATAGTATATAAATACTGCACCTCGTTCAATGTCAGTCAGTCTTAGGCGAGTCGATTCTCGATTGTGTATGTTATAATTTACGTGTTGATTGCAATTGTCAGTATTCGATTAGCAGTTTGTTTGTACAAAATCATGGATAAATTTTTAAGTTGGCTTACGCGAGAATTAGACGATAGCCAATGATCGACAAATACACAGACGTTGTTCCGTAAGTAAAATCAAGATTCTCAAAAATACTTGCATTTTGGGTTTACCAGCACGGAAGTAAATGAAGAAACGTATCATTTGCTCAAAAATTTTAGCAGTAGATAGTCTGAGACCCAATGAACTTAAATGACATTTGGAAACGATTCGTAGTGTGTACGATGACAAATTCCGATAATTCTTTGAACTAAAATTAAAATCATGTAAAAAGCAAAAACAATTTCTCGAAACAAACTTTGTCTTTTTTTTCTTTGAAAAAGGGCTTTACTTGCCTCTTACAAAGTTTCACATAAAATAACCAGTGTACTGAAAACAAGAGCATATCATATACTATTACCATTTTCAACATCCTACATTTGCAAAATCTGATTTTTTACTATTGCTACTTTGAAGACCAAATATACCGACTTGTTTATTCTAGAATTAGATATGCGCTGTCCACAAGTGGAAAGAGTGCAGTTAGGTTAAAGCGCGCGAGAAAGGAGGATAGAATATCTCTCACCACACCACAGTTCGTGTGTGCGTGCGCTGCTACGACAAACCTCCCCTACTGATAATCAAAATAAGTCATTCTTGTTAAAACCGTTGCGGTGTACTAAGCATTTATTATTTTACTTTTAAAAATGACTTATACACACGAAGAACGAATACAAATTATAAAATGGTACTATGGTGGCCATAGCGCACAAGAAATTGTTGGGCGATTTGTTTTTTCGTTTGAAAATAGACCCGTACCGACTGTTCAGACTGTTTTGAATATTGTCCATAGGTTAGAGAGTGCGGGATGTTTGAATAGCTGCCATTTATTTATCCATTATTTATCGCCCAACGATTTCTTTTTATGGGGGATATGTTAAAACCATCGTTAATGATCCCCATACAAGACCTAGCAATTTAAATGAATTACGCCTCAAAATTGTCGATGCCCTACGGAGTGTAACCCCTGATATGCTAGCTCGAGTAAGATTCGAGTTTTATAATCGATTAGGGTATTGTCTGGCACAAGAAGGTGGTATTTTTGAGCTACTTCTACACTAGGATTTTTAAAAGTTTCTTTTAATTTTTTCATAGTTTGAAAATCTTTTTAATTTTTAGAATTTTCTATTTCATTTATTTCAAGAATATTTTATTAGTTTCAGGCCAAACGGCAAAACATTTCAAGAAAATAGCCATGTTGCATTTTATTAAAAGATTCAAATAAAATGCATCAAATAATTTATACAATTCAAAAATGTAGGTACGTATTGTCAATGCATAATGATTTACAGCCCCGACCTACACACATCATATCGCTGGTGAAGACTGATTTCAGACATTCTCACGCGTAACACGCGAGAAAGTAGGGGAAGTTGTTTGCAATACAAAAGTGGGAGAAAACGAAACTGCCAATTCTAAATCTAGAATGAACAACTCTGTATATCTATAGTCCAGTATTTCGAAATATTAAATCTTCCGCAAGACAGGCCAGAGGGAGTCACTGATAATTATAAAACTTCTTTCTAATTTTTGTAAGAATGTACAATAGCCTTTTTTTCAGTAGATTAAACAATTTTTAAGAAAAATAATCTTTTCTTATTTTTGTATTATGCTCGCGTCTCTTATTTAATGTTACCGCGTCCCATTAAGTTGGCGCTTCTCACAGGTTGAGAATCACTGTCTTAATCTTTTTCAGCCCAATTTTTTTCCAATCAAAGAATAATTCTTTTTAATGATTTTTATTTGATTTTTGAGAAAATGCAATAAAATATTTAAATTTGCTTTTTCGACTGCAGTTGGAGCATGATTCCGTTTGATGTCCTTGGAAACAAGGATGATTAAAAGTATTAATACTTTTTAAAAACTTTAGTGTGTTAAGTATCCATAAAAGATGACCAAAACAGTAAATAGCTACATACAATAATTACAACAATTAAATATAAGTGTGGACATTTTGGCTTATTCAATTAATAATGAAAGTGCTGGCGCATTGTTATGATTAAACATGATTTTTTTTGCAATACGCAAACACAGTAGTTTTTTGGAGTACCTGAATTAGTTTCTACCCATTTTCTACACTACTGTTATTGTCATGTCTAGCTTCTAGTTTATATAGGAAAACTTCAAGCGTTGCTTTAAATTATTCACTTTTGAAAGCTTTTCATTGATCATTTGCTATCTTGGTACCACCCAGTTAGAGCTGACAGCTTTTATATAAATGCTGTTTTAAAGTATATTATACTCCTTTAACTAGAATCTTTCAATATTCGCTAGTTCTCCCACCATAATACGAGGATAATTGAATACTACTATTTGAACTTTTTCCCTTATATTATCGATCGATGCCAATTTTGTCCTTCAATCTTGAGTCGATGCATAATCATGCATACATTCTGCTGTCTACATTTTTATTCAGGTCAAAGGAGGATCATTTCGAATAGCTGATCCCATTATTAAGTTAGTTTTTACTGAAGTAAAAACTAACTTCAAAAAGAAGTATTAAATTTTAGCTTAATATTTTTCTTTTAATTCTAAGAGAGATTCTTAAGTTACTTAATGCTAGTCTAAGCGAAATCTTTAAATGCTCATTAATGAAAGATAATTGGTAGATAATATGATAAAACTGTAGCTCAAGAAATAAACCATATTTCACATCTACATACATATTTACTTCTCCTCATCAATATAATTTAATTTCTTTTCTAGGATAATAATCCAAGATTTTACAAGCAAAAAAGGCAAAAATATAAGTAATAAATATGTAAATTAAATATTTGTGACTATAAAACGACGCCAATTCTATAGAGTATAATAGTTCTCTCTCTAATATATCTAGTCACTAACACAGGAGAAAGCTACCATTTTATAATTGATTACAGACAGACATCTTAACGGCAGGTTACTTACGGCTTGCCACTTATTTCGTTCGCATTAGATCGTCTTTGTGAAGCAAAATATACAAATTCCCTTGACATTAAAAGTGTTTTCCACTAAATTCCTCTCCACGAATATGCGAGTAATTGCACAGCCTTCGTAATGCCTTTTATTTGTATGATTTCTATGATTTCAAGTTCCTCTCGTTTGCTTTGATTTGATGTTCCTCGTATATCTCAATGCTATTGAACACATTCTTGGCCTTGAACAATTATTTTTGTCTGCTTACATATATTTCAACGTTTTATGAATACATTCTTGGCCTTGAACTATTATTTTTGTCTACTTAAATAAAGTGATAATTATTAGATACTTTCGACTTTCATTTCAAAACATTGGGATTAATTCTTGATCCCCTTCACTCTACCAGTCTGGTAGTAAACATTACAAAATATCGATTCACAGTTAAAACATATTAGTTTTGTAGTCGATGAATTAGAACTTCGATCAGAATCCAGATAAAGTTGACACTATATTGAGCATTCTGCTTCCTTAAACTGTTCAAATGATTCGACGATTTCTGAGTCTAGTTTTCTGAGATGAAAATGGATTAGAATTTGTTGCTATGCTAACTCGGTATTAATTGTGTGCGTAACTTTATCCAATATATTACAGCATATTAGTATAGCAAACACTCTATATATCTAATTAAATTATTTTTGCTTATTAGTCCTAAGCAACTCTAAAGCCATATGTTAGGTTGATCTTTTTCTCCCACTATTATACATAATTCCATTGCATAATTTCTAAAATTTCAGTAAAAATTACAAAAATATTTAAGATTAAAGTTTGTAATACTTCTGTTTAAATATACATAATTGCAAATGAAATATATCTCTAACTTTTTATTTTAAAATGTATAGAAATGATTCATATATAAACATAAGTAGCTTATTTTCGCAAAATCGATGCGTTATCGAAGTTGTGTAAACAATAACCACTCTACATACGGTTCTAAATACGTAAATTTATAGGGATTACATTATTTTTTTTGCCGAGTGTACATATCTTTGTGAAGCAGAATATTTCGTCTACGCAGGTTTCAAAACAAAACATAGAAGCTGCGTAAATGCAAAACCATTTCAACGGAATTTGAAAGCAGGAGTTTTATTAAATAAAAAATACGAATTTTTTCTGTACTGTATTAATAAAAGTTTCTATTAACAAGTAATGAAAGAGCATGTACATATTTCAATTCAACTGAATGCAATGATTAAATGGGAGAATCGGCGTTTTATCGCTTTTATCGCTAGTGTCGCGTTTTTGTTAAATCACTTGAAAGAGTTCCTATTGCTTTTGCTGCACTTCGAACTACTAACAATTCTTTCTGATTTCTCGAGTTGAAAGGTATTTAATTTCTATGATTTTAAAGAAATGTGTAACATTAAGTGCTCTACTTGAGAAATAATAAAATAAAAATTTCGTACGGCTTTACAAGTAATTGCAAATGCTGATTTCAATAGATGGATTTTAGCGACAAGGTAATCATTACTGCAGAAACTTACGTAACGACTTTACAAGCTCAACATTTTTAACAAGATTGTATGAGAATGAAATAGTAATTACGGACACACATCTAATTATGTTAATTTAACAGATAAGTTGTATTTATTAGGAAGCAGAATATGTTTAAATCTGATTAATTTCTTGTCTACATAAAAGAGTAAAATAATCCAGAAACGCAATCGTAAATAATGCGTATGCATAATTTGCCATGCCAACAGTAAAAGTTGGCAATATTGAGACTGCTTAATACTTCTCTAATCTATATAGTGATTAAGAATTAAGAGAATAGTATTTTAAGACTGATAGGGGAAAAAGGGATTTTAAAATAAAAGAAATTGAATTTCAAAAAGGAAAAGAAAAAGAATGTAGGGAAAAGAAAAGTAGGAATATGATTATCAAAGAGAAAAAGAAAGAAAGAGAAAGAAAACAGGAAGAAATTTTAGAAAAGCAGTATGAACTAAAATAGAAAAGTAAAGGACCTCGAACTAAAAATCAATTTATTATAAAGTAGTTTAATTTTGACTAATTTGTATCGACTTCTAATTTTTACTACCTGCTTTCCAGCTATGTCTAGCAATGTTCAGCAATTTAAATTTATTATAGCATATACAGGAAATATGTAGCTGAAGTTTACTTATATTGAAGTAAATATTTTTTTTTAATAAAAGGAAAAGGACGAACAATACATAGTTTACTCTTCTCGTACATTCATGTTAATAAAAATAAAATGTCTGGTTTTAAATCGTTTATATTTTATTTGTTCAATTTTGGCATCGTACATACAAATATTCTTATCTTCGCATAACATTCATGACATAGCAGATATTTCTCTCTATAAATTCCTTTTTATTCGACAAGTGGAACGTAAAAAACTGAATCGAATTTTCCAGAAGCTCTGCCTATTGACAGTTCCAAATTCTCCTTTTTTAAACTTGTTTTTGGATGTGGTATTTATTACTTAAAGGAGTTTATTTCTAATTACGATTGCAGTCTAAATTTTCATCTACTTGTGGAATGTTAGAATACTTGTTCGTTATTTGTTCAGCCAGTAATACATATTTAATATATTTTCTTGTTCGATGCAGAGCAATCTTTACTGCTTTTTTACAGTTCGTTACTTAGACAGATCTGAGTTTAGCCAGTAATACATATTTAATACATTTTCTTATTCTATGCAGATAGTATAATCCAAGTCTTAAGATCCCGAGTAATTAGGGTACATATCTATATTAATACTGTAGTGTATAATTTTAGTTTTTATATGGTCCTACAGTAGCATAAATAATAATTCCGATTGTTGAAAAAATGTGTTACGAACTTTGAAGGAAAATAGTATGGTCCAATGAACAATGGAATCGTCGCAAATAGACGGTATTGGAGATACGAAAAATTTTAAGTTTACACCACTTATTTACTATGTACAATCAAAGAATGTATGTAATTTACAAACTAACAAGAAAAGCAAAGAGTCAAATAAGATATTTAAAGTGCCCCCCCCTTCTCATTTTACAGTAGCCACTACATATTCGCTACTCTACGTTGGCTTTGATTCGGTAACATCTTTGTTCTACTCGTTGCTGTAAGTAAGTAGAACAAGGATGGTTCTGAATTCGAGCCAGTATGGAAGTTTTCAAGAGATTCTTGCCACAGAAACGCCGTGGCTGCTGTCAAATAGTGAAAAAGTACTTTAAATATGCGGTTACAACTCGGAAGCCAAGATGAGGATACTATTGACAAAGACCGCAAAAGTTTATAAGCCCAGATCTAATTCGATTTGTTACTTTTTTGTATCCATAAGCTGAAATGTTTGTTTGTACATAATAAAAGGTGGCGTAAACCAGAAACCTCCTTTTGTACATATATTAGTCCTCGATATGCTGCGATACAGAAGGAAGCTTGGAAACCATGATGCGTCCAGATCCGTCACCATTATTAAGGACAGAATGTCCCTGTGGGCTGCCTACGTCAAATCAATTAAGCAATAGTAGTAAAAAAGTGGTGTAAACGCCAAATGTTTCGTATCTTCGAAGCCGTTCATTTCTGACACATGTTCGCTAAGATTTTTATGCATATTTTGAACTATCACACGTCAAAATTTACGACACGCATTTTATTTAACACTAGGTGTGATCAGTAGGAATGATAAATAGGTTAAGCTAGGCATAATTTAACTTGGAAGCAAGGAATTAAATGACAAATAACTGCCAATACATGGTACATTAAACTATAGTGTCATATTTATTATGGATTTGAAAATTTGAAGAAATGTATTGTAACAAATATTTACATTCTTCTTTGAAACTAGTTCCATTATTAAGACATTTCAAATTACACAGCCTTAACAATGCATGGCAAAGCAATATAATCTAAAATTATAATTTATCAGTATTTTATAAAATGGTAATGTTATAAAATAACCAACAGAAACATTAGATATTAAGCAGTATATCAAAATTCATAACAAAACAGGGCCTACTCCAATTGTAAATTTAATTTAATTACTTTGTTATTTAGTTTTAAAGAGTTTACTCGATTCACTTTGAAATTTTTTGTATAAAAGAAGGAGTATTTTATTAAAGATATGTCAAATTCCGGTATTATTATTATAATTATTATTATTATTAATGTTAACTAAAAGCAATATTATTATTGTTTTTTTGTTGGTTCGTTGATTTATTATTATTTATATATATTAAACGCAAATAATTGATCCTTTCTTGTGATCGCTTGATCATCTTTCAATATCCTTTTGTCGAACTTTTATCAATTATTGATGGCATTATTATCTCAAAATGTTTACGTTGAAGCAAGACTCTAAGCATTATCAGCCGTTTACTAGCTGCTTTTCCAATTAGGCCACTAGGCAGTATGGTTCCGATTCGCTTAGTATGCCGTAAATTACATTAGTCATGCATTAAGTATTTAATAGTTAAACTCCACGTATCTACAAAAAGGAATTATATTGAAAATTTAAAGGCTAAAGGAACCAACAAATATCTATGGAAAAAACAGGATAATAAAACAGAAATCGAATGCGAATTCATGAAAAAGAAATTGGAGTCGTTTGAGCAAGCGTTGAGTAAAGGAGATAAAAGAATATGTATGAGAGTACTTTACTTAAATCTGATAAAATTGAAAAACATCAAATATGTGGAGGAAATCTGAGGAGATCTATATCGAAAGATACTGAAGAGTCTATAGCAGATATAAGATATATTGCGGGAGACAGAATTAGATATAGAAATATTTTTTGAATATATATATATATATATATATATATATATATATATATATATATATATTTAAGTCCCAGATAACTAGATGATAGGGACGTAAGGTGTCCCGAAGAGAAACAGATCAAACAGGAAGAATTTTAACCGAATGAACTACAGTAAAGAAACAATTAAAAGGAAGACTAAAAAGTACATGGAAAAAACATACATGGTGCAAATAACTTGGGTAAAATGAAGCTATGAAGTTGGAAGAAAGTCAACTGAAAATAGAAAAAACTGAAATAGTGGTTCAGAAATACGTTAGGAGCTCTAACAAAATTAGAAAAGATACTATGCCGATCTTAATTCGGAGATTTCTTTCTTACTCCTTTCTGACTTTCTTTGAAATATTTTAATCTCTTATCAAACCAAATATTAAACACATACAAACAAATAGTAATTAAAGGTTTATTTAGGAACTAAAGTAAACGTATTTCGCACATATTTAAGATTTTAAAAGAAAAATAAATGAATATAATTTTAATAAAATTGTCCAAAACATTTGTCTTTCACTTCCTGTAACATTTCCTAATATATAATTTCCATACTAAAAATATTTTCTTCTGACATATATACACGACTTTTAAGGTTTCGATTTTCGCCGAAATGGAATTGAAGTTACAGTTCAATGGTTCACGTGTTTGCAATTTCTTTCAAATACATTTCGGGGATATCGAATTCAATAAAATTCAATCCAGATATTGTATTATTACATGTTTAACATTTATACGACATTTGTATTAATACATATCGCTTGATCTTTCGAATTCAATGATTAAAGTTGTTGTGTGTCACTAAAGCAATTTCAAGTTAAAAATGTCTAATGACCATATGCAGAAACTGCATTTGTAGTTTTAGTCAAGCCAATTAATGCAGATATTATGTCCCGCTGCAAAAAAATTTCAACAAAAATTATTTAGGAAGTCACTTTACTGAATTAGCTGTTCAAAATACCCACCTGGATGCCGCATACACATTCTAGTTCCTCTTTGAATTAAAGAGGTAGCTCTTCTAAAAGTCCCTGGATCAGCATGGATAGCTTCTGCGGCATCCATAATTCTAGTAACAAGTTGTTTTCTGTTTTCAAGTTGTTCGGCATAAATCAAATTTTTCACCCTTCCTCGTTAAAAATTAATCCACACTGGATTTAAGTCTGATGGCCTTGGCGACCGAGCAAATGCCAAACCTCTTGCAATTCACTGGTTCGTATATTTTGATTCAGAAATTCTGTTACTTGTATTAAGAGGACCCTCCATTTTTCAGGAAACGTAAATAACGAACTGCCGTGAGACGTTCTTCAATTACAAGTGGACCAATGAGACAGTTGTCAATAATACTACATTTTGCCGTGTATCTTCAAGTGTCCATCAATGTGAATTCAGGGTCATTAACGCCTTTCTGGTGAAGAACGCTCCATTACTAAACAATACTTTCCTATAGAACCCTCGATTTCTCGTAAACCAGCGACTAAATTCAAATCTTGATGCGTTGTCTCCAGGTTATAAAGCAGGTACACGAGATATGGTACGGGTACAAATCGAAATTATGTAAACTCCATACTCTCATGCGATCTACGTTAGTCAGTTGAGCTTCAACTATATTATGTATTGCTTTGACTTCAGCAAGTTCTTGTTACACGGGACGTTTAGAAGTAGCTGCAGAAAACTTGCCTGTTTCCCTTAGACATCGATGGACATTGCTAGAAACACGTTTAGAAGGCACTTTATAAGTAGGAAATCGCCGAAGATATTCATCAACTAGCGTCCATTTGTTTCCATTTCACCATACATAAAGTGAATATCGACAAATTCATCTTTTAAAAAAATTAACATACTTTTAGGACGGACGTTTACTGTCACAGTTAATAATAACTGATGAATCATAGCCACCCCGACATTTTAATAACCATGAAATCAACAGTAGTAGATAGCACCTGCATTGGTAGGGTTGTCTAAATTTCAAATGCTTGTAATTCACTTACGATAAAGTTTTGGGCGTTTTAACTTGAAATTTCTTCAGTAACCATCCTTAAGCTGTCGTAATCATGTTATGGGTATATAAATGTATGTGACGAAGTGAATTTTGAATTTTAATAAAAATATATGCATATTTGTAAGAAAATATTGTTTCGATAAATTATTTAAAAAAAAGAAAAATAAAAATTCAGGCTCATATTTGATTTACTCTCGTAGTATCACAGGAACAATTGTAACTAAATAGAAATTAAAATAGGATTGAGCTTATTCGCAGCGAAATATTTTACTTTTATAGAGCGTGTTTCAAAAAGAATATACGTATACAAAGCATTATTTTGTCCAAACTATCGATCGCTGCGCCTCGGCTCGGCTATTGGCGAAACGAATACATAGTCTTGTTTATTTAATAACTGCAAGATGTCAGTTGACTTCTGTTATTCTTGATAACCGTCACGTGTTTAAAATAGCTACTCCGCAGCAAAATCATTTTGTGTTCTCGAGTTTGCGAGGTGCAATTACCTGATTACAGTGCAAACACGTTTCAGGCTGAGCTACCAAATTGATCCTCCGAATGGGTGGAACATTCGCAGATGGTATTGACAGTGTGTAAATACAGAATATATATGTAAAGGAAAGAGTCCTGGCCGCCCTCGTGTTTCTGAATAAAATGTTCAAACTGCTTTCCAACGTAATCCTTCCAAATCAACTCGTGCCAGTCGGTAGTTACAACTGCCTACAACAATTTGGCGTGTTTTGAGACGTCGGTTGGTTATAATGCCGTACAAGTTACAGTTGTTACAAGCTCTGCGTCCTGACGATAAACGGAAACGTGCGGCATTTTTCAAGAAGACGGGGCACTTCCTCACTGGAGTCGCCAAGCGCTTGAATATCTGAATGAAACACTACCGAATCATTTTATTGGTCGTCAAGGAGCTGGCGACTTAGTATGTCTCAGCTGGGCTCCACACTCGCGGGATTTGACACCCTGTGACTTCTTCCTGTGAGGTTTCGTTAAAGGCAACGTTTATGTAGCACCACTCTCACAAAACCTGGAAGAGTTGAAGAACCGGATCCGTACTGCCACAACATCAGTGACGAACACATGCTTGCCCGATTATGGGAGGAATTTGAGTATCGATGTGGTATTGTTCGAGTCGCTGATGAAGGACATATTGAACATCTGTTATCTAAACTTGAGAGGTTCGTAAATATGTGTGTAAAAAGTCATATTCGTATATCTTAAAGTTTAATACGTATATACATTCGAAATAGGTATATTCTTTTTGAAGCACCCTGTATGCTTAACAGAGTTCGTATTAACTTATAACGCTTGTGTTAAAATTAATAAAGTAACTTCTATCAGTTGTTTAGAAGTTTACACAATTACTATGTGTCGTCCAAGATATTTCTGAAAGATAAGTATTGATGCATATACATATTCAGCGAAATATTCAATTTTATACAATTTATATTTTAATTAACACTCCGACCCTAGTAGGTGTATAAATTGAAAATTTTGTATGTAAGGTTGCGTAGTTTCATATCTTTAACAGCATAATATATCAGAGGGTTGTACTTATCTGTGTAATAATTTAAAATTAAATTTGAAAGCGTAAATCATATCCAAAACATCAGATATTTATCTTCTTAAAGATAAAGATGACACACTATATACAGGAATGTATAAAGGGCTATATAATACATAATAAGATAATTTACATAAATATGAAAGTTAAAAAAAATTTTTCTTGAAAAAGGGTCGATGAATTTTTTCTTGTATTTGTGATTTACGTGCATGAGTGTAGTGTCTTTTTATGGCGTACTAATTACTCTATTTATAGCAGATTATTTAGCAGAAAATGCTTTTTGAATTATTTGATTTAATTTCGCTTACCCAATTTGTTACATTTCGTTGGCTTTACGAATAAATTTTTAATTTAGTGAAGAAATTGTATAGTATTATTTACCCACAGTTGCTTTTCTTTATAACAGGGAGATATTTCCATTTCAGAGTTTTGTTTCATTCTTTTATACAGTTTCGTACTCGTCATAGGTTTCTTTTTCTTTCTTCCTGTCACGTGCTCTACTTAATTTGTGCGTATAGACGCACATATCTGACTTTTTTAGTATTAGGAACTTACTATGTTCAGTCTCTTTACATCAAACTTTTTGAGCATAAAGACGTTTTGATGTTGTTATAATTTTATCAGAGTGATTTGCCAATATTAACTATGTAATGGTAAGCGTAATTTTTTTAAAAGAATAATTTTGCTCTCTGTATATATTTTTAATTTCACTTCATTTAAATAAAAACGCTGCTTCGTTTGTATTTTTCAAATGTAAGTGTATATATTCATTCACAGAACGGAGGTTTTAATTAATATAAATTCATTGTGGTATTTACATAATCTGTTTAAGTATATTTACATATTTTACCTTAAAGTAGTATTAAATTCCCAGAAAGGTTTATTGTACAAAGAATATATGTAAATGCATTCGTTTTCTTTCTTTCTGCCATTTTTATACTGTAGTCTGCTTAATTTCAAAAGAGTGTAGTGATATTTAATCATTGAAGGTTAATATATAACCCCTTTTCACATTTATTTTCCTATTCTGTATACGTATCTCGACAAATAAGTTGTCATCATCAGCAGATAATTAAATAGTGTCGCACCTGGGAAGCTACGGCAAAATACTCGAATGAAATAAATTCCGTATAAGATCTGTAGCGTTGAAAGCCAAAACGCACACTGTATATTCATTTTACATAAATTTTGCTGTGCGGATATTTCATTTCAAGTTTTAACCACCAGATGCGACACTGTTTAATTATCTGCTGAAGACGACAACTTAGTTGTTTAAACACGTATACAAAATATGAAAATTAATGTGGAAAGGAGTTATATATCAACCTTCAGTAATTAAGTTAATCAATCTCAGGCTCCCGGTCAAAGGCATTCAACACGTTTCACAAGATATACAATAAGGTTAAGTTATTAAGTGCAGATATTAATTTCTTGAAACATTGTAAAAATAGATAAGTTTTTCTACAATTTATTAAAATAAAAGCAACATCAAATTGCAGAATGAATGAGAAAGTCTTTTCATATGCGCAATGGAATGGTTAAAACTTGAAATGAAATATCTTCACAGTAAAAATTATGTGAAACGAATATACAGTGTGCGTTTTGGCTTTCAACGGTACATATCGTGTGCGGAATTTGTTTCGTACGGATATTTTGCCGTAGTTTTCCAGGTGCGACCCTGTTTAATTATCTGCTGATGATGACAACTTAGTTGTCGAAATACGTATACATAATACGGAAATTAATGTGGCAAGGGGTCATATATCAACGTTAAGTTAATCAACCATATCAAAATTACCAGCGTAGTGATAATTTATTTTATTTTATATAATCATTTATTATATTTCAGTATATATCTTTTATGTCTCCGTTTATAATGTGTAATATAATATATATATATATATATATATATATATATATATATCATAAATAATAAATAAGTAATATACTAGTTGTGTACAATTCTGAGCCACGTGCTTATAATGGAACAATTATCCGACTGTGGGGACGAAGGTGTGCGGACAATAGAATAACATCTTTGCGTGTAGGGTGTGTAATAAATCTGCGTTTATATAAATAGACAGGGAATTTTAATAAAAGAAGAGAGTAAAGAATAGGAACTGGGTCATATTAAGTCATTTTTGCTAAATAATCAGAGTGCGTGATTCGTCCGAGACTAGGTGCAGCAGTCATTTCCTTAGCGAAAATTATATATATATATATCTTTGTTGGCGGAAGTCGATAGTTAATTTTATATTAAAGAGTGGATAATTAACGAGTGTAAGAGTCAATGCATATGGTGAAGTTAGTTCAGAGGAGGGAACCATTTGTATTAAAATAAGATACTTACACATAAATAGAAATAATACAAGATAAAAATTTGTATTTGTGAATTGTAATGTTAATTTTGTTTGTTTTCTTTAATATTTTATTCATGCATATAGTTAGTTAGAGCTCATCGAGGTATTCATTGTTTTTAATCATTATTAACTTCATGTTTCACACTATCAGAAATGTCCTCCTATAGTGATTCTGATAATCATTGAACGTATAAATATTTTTTAGATTAAACTTTCCTATTGTTCAAATTAAAGGGGTGTTTATGTATGTGCATCCTTTTCATAATCCTAATCGCATTGAATATTATTAACTTGTATAGAGAGTAGCATTTTCATATCTATTTCTAAAGCCACATGTTCATTTCTGTCTGCTAGTCAGTCCATTTTGTTGGGTTATGGTTACATCACCACAAGTTCTTGTAATTTGTTGAATAATTTATAAATGTAATCTTCATTAAAGGCGCCCAACAAAATATAGGGATAATATTTAAATATCGAAGAAAAGTTCGGTAACGATATGGCTCAAAACGTAAGGCGTCAATAAACAAGGATTGTAACATGTAATGCATTAACTTATTGTGACATATTTATGGAGTTAGCTTTTAGACGTATTATCCATTGTGTTATCTGAACTTAAAGTATTCCAAAGGTTTGTTATCTAGACTCTTCTATTAAAAGGGCAGTTAATACTGATTAAGTACGAATTTTAATTACTGAGCGATTATGAATCTTTAATTAACTACGAAGATCATGCATTTGTTTAAGAGTAAAGATTTACACCTCAAGAACGATACCACGTGTCTTTTAGGTTTCATTGCTAGAAATATCATCGACTTCGCTGAACTCGGCTAAGTTTATTTTCTTACTTTTTTGTAAAATTTTATTATACACATTTTACTTATTTTTTTGGTTCATATTTAAACAACATAATTTTCAGTTGACACCCTAATTCAGATATTACATAATCTTACGAAATTAAATGAATTTAATTTCATCAAATAGATTTTAAAATTGTAAAGTTTCCTTCCACAAACAAAAACCTAGTTTCGGGAAAACTGCATAATTATTTTATTTTGTGGTTTGGTATAGTACTATAAGAATGTCTGGTTTACAAACATCTATCTTGACTTGTCAATTGTCTTGATACTTTTGGAATGTTGGGCTCTTAAGACGGAGTACGAAATTCCTTGTTCCTCACTTCGAGGTAAAAATACACAGGCTGTTTCTTAATTGATTTAACAAGGTGGTTCGCCTATTTAATCAACAACCGACGCGAACGTCTTTAACTGAATAAGTTGGCAAGCTGCATCCTGAGTTTTGTTTTTCTCTATTTTTTAAATTACCTTTATTATTAACAATATCGTATTTATATTGGTAAAGAATGTAAAAGAATCGTGTTCAACGTTTTATGATATACTCTAGGCAGTAGACACCAATTACCCGGACTTTCTCAGCTGGAGTAAAAATTTAGACTACCAGTTAGATTAAATTTTGCCTGCCTCTAACTTGAGAAGTCCTTCCACATCACCCGAGACCTCCATTCGATCTCCTTTTTCACCTTTTCCATGGCTATTTCAAAATTTGCTTTTGTAAAGCCTCACGAAGGCTTATTCTAATGAAAGTCATAGATAAAGTTTGTCATTCCAGTGGATCCATCTCATAGATTTTGTCCATGGGATTCAAGCTAAGCCAATTCAGGGTGTTCATACAGTTTGATGCACTGTATCTAAGAGATAACGTCTATGATGCAAATTGACCTATCTAACCTAGTAAATTTTTCAACACAGTTGTAACGCAGCATTTGTTTGTACCGAAGTAGCTTCATCTAAGCTTATTTGGATCATTGTCAGTCGTTGAGCTTGTACATTTTCTGGTTCTGCTCTCTTTGAGCCATCCGTGTACAAACTAGTTTCTGCCTAAACCATTTTTTTCCTATTGAAATTATTCTATAGCTAATGGCTTTGCTTCTGTTTCTTCATAAGAAAATCCGTCTTGAGTCTTTCGGTAAATGTATAATGACTAGTGCTGCTTTGATGGCGTGTAACAGATAGACTTTGTATCAGTATATAGACTACTCGTGTACCTTCGGAAAATTTCATGGAGAGGAGATCGGACAATTTGTAGCAACAATACTTGATAATATAAGCACAACTATTCTTGACAACTTTTAACCATTTATCGGGCAGTCTGAAAATTAAAGTGTACAAAACCTTGCCTTTCTTTGCACAAAAACATTGCTTTAAATAGATTTTCTACTTGTTTCTCTTCGAAACTCGAAGTAAATTGTTATTAGAAGGTCTAATCTCGAAGGCATATAACGTTTGAGGTAAAATATACCATTCAATTTCGAGTAAGATGCTAGCAATTATTATTTGAATTAATGATTTTATTAAACCCAAAAATTTCATACTACGTAACTCCTCGCCAATCCCGTCAAACGTAATCTGTGATCTTCTTTGGGTGTAAATCGACCTTTAACCTTCTACATTCAATGTTGTAAAAGTATCCACCTTAGTAGTTATTCGTCTTTTAAAATATATCATTGTCTTTGCGTTTACAGAGAGCATTGCGTATTAGAATGTGATTCATTAAATTTTATTCCGTTAAAGTTGGAAGAATCCAAACATTACATGTTTGCTATTCTTTCATAAGTTGACATTTTTTCTATTATTGGAGTGTTGTAGTAGTGGTTGCTTCTTTGATCTTAATTCATGATAGAACTACAGAAAGTCCCTGAAGAAGGAATTGCCACCTGTAAATCGTTGCCACGGTACCATCTCTATAGGTACCACATATTTTTATAGCCCTTTACAGCTATGTACTTTAATTGTCTTTCATCGTGAGAATTACTCCAAACTATTAAGCTGTACAAGAAATGAAACTGCATAGTTCAGTATAACTTTTCGAATAGCCGAGATTATATATTTATAGAATCTTAAACATGTTAGGACACACTCAAATTATTGTACAAGTGTTGCTCCATATCTAATCTGCAGTGAGCTCTAAATAAAAAAGCTTTCATAATATTTACTTTTTTTATAATATTAAATTACTTTAAAGTCATTCAATATAATCCCCTTGCTTGTGAATGCATGAATGCCAGCGGTATCAGAGTACTTTAATGTGGCGTAGGACACCATCTTTACTGAGCTAGCGGATTCTTCGATTTGCATTTCGGGCATTTAGGTTAAGACTCAAATCCAGCGAATACGGTGAATGACTGGGGCATTCTCATCCGTAACTTTCCAAAAGGACTGCTGTTCCGATAAGCGGCGGCGTGTTGTAGTGCACTGTGGATACAGCGCACTGCAATATTTCCGGTTATTTTTTGGATTTCTTGTCACTCTTCTTAGCAAGAAATTTTTTGTAGTAGTTTTCAAATTACACTATGGCCATTAGGAAATTGACCGGTAGAAATTATTTCTTGTTTATTATAAGCAGAAATCATTTGCGTAACTTTTGTCTGCTGCTGACGAAATTTTTTTGTCTCGGATAGTTTTGTTCCTATCCAAATACTGCTTTGAGTCCTTAATTTTTATTCGAAATCAGGGATCCAATTCTCATCTATCGCTATAATACGATTGAGAAACGTTTCAACATCATTTTCGTAGCGAAAGAACAATTCACGGCACATGTGTTGGCGCGTAATTTTCTGCCCAAGCGACAAGAGAAATTCGGCTTGTCTCCATCTTTAATTTTTGTAGAATTTCAGTTATAATGCGGTAAATATTTGAGTTTGAAATATCTGTTTCTAATGCTCTGTCTCTCACTATCATTCGCTAGTTTTCATAAATTAGGGTAGCGACAATAGCCGCTTTAGTATTGTCTTGCGTGGCGATAATGGGTGGGCCGGAACGGGAATTGTTTTCAATATTTATACGACCTTCACGGAATCGCTGATGTTACATTTGCACTTTATTATGATCCATGGTATCGATAACAAATGCTTGATTTAACACGGCATTTAGTTCGAACGAATTGCTTCGATTTTAATGTGTGCGTTACTCTCATATTAAAGTATGAGATGAGGTTTTATTTTTAATGTCTGGATCACTGTGACATAATTATAGATCACTAAAACTACTAACACTAGATACCAGAGTGTTTGTTAGACTTCTGACTACAAACTGAGAATAAGATTAGCCGTGTATGTTACGCTGCACGATAAACTAGGGCGCTGTGTATTGGATTTAGGACAACCCTCTTATTTAAATCAGGTTGAAATTGTAGCGTAATTTGTTGTTCGCTATGTATCAAAGAGACTCGATTAATACGTAAATCGAAAACCCAATTATTTAAGCGCGGCCACTCGCAATACGTAAGCTGGCTACTATAATCTTAAGTTGGTACAGCCAGCAGCACGGTGAATATAAATTATTAATATTGTGAGTGCCAGTCGGTGACAAATAAACATGGAAAGTTAGGATAGTATGAAATATAGAAATAAACAAGGTATGTAATAGCAATAATAATATTTAATGCTAATTAATAAGTTATATAATAATATGTATTGATTACACATTTGATGGTACAAATAATAATAGAAATCAACGGCAGTGATAATTTGGGTTAAATGCAACAGTAGTAACAATGTTACATTAAGAGCAATGAGTTACCGTTATTTACTCGATAGAAATGACAATCTGAATAAACAAAATTTACAGCTCTAAGTTGTATTTTATTACATACATGAAAATATACTATTTATTAGAAATTGATAAATATTGTAACTGAAAATGCTAGTATCAAATACATTGTGAAACGCGGATAAGGTTGTTATCTTGTTTGAAGTGTTAAAAAATATATTTCTAAAGTCAAATTTTAGTTTTTGAAATGATAATAAACGATCGAGTGTTGACCGACATTAAAACCTATATATCAGGAAGGATACAAAATTAGATAAACTAAGTGAAATGAATAAGTAGATAAATTGAATAAACTCAATAAATTGCAACTTCTCTGGTTTCTCTTCGACACTCGGTTTCTCTGGTTTCCCTACAGTTGAAATCAAATATATTGTGGAAATTATAAGCTCACGTTCCAATCCTACTGGTGTTGAGCTGCTTCGTTCTCTCCTTTCCGATGACCAAATGGACTAGACAGATTGGTACGCATCAAAACTGGGTGTTAGAGGTGTTATGCTTGCAGACACATCTTCCTGGGCATCAGCACATGATAACCATACAAATGGAACTATCCTACTACCAGAGATTCGGTCACTTGTAAAGAGCTCAACCCTACCATACATTTATTACAGAGTGCCTACACAAAATTGTGCCTTAACTATCATTAGCATAGGGATTTCCCTTCATAAAGGATATTCTTAAGATGGCGTCATCTACTAAACGGTCAGACTTGCACTTTCCCCTAAAGACCATTGAAAAGGGGCTTTTCTAGAATGACTATTTAGGATCTTTACAAGCAAGAAAACAAGAAAGAAGACAGTGAAGTTATTTGCTAACTATCGACTCATATGTAATCAATTATATAAAAAAAAATAAGTATATAATAATAATGGAAACAAAATTACTTTTTTACCTTTCAAATATTCTTTTTTTTATAACCCACCTGATTATCCTCATATAGGTATGTCCTCATATCATTCATACAAAGGAAGCCAAAAATCATTCATTCATTTTAAATAAACAAAGCTTCCAAACAACGTCATACATAATTTTCTTACAAATACTAATTCAATAAGCATTTGAAACAAAATATTTATAGAAATTTGGCAAATGGCATAAAATTACTATAATATTATTGGACCGGAAGTATCATTGGAAGTATCACATGGACAAGCTGTCTTCACTTCAGTTGTATCATATCGACAAGATATTTTTAAAATTATCTCGCAGTATATATACTTTGAGCAAACTCACATATGTAGAGGAGTTGGAGCGGCTACATGGGGAAATCCTGTAGAAGCTAATAAGACATTTTTGTTTCAGAAGAGAGTCATACTTAAAATTTTTAAATTACTTTATAATGATCATTGCAGGCAGGACTTTATAAGTAGCAGAATTATGTCATTCTGTTTTTAACAGACTCTGCTTCGTGTGCACCAGCATATAGAGAACGTGTGAAGTGACATTGAACTCGTAGTGACATTCACTGTCATAACACATGAAATAAGGATCAATTAGATGGTGAGTTCTTTGGACTTTCGAAAACTAGGAGAAACAGTATTTAGATTGGACTGTATTACAAATTGACGCTATTTTTCAGAAATATTGGCGTGGTTACATGTAAAAAACGGATTAAGGCTATATTGACTGATAGGTGTTCTTGCACAATATATTTGTGTGTTATTACACAATATATCTGAAGGATACGCTATACACATACGGTATATACATACGGTATACGCATACGGTATATACATACATATGTACATACATGTATCTCTCTTTCGATCAGGATCGATTGTCAGTCACAGTAGCTCTCTTATATTGTATTTTTTACTGTGAAAATGTTATAGTTTGTTGTTAAGAATTAGTATTGTACAGTTCCTTTTGTATATTCAATGTTATTTACTATTTCAAGGTTATTTGCAACATTGTGACACGGCCTATAGCTTGTTCTACACTAGGGATAAATAAATCTATCTCTAGAACTTTAGGAACTCTTTTTCGAAATGTATATTTTTTCGTTTTGAATATCAAAATTATAACTTCCATTGCTTAATGTAATCTTGATCATCTTTTGAATAAATTGACTGCGGACGTTATCCAATTATGTTGAAAAATCTCCACATATTTTTAATAGTGCATGTTTGAAATGGATGTGGCATATAACATCACGAGGAAAGTGAAGAAGGCGAAATTCACTCTAAATTGCTAGTCGTTATGCTGAGATTCGGATTCGTGTTCTAACAAGAGGAATTAACTGACATCAATTTCTATATTAACCTTTGCAGGCTATATTTTGTTCCACCATTTTGCGGTAATTGCTGTCATTTGCAGGATAATTAAGAAGTGTAAGATCGATTTTGCACATTTGTGGACAATTGAAATCAATTAAATACTACATCGTTTAGAATTCGTTTTTCATGTGCTTGATGCCTTTGTGTTCAAAATTTTTATTCGGTCTCCCGAGTCTGTGTATTCCTTCTTCTTAAGTTATTATTATTGTTATGTAAATATTTGTTAGTATGATTCTTTGACAACAATTCGTTCGAGCGTTAAAATATCTGGAACAACTCTCTAATATGTAGTTAGTTTACTTAACCAATACTACGTAAATACAATACTACGTAAATACAGACGACGATGTATCTTAAGCGCTTATCTGCATTGGTCTTCGAATAGGGACAAGTTATTTAAAAAATTTCTTTTAACATTATGTTTATCAATTTACTAATAGTTACTTTAGGTGGACTACGTTTACACTAGTTGTGCGGCTCCAGTGTCATCACCATTTTGAAACACTGAATTTTGCTATTAATAAATTGCAAAGTTGGTTGTACCTAGTTTAAATACCTAGTATTTAGTACCTAACTGATTACGCTTTGCGTGTTTTGAAACGTGTACTCTTTTTGTTATATTATTTAGTTTTGTTTATCAAATATTTCTACTGTTCTCAATAAATATTATTCATTTCTAAAAAGTTATTTAAGTGTTTATGTTGGTCCATAAATGAGAACTTCGGTAATTACCTTTCAGAAGTCATTTGTATTATAATTTATTACAGATTCTTTTTTTAGATAACAACCTCAAGAAATTATCTTACAGTAAAAGGTATCAAAGGATTATTTGAGGACGATGACTTCTTTAGGGATTTCGAAAGCTTGGGTACTATAGATGTAATGAAATTACTTCCGGAAAATTTTGATATTATCTTTAAAGGAGAAAATATTACCGACAACATTTTAGAGGACAATATAGCCAATGATATTCCTAGACAAGTTGAAATACATTATGGAGGAATATGTGAACAAGAAAACTAATATAATCAATAACCACAATGTGAAAAAATAGTATTTTAAAAAGAAAAATTACCAAACTTACTAGTTCTTGGAAAATAAGAGCCCAATTTTTCAGAAGTAAATGAAGATAGTGACAACAAAAATACCTTTCCGACTGATTTTTTGTAAAAATATGACCTCAGTTGAATTTTTTGAAGAATTTTTTGATGAACCAAAACCAATCCAGCGGAAAACATATACCTTACACAGCTTTTTCTTCTATTTGTACTCCTAAGTATACAAATGTTCTTATTTTCTCAAACGTGTGCATTGCCTTAATTATATTTTCTAGAACTAAATTAAATAACATAGAAAATGGGTCTCCTTGCCGCAAACCTTTTCTAAATACAAAATCCTCTGATCTATGTTCATTCCATATCATTTTATCGTTTGTTATTATTTTTATTCATTTTGTTATAAATTTTTGTCAGGGATCTACAATTTCTTTAAAGCCCGGTATATTTCTCTTCTGTTATCATATGCTAATCTAAAATCCATGAATATTATTCGCAGGGATATTTATGTTATATGTATTCACAGCAAGATATCTTAGTTTCCTTGGTAACAAAGAACTGTTCTGTAGCTGTCACATTATTGTTGAATTGATTCTGAATATTACCTTATTATTTCTCATTTAGTCTTTTCCTTAGGAGTTGAGGCAAGATTTTGTAATATACTTCCGGTAGTGCAATGCCTCCGTATTTTCCACACTGTAATTTGTGTCCTTTTTTATTCAATGGTTATATTAAGGAATTTGTGAAGTCTCCAACCATCATCTCGCTTTCTCGTCATCAGTTTTGCATCACACAGTCTTCATGGCAATTTTTATCCTCTGGATTTATCTCCACAGTTGCTCTTTCTCTTAGGCTACTGTTTTGCAAAACTTTGCTTATATTTTACATTTTTTAATGTAAAATTTCCAGCATCGTCCTTAGTATAAAATATTCTTGCATTAAAGGTTTTTCTGAACAGCGATTGGTTTTATCACATCAAATTTTTAATTTATTTTTTAATAAATTTTACTGCACTAATTTTAAACTTTTCATTTTCTGTTTTAGAGTGCTTTCTTAAGGGTTATATTTGAAAATTATTTTCGGTTATTCCTTGTTCTTTGAAGTATATCAAGTGCAGAGGTGAAATTTCATTATTACGTTACCCTCGACCTCTTCTTTAAAATTTTCTTTATGCTTTTACGTTACGTCATATTCTTTTTCCCTAAATTAATGTTTTGTGATTATTTGTTTATTATTTTTCTCATTCTATTTTCATAAAAATTACCCTGCTTCTCTTTTTTAATATTTAACTAATTGTGTCATATAAACTGTCAGATTTACTGACGTAGTCGACATCGACAAGGTAGAAGTTAAATATAGAAGTGAAATTAAAAAAATTGTTATAAAAAATAACATAGTAATCATTTAGAAAATGAAATATAAATTCAATGAGTAAATTAATGCAATGCGTTTTTTTCTGTTTCAGTATTTTTCTGCAAAACTACGCTCAAATACTGATAATAACAGATATTTGCAGGTTTTATTTCTACTTTACTTCCATAAACGTTTAAGCTAATTACTTTAAAAACACAACCCATCTATCAAAATATTAGGTATCACATCATGCTAATATTAAAGCTTATAGTCTCAAATGGAAGAATAATTTGCAATATAGTGCAGAGATAAAATAACAACCATGTACTTAAAATTAGTGATAAAGAATACCCACTAAAAGATGAACATACGGAAATTATTGATAACACACAGTGTATCAAAGACGCGATAAATTTTAATGGTGCCGTCAGAGTTGACAATCGTAATATAGAAATGTATTGTCAGTCCTTAAGGCACAAGAGACAATTAATGTTGAAAATGTGCGCCAAAAAATATTTCGAATTTTTTTAAATTTTCTGTAGAATATCGTATTTTCTACTGGCAAATAGAATTATGCAACCCTACGTTAGTATAGTTAATGGTTTTAAGTCAAAATTTTGCGTTATGAAGCATTTCTTTAACTACTTTTTTACATTAAAAAAAGCAAACTAAACCACAACGAGGGGTCCAACAAAGAATTACTGAATACGAAGCATTCTAACTGCGAGCAGGGAACAACAGGCTATAGAGCGAGACCTGCCCCACTTCTCCTTGCCGGCAGGGCGTGCATATAAAAAGATTGCACACATTAATTAATTAACATGCCCTTCACAAGAAATTTTTGATGTTTCTCAGTTTAGCATTCATTATGTTCGCTTCCATTACTTATCTCATTTTTGTGGTGTCCCAAACAATTTTCAATGTACACTTTCAAAGAATACGCTGATGTGTATATAGTATTTGGGCTTTGCAATGGAACTACGCGCTTGGCAGAAGAAGAATATGCAATACGGTATCCACATCGACAGTACTTCGTGAAACAAGCAGTTCCTAGCCAGAGTGATTCATGTAGACTAGGAAAACATCGTCGTACAACCCAAGTTGGAGAAGAAATCTTGGATATTGTTCATTAGGATCCTACTCGCAGCACTAGACAAATGGCCCAGGTAGTGAACATTCCAAGTAAGACACCAGTTCTTTCAGTGCTCATAGAAAGCTTTTGGTGACCATTTCACGTTGCAAAAGTACAACTATACGATAATGGCAATTGGCAAAGAGTAATGTGCAAAACAATTTTAAACAAAATTCACGAAGATTCAAACATTTTATTACTTATTTTATGACGTGATGAATACATATTCACAAGAGATAGTGTCTTCAATAGTCACAATTTCCATTTTTTGACGGATGAAAATTCTAGAACTATTCGAGAATTTGGACACCAAGGAAAGTGTTCTGTGTTTATATTGTATGATCAATATTTCTTCTAAATATCAGACCCAATATGTATTACATGCACGATAATACACCAGCCCATATTGCAAGAATTACAAGAGCATGTTTGAACGGACGCTTTCCGGGTAGGTGGATCGGGCGAAATAGATCAATATTATGGTCTACAAGGTCACGAGGTATGAATCTCCTTTGCTTGGCGGAAAAAGTATTCGATATTCGATGTCTCCGACCAATGAACAGGAACTAATAAATAGAATTAACACCACGATACCATTAACTACACTAGATATATTGCAACGCGTCCATAATTCATTTCACAAAAATTACTGTTTTGTTTTTAAACCATTTACGTTATTATCATTTTGCTATTTTCATTAGACTTAAATAAAACTCGTTTTTGCCATATCATTCCTATTGGTTTATTGATGATTTTATACTATATTGCCAAATCTACATTTCTTAGCCATTCTAAGTAATTTGTATGGCTTAACTAATGACAATACATTTCTATATTAGAATTGTCGACTCAGATTTAATTATAGAATCACCTTACCTGATGATTATCGGTTAACTGACCACTCTATATAGTAATAAATATTCTAACTTAAGAATTTAGAGTAGAAAATAACCGTAATATGAACATTAAGTATAGATACAATAAACTTCTCATTTTAAATTGAGAAATGAAAATATAATAATCCGTATATATACTTTCGTATTCTATTGCCGTCGTATTGCCGACTGGTGTACAATTTTATGCGCAAACCAGTAGGGAGATTTTAATTATTTCTACTCTAGTACACACAATATTAATTCAGCTTTCCTAAAAAACAACAAGCCTCATCTGGTAATGCGCTTAGGTTATTTGCAAAGGCAAACATAATAATAGCAATATTTTCATACCCAAGTTTTTCTTAAATTCTGTTATAGACGTGTTACCTACAACTACAAACCTTACTGAAATTATGCAATACATTAGTGAATCTATTATTAAACGGCGGCAGATTGATATATACACAGATTTTAGAACAGCGTTTGACATTGTATATCATGCTTAACTTTTACCTAAGATGAGTGATTTAGATTTTTCTCAATTTATAACATTAAACCTTTACAAAAGCTCTTGCTTAGTCCAGTACGAGGGAGCGTTCTTATATTCGCGAAATGGGGGACAAGGGGTGGAAATAAAAAAACCAAATAATTTTTCTTTTTCAATATATTCACCTGCAAGACGGATACATTTTTCACATCTTTCAATTAATTTATTTATACCCTCATAAAAAAATGATCTGCAAAATACGCCGAAACTGCCTCCTTGACTTCATCCTCGGCAGTAAATTTTTTACCCCGCAGCTCTTTTTTCATTTTCGGAAACAGGTAATAATCACTCGGGGCCAGGTCTGGGCTGTAGGGTGGGTGATTCAAAATTTCGAAGCCCACCTTATGCAGGGCAGCTAACGCAACGCGGCTCTTGTGGACGGGCGCGTCGTCGTGTAAAAGCAGAACACCTTTTGTCAATTTTCCCCGTCTTTTCTCTTTAGTGGCTTCTTTTAGTCGCTCTAATATTGAAGCGTAATTTTCTCCGGTTATAGAAACACCTTTATCTTTATAATTAATCAACAATATTCCTTCCGAGTCCCGAAATACCGTTGCCATGAGTTTCCCAGCTGATTGTGACACTTTAAATTTCTTGGGAGGTGCTGTGACCTTTTTATGCCACTGCATGGAGTCTTGTTTGGACTCAGGTTCATAATGATGAACCCAAGTTTCGTCTCCAGTAACAGTTCCACTCAATACACCATCCTTGTCTTCATTACAGAGGTCCAAAAATGCACGCGAACACTCTACGCGCTGTTGTTTTTGCGGCGGCGTGAGCATTATCGGCACCCATCTTGCGCTGGCCTTAGACATGCCGAGATGATCGTGTAGGATTTTAAAAATTGTTGTATCAGATACTCCAACCATTTCTGCGAGTTGTTTCTTCTTTAGTCGAGCATCTTCGAGTACAATTTGTTCAACTTTTTGGATAAGTGCTGGCGTGGTCACCTCAATGCTCCTGCCCGGCCTCGGGTCGTTTTCAAGGGATTCCCTTCCTTGTTTAAATAAACTATGCCACTTGTACACCATGGTTTTTCCTGGACAAGAGTCGCCGTAAACCAATGACATCTCATTCATTATGGTCGCGACTGATTTTCCTTGCCTGGTAAGGAACTTTATAACGGCACGATATTCGATTTTTTCCATATTTCACTTTTCACTCCTGATTATGTTACTTGGTTGACGATAGCTCAAAGACTAACTGTTTAATAACAATGAAACTTCGTATTTATACTAATCGTGAGTCGCTGCACAAGCCACGCTCCCAGTGCGCCTACTCACCCCTCTACAACCCGCTCATTCCGCGAATATAAAAACGCTCCCTCGTACAATGGTTTTACATCTGAATAGTTCATGGTCCTCTCGGGTGTGCTACAGGACTCAAATTCGGGTCCTCTATTATTTAATACATATGCAAATGATCTTGTAATTCTGGACTCCAACGTTTTGGTTCATGCAGATTATATGAAAATCAACTACAATGTAACATCTCAGTCAGGTTGCGTGCGTTTACAAAAAAATGTATATCTAACTGATGTCTGGTGTACGCGGAACGAAATATTCTTAAACTTAAACAAGTATGCAGTAATTACTTGTAAATGTAAAAAATCCCTACATCTTTCAATATTCTGTAGATAAGAATAATATTTCAAAACTAACATTAACGACGAATTTGGAGTTATGGTTTGTAGCTAACCCTTCTATAAGGTTAGACAGCATTCTCACTTCTTTTTTTGCAAATATATCCCAGTATGTGCGAAATTACTGGTATAAATGTGTGGCTTTGCAGGGAGACTGTATTCAAAAATAATATAGTTTCTTTTTGTTCTAAGTTACGAACGTTTTTTATAATCAAATTCCTAGTTAAAGTCGAACTTTTCCTATGATTTTAAATTTAATTAGGACTTATATTGGTAATGTATGACATCTGAACTTCCTCTTTTAAATTCCACAACAGTTTTTAATAGTGGCGTATGAAGGATTCTAATCCCAAAGATTTCTGTCATACCAGCAAAAATTTATTTGTCCGATAACTCTTTATAAAATAAATATTAAATGTAAGTAAATACCAAAAATTCACTCTTTTATCAAAATTAAACTTGCAATTATCAAACTTTGACAACAACGTTTTTGCCAATAAACCTTTATAAAGTAGATACACAATATTTTCAAAAATTCGCTCGTTTATTGTTAAACTTGTAGTTGGAAAACTTTAACAACTTATTTGTAAGTGTGTGTGTGTGTACGGAGAGTGCTCGAATTAAACTCGCTCGCGAACGAATTCAATTCGAGTGAGTTATATTTTCTATATTAAAAAGAACTATTCTTGCTAGTTGAGTTTGTGCTCGCGAGTTAAATAATAAAACTCGCGAGCACAAATTTTAAAACGAACGAATTAAATAAAATTGTGCTCGCGAGCAGAATTTTTTCCTACTCTGCTCACTAGTTGAATTTGTGCTCGCGAGTTTAATAATAAAACTCGCGAGCACAAATTTTAAAACGAACGAATTAATTAAAATTGTGCTCGCGAGCAGAATTTTTTCCTACCCTGTAAGTACGGAGAGTGCTTGAATTAAACTCGCTCGCGAACGAATTCAATTCGAGCGAGTTATATTTTCTATATTAAAAAGAACTATTCGTACGAGTTGAGTTTGTGCTCGCGAGCACAAATTTTAAAACGAACGAATTAAATAAAATTGTGCTCGCGAGCAGAATTTTTTCCTAATCTGTTTGTAAATGACATAGTGATTACCATAATAATCATATTGAACTTTACTAGAAGCTAGAAACTTTCCAGACTAACTAGATATCAGAGCACCTTGTACAGATTAAATAAATGCAAAAGGATGGAAATCGCTAAACAAGTTTTGTTTATTTGACTCCTATTACAGTGAAACTGATTGGTATTATATTACATACCTTCATTAAGTATATGTTTAAAAATCAATAATTGGTGCCTCAAATGCGATAATTAATCTTTTCCTTGTGCTGAGCTGTTACAAACAGGCACGCTTTTATTAATCGTTGCGAGTATTACGAAACAAATTGTATTTATAACCACACCTTTGGTCCAATAATAAAAGAAAGATGATCGCTTATAGAGTTAACTGGCTTCCAAGGACTTACCGGCAGTTCTCCGCAAGTAATGTAAAAATTAATACAATTAAATACATTTCTTACAAAAATATGCAAAAACTAGTAAGTAAATAAAATAAGACGTGGCTTATAGTCCTAATTATTAAAAAATTGGTACCAAAAGTGTTATTCAAAACCGTCAAACGTTATTTGATCAATGACCTACCAATTATTACACAAATAGTGTGAAGAATAACAATCAAAATAATTTGATACAGTCAGTGATTTTCAAAGTAATATATCAATTATCAGTGAATACAATATTGATTGTAACCCACACGTACTAATTTATGAATACTCTAGAGATGAGCATTTAAATCCGAGTCCAAGGTCAGATGCAATTCCGAATCCGTTTCGAATCTCTCTCAAATGGTCTATATCGAATCAGATCAATATGAAATTATTTCTGATTTCGGATTAGTTCGAATCTAGTTCAGATTACTAACCCGTTGGGACCCTATAAAATATGACAAACCCAGATCCAGAATCCATCAAGTTCTTCGTCTATGTCTCTTAACAGAATAGCACACGTTGAAACATATGGAGGTCTGTTGTCGTAAGATCTGCATTTAACGATAATCTAGTTAGTTGTATAAAGGCTGTAGAAGCGAACGCATCGCAACGAAAATGGAAAACGTAAGAAAGGCGATAATGTTACCGTTCGCTGATTCAGTGAAAATTTATACGGAATAGTGTGCAAAATGCGCGTCAGTTCCTTGTTGTTTTCGAATAAAATAGAATGTAGACTTGTAAAATCCGTACACATGTTCGGAATATAAGAACTGAAATTCGAATGTTGAATTTATGTTTGATTTAACTATATGTTTATCGCGGAGTATACGGACTTGACATAAGATGGTGCTAAAATAGTGTGCAAAATGCGCGTCAGATCCTTGTTGTTTTCGGACAAAAGAGAATGTCGTAGACGTGCGTAACACATGTTCGGAATAAAAGAACTGAAAATTAAGTGTGTAATTTATCTTTGATTTAACTATAATACTCCTAACTTGGAATTTACCACTCGCCATACTTAGTCAATAACCATTTCGGGGCTTCCAGAATAAATATCATGCTTGTCTACCATTACCAAATAGGAGAATATTGAAAAGAAATGTACTAACTGCGCCCGAAGGAATTAAATCTGAGTTGGTGAACAAACAACTCTGGTTATGCATGGACGAGAAAACAGATATTAAAAAACATTCTATTGTTGACCTGGTAGTGCACGCCCTTTAAATAATTTTCTCCATTACTAGCTAGTACAAGAGTTGAAAAATGTATAGTATACTCGAAGCAAATACAAAGCAGGTACTAGGACGATTAGAGAACTTTCAAGTTTCAACTAAAAAAATACTAATGATTGTTAGTCTTAGTGTCAGTACAATGCGTGGTGTAAGTCGTGCTCTTAAAGAAGTTTATGGTAATTTCCTGCATGTTACGTACAAAATTCACGACTTCATCTTGTGATACAAACTATTCCACAATATTGTCCAGATACAATAATTGCAAATGCAAGGCAAGTGTTTTGCAAGTCTCCTAGATGTACTTGTGAATTTCTTAGATGATGTCCTGGTATGTCTGAACTACCACAACTGATTTTCATACGTTGGGGAATCTGGACAAAGACGGCGTTTTACTATCATAAACATTTGAAGCAAATGAAGACCACGGCTTTACAATTCAATTCAAAGAAAGCTGAATTTATCGAAAATAGTCAGGTAAAATTTCATGTTGAAATAGATTTACGAACTATTCAGAATAATTATTTCGGATTGGTTGAGGTAATAGAAACACTACAAAGTCCTTTGGCGTCGTTAGTGAACTAACTTCAAATAGTGTATGATGTTCACTCAATGTTATGCGCTGTAAGTGTCGCAAAAAATAATTACGTAGTCATAAATCTCGAAAGTGCTTTTAACAGAGAAATTTTACCACATTAAGGCAAATTTATGAAGATCTGTTAAGTAGTTTCAAAGATTATTTAAATTATGTCAATATTACGTCATTTAATGTCGAACGGATGTTCTCTGCATATAAGAATATTTGATCATCACGGCAAATATCTCGTTAAAACAAGTGGAGAAGTATACCTACTGTAGATTTTTATTTTATCGATTTAAGCAAGTTGAAAATAACGATTACAAAATACGAAACCTAAAGAAGTAAATGTTTCATGTTTTTTTATTGAAAAGTAGAAAGGTAAATCTTTTGTTTTAACGTAAACATGTTATCTACACATGATAGTCACGAGCTGAAGCCAACTTTGCTCTTCCATTCCATTATTTTCTGTGTCTATTCTAGTTACCTCAAGACCTCAAGATTCTTCCGTATACTATTCCTACTCAAGATGTTATACTTATTTCTCTGTGGATTTTGTATTCTCTTCTGTTTCCATTCCTATAAATGGTATAATCTAGTATGTAGACTTCCGCAGTCGTGCTCCATACTATCTCCTTCTGGGCTACCGAGCTGGAACGGCGTCACTGGTATAACTGCCCCTTTCGTACCCACTTATATGGGATATCGTCAGGGCACAACTGCTGCTACTGTCTGTCACTGAAACTTCTGTTTCATTTCCTATAAATGGTATATTTGCAAGAAATCCCTCAATCTGTCCGGACTGGTTCTCCAAAAAAGTATTTATTACATATGGTGCAGATCAGTTTTAGGGTTTGTAAAGGAATATGTTACAGTAATTCGATAGGAAGATCACCTGGCTAGGGAACTTTGTTGTTTTTCATATACCACGAAACTGTTCCTTCCTCTTCCAATGCAATTAATATTATTACTTTTGAATAATTAATTTTACTAATGTTATATCGTTGATTTGGTACGTAGACTTCAGCGATCGTAGTCAATGCTATCTGCTTCTGGGCTTCCGGGTTGGAACCGGGTCACTTGTATATCCGCCGACGTTTCGTATCCATTTGTATAGGACATATTTAGGGCTGAACTACTGCACTGAAACTGATTATATCGTTGATTCTGATTTTGGGAAAACTGAATGGATTTAGAAGAAGGAAACTCAACAAAAATAGACATTGATTCTCAGGTATAAATACGCACCCTTTAGCATAGATTTACCAACTATATCAAAGGAAGGATTGCATATAATAACTTTGTTGAAATACGCAATACTGACACTCCAACATTATTAGCACAAAAGATAAAGCAATGTGTTTCTATAAATATAAAAATTATATTACTTTAAATAAAGCTTTCTTCAATATAGAGGGAAATATTATTCTAAACTAAGAAGCATTTACTTCATGTAACGATATCCAGATATAATACGTTTGACACATATTGATTCATATGTACTCGTTCATTCAAAGCATGTATTTTTCAATAAAGCCCAAGAGATTTCAATTTCCCGATACATTTAGAAGTGAATGAAAGCTTTTACAAAAAAAGTTCGTATATATATACATTTTCTTTCTATAAATGGGAATCCATTGTCACCAAAATGACTCATATAGCTTTGACATTCGCTCATATCTCGTTTTGAAATTTAATACTTTTTTAGTACAGGAAACACCCGCATACAATAGCTTCGCGGTTTACCAAAAGAGTTCTTTCTATCTTAAATCTATAAATTGAGATCACAAAGTTATTAAAATCATATAATTTATTATATTTAATACGGAAGAAAGTATGTAAATAGATTACGATGAATATTTCAAATAATATTCAATAACATTCTTATTTTAGAGCCTTTATATTTCAACATAATCCCCATAAACATTTGATCAAAACCCTAGTACTTTCTGCATAAAGGTCTTTGGCCTGTTATTATTTAATTAATGAAATGAATAATTGTTTTACCAAAGTATATACGATAATTTCCATCATTTTTAATAATATAATTATAATCTAATTATATTAATTATCAGAAAAAGAGTGATTTTCTTTTTTACATATTTACTGTTAAAGACTAAATAATAAAATTGAAATATTTTACTTTTATTTTAGAATTATTATGTATTTTATTATTATTATGTGGTTCATGATATTATTGTTTTATGAATGGCATTGTTTTATTACCACGTTTAGTTTGGGTAATAAATAATAAAGGCTAATATTATTTAATAGTAAAGGAATATGTATTATTATTAATAGTAAATATACCTAGTCAAGTCATAAATACTGGCACACAGAAAAATCGACGCAAAGTCAAACATTTTTTTTTGCTTTTATTGGGTTATTCAGTGGCTACAAATCTTAGAACAATGTATTCGAAATGACTTCCATTTGCCTTCCAGCACGATGTGGCTACTCATCGATCGCGAGACGCACTTCATGCATGGAGAAATTATCCACTGCACGGACAAGGGCTCGCTTCAAGGACTCAATATTTGGGTGTCGAGTAGAGCAAGCCATGCCCTCTAATACGTACCACAACCTGTAATCCAACGGGTTGAGGTCTGGACTATCAGCTGGCCAATCATCCGTTGATATGATGTCCGGAACGTTGTTTTCGAGCCACAGTTAAGTCGTTTTTGCTTTGTGAGCTGGAGCAGTCTTGCTGGAAAGTCCATGATAATAATATTGATTGGTAGAGAGGCTTCACAATGAGTTCCAAAACAATCGATTGACATACTTTGGCCTATGTTTTTACTCCTTTCTCGCAAAAATGGAGTTTGGTAACGCCATCGTAGTTCCCTCCCCATCATACCATTACAGACGCGGGATCGTGGCCTCTTTGAAGCCTCGGAATGAGTTGGGATGCTTCTCTGGATGACCGAGCATACACACGATCGTTATGTTTATTGAACGATTCTTCTATGGTGAAGATTTTCTCGTCAGTAAACAGAATTTGTCTGCGAGCGTTCTTCGTGTACCGGCTGAGTAGCACTTTCGATTTTCGCTTACGTTTTTCCTTCAATGCGGCCGTGTGCAGGTTTCCAGTGTGTCACTTGTACGCGCTGAGTCCTAAATCTTCTTTGATAATGCGAGACATAGTATTTTGCGAAACTTTCATTTACCGCGACAAGATTTTCTGTTTTCGCAGCGGTAAGGGAGTTAATAATTAGTAATTGTGTACAATGAGCATCAAAAGTCCAGGGCGTGCGCCAAGCTGAGAGAAATATATTAGTGGAAATAAAACAATAGGATTGCTCTTTAAATTTTTTTCACTAATTTAATTCAATTCTTTTAACTTAAGTATATTAAACAAAGATAATTAATAAGATCGAGAGCAACAAATAAAACAAGATAAGCGTAATGGCAAAGATGTAATAAAAGTAAATCTAGAGATATAAAATTGTTTAAGGAAATACAAAAAGGGTTATAGTAAAACATGTATCGGACGATACGTAAAGTACTTGCGGTTTGTGTGTGTATATCCTGGGCCAGGACGTTAGGTATATTTTGCTGTCGCAAAATAACCACGTGGGCACTGAGTTAAAAACTTAACTTTACCAACACGTCGAACGGATGCGTGTGGCTTTGGTGAGGGCCATGGTGAAAGTCTCTGTGTCTTACACGCGGGCGCTTTTAAGAAACAACCCGTAGCTGAAGGGTAGGATGCCGGTCATGTTTAAATCAACCAATAGCAAAAGAAAATAGACACGCTAGAAATTGGCGTGCTAACGAAAATTGGCGTAAATTAAAAGTGTGATGACAATATCAGTACAAGTACATAGCAGATAGATATCTAGATAAAGTAATAGACATGTATCCCGTGTGAAAAATAGAAAGATTAATATTTGAATCTCTAATTGCATTTAGAAGTCAATACAATAGAATTAATATTAAATGTGATTCAATGGAAAGCTATAGTCACAAAAAGGTTGTAAAGTTTCTAGGTATTCGGCTTCCTAGAAAACGACGCGGTAGAAGTTGACTTATTACAGCCGTGGCGAAAATGAAAGGTCTCGCATCCAAATGTCTATATAATGTCAATATAATAAGTAATAAATAATAATTTAATAATTCAAAATCGAATTATTTTTACATTAAAATAAATTAATTTAAAAAACATAATATAAGAAATTATTATATATGCGGAGCGTAACAGTTTCATATAAAGTCTTTTATATAATAATCATATTTATTTTGTTCCTATACGAAAATCAACGCGCACTGACCGGCAGCAACTTTTGTCGTCGTGTGCATATCGTATGTCAGGGGATCGAGATCGGCCTACCTAACAGGCCGCGTCACTGTTGCTGCCGGGTAGTTGCATGACGCTTCCCCAATAGGTGCAAGATCGACGGTGTCGAACATTTCCACTTTATTGAGGCGCATGGGTGTCTCGATGCGTTGAATTCGAAGCGAGGTATTTTGAACTGTTTATTATTTGAACTATTTTATTTATACATGAATCTTCATATACAGAACACGTTAATGTTCGAAATGAAATTGTGTAAAACATTTATGTGTTTTATTTCAATTGAATAGGGCTCTCAAATCAGGGAGTACCTTAACATTTACATATGCATATTTTAAAGATATAAAAAATAGAAAATAATTAATGTGGTTTTCATTTCAAGAAAACATTACTTGATGGTCACCAAAAAATCTAATCACTTTCGTTTATTATGCATAATTAATATTATTTATAACCTAACTAAAATTAGAAATATAACTTGGAAACTAATTATTATAATTAAAACGTTTCTAAACATTGTGTTCAATATCTAGGCAATATTACAAGTAATATTACAAGCAACATTCATTAAATGAATACTGTACATCTCTAAAAATACATATATAAAGTTTTAATTCCCAAACATCGGTCAGTTTTTAGAAAATTAAGTGAATTTTATGGTTTACATAATCGTCCATCTGAAAGCATTATTGGTCGAATTATTAAAAAATTTCAAGAGACCGGTTCCATGGAAGATCAAAAAAGTGAAAAATACAGTCATAGTGGTCGTTAGCAAGAAAATATTGGTGTTGCTGAAGATCCTGAAATGTCCATTAGACGACGCTCACAACAGCTTGGACGTAGCGGCGTATTTTACACAAAGATTTAGTTCTGAAGGCATATAAGGTTCAAATAACACAAAAACTGAAGCCATTAGATCATTTAAAACGTTCATTTGTCAATTTTATCAATGAACAACTAGCTGATTTTTCTCAAAAAATAATGTTTTCCGATGAGGCACATTTTGAACTTGGTGGCTATGTTAATAAACAAAATTGCCGTATCTGGGGTGAGGAAAATCCACGAATTATTCATAAGAAACCTATGTATCCTAAACGAGTTACTGTTTGGTTTTCATTATGATCAGGTGGTGTAATTGACCTTACTTTTTCGAAAATGCTGCTGGTGAAACTGTAACTGTCAATGGTGATCGATATCATCGGATGATAACCGAATTTTTGTGGCCTGAATTAATGAATATTGTTCCAGAGGATATGTGGTTTCAACGGGATGGCGCTTCACCTCACTTTGCACAATTAATCGATTAATTTATTGAGCGAAAAATTTCCTGGACGTGTAATCTCAAGAAACGGTGATGTTAATTGGCCACCGTTAGATTATTTCCTTTGGGGTTGTGTGGAATGTGGGGTTTATAAAAACAATTCACAATCAATTCTTGCTTTGAAAGATGAAATTATTCATATTATTGGTGAGATAGAGCCTCAACTATGACAAAATGTCATTGAAAATTTTAACAAAAGAGTGAACGTCTGTGGAGCTGCACGATGAAGCCATTTGACAGATATTATTTTTCGCATATAAATGTCATAACTGATACTTCAATTATTTATTCTTTAAGAAAACCGCGGAATGTACATACATATACATATGTATATATGTATATGTAGATGTATATGAATATATAATAGTGTCACATAATGGGATTTAATGAGAATTTTATTAATACTTTTATTTTGTTGTCTTTGCAATGTGGATCGTAAATTTTATGCCAATGTATTTTTCTTTTTCGTTGCGTGGTGAAGTAATTGTAAAATTTTTGTGGGAAACATAAAATTTTATAACTTTATCCTTCCACACATAATCCCAGAAGCATAAAAGCAAATTCAATAAAGGTGCACAGTAGTGGTTCAGATATTACTAAAGAAATACGTAATCATATTGAATCGTGCGGCAACGTATAATAGAAAAAAAATATTTTATTTTACTCTTTATTCACTTAAATATACATAATACAAATGTGGTATGTAAATGTTTTTCGATATTACGGTAATATTTGTATAGAATATATAAATAATTTTCTAGCAAAAGTTTAATGTTTGACTACGATATAAATTAATTCAATATTGTTTAATAGCTTCTCAAGATGCTATAAATAAATAGTAGAATATTGAGCACTTGAACGAAAGAACTTTTTATGGACATAACAGGCTGAACACGCAACAACACAATTTTCTCCTATGTATATTTATATATAAGCAATAATTCAAAAAATAATTTATGTAAAAATTTACGTATATAAACATATATATAAATTACTATTATATCAGCTAGTATAGACTCTATCCGTAGCGATATATGAGATGATACATAAGATGAATTAATCTGGTACGTAGACTGTTTCTGTATATCTGCCGACGTTTCATACCCATTAGGGACATCTTCCGGATTGAAATGAGTACGAAATGTCGGCAGATATACAAGTGACGCGATTTCAGCCCAGTAGCCCAGAAGCAGATAGCATAAGTTGAACTGCTTGAGTTTATACATACATATATAGCTTATTTTATAATACAATATATTAATATTAATTTGAATTGGAAAAAAAAGTACCTCAAATTTTTTATAAGTTTAGTAAATTAACATAAATGAATTAATTCCAAAAAACAATCGAGTGAATATTTTACACGTTCACAATATGACTAATTATAATAAAAAGAAACGTACCTTTTATTTCATACATAATCTCTGATATAGGTTACCTGACTACAAATTTATATGTATTCATTAAATGATGTAAATATATTTGAACTCTAATTTATTGTATTATTCAAGTACCCATTATAAATTCACAAGAAGTAACGGGTCTTCCAATAGAGACTGCCGAATTTTGAAAACTAATAGCGGCCATATTATTGAAGCTACATCTGTCGAATTCGCTGTCATTTATACAGTCTATTTTGCCAAATTATCATGGACGGATATAGCGTTCAACAACACGTGCAAATGATAAAATTGTTTTATCAAAGTGGGTGTTCTATTCGAGCAACGTTCCGCCCGCTTTGCCAATTTACGGTCGCCAATCTTCCTACCGAAAGTACTATTCGCAGTGTGGTGGATAAATTAGAGTCCATTGGTTCAGTAAACAATGAACCAACACCGGTACGACGATGAAACACAAGATCTGCCGAAAACATACCTGCTGTTCGTGAGGGTGTGCAGAATAATCCGAGGCAGTCGATTTCGTGTCGCTCACAAGAACTCGAACTTTCGCAGACCACAATTTGACGAATTTTGCGTCGTGACTTGGGACGCTGAATGGGCCGTGAAGCAGTTTTAAACTGACCCTAAAAATCATCTCCAGCGATGAGGCCCATTTCTGGATGAATGGGTACATCAACAAACAAAATTTGGGACGATTCCAATCCAAGAGCGTCCAGTGCATCCCGAGACAGTCACTGTTTGCGGCGAGCGCTATAGGTCGATGATTACCAACTTCTTTTGGCCTGAATCAGATGATATGGACACCAACGACATGTGGTTTCAAAAGAACGGCGCTTCGTGCCAAAGAGCTCATACCACATTAGACATTCTGCACGAGCGATTCGAGGGCATGGTCATCTCACTTGGAAGTCATGTGAACTGGTCACCCAATTCGTGCGATTTGACCCCATTAGACTTTTTCTTGTGAAATTTTATTATGCCGCAGGTCTATGCTAATATCACACACACCACAGCGATACTCAAAGCCAACATAACCCATGCCATCGTTCAAATTCAGCCTGATTTATGCGCCATAGTCATGGAAAATTGGACATTTCCAATGCGCGCCACCCAGCGAAGCCGCGGCGGACATTTGCACGATGTTATATTCCAAACATAATGGCATCGATAGGCCTTTCAAACGAATAAAAAATTTCGATGATATCTCACACACACTTTGTTATATTTAAATTTAAATATAGGAAGCACTTAATGGAAGACCAGTTAGTGTCACATATTATGTTTCCCGCGGTGATAATTTCATATTGTCTTGCAAAAAAGAGGATTCTAGAATTTTAAATGATCTTAACCAGGATACTTACTATAAGTAAATATTAATACTTGGTAAGCATATAATTTTAGGAATGGAATTCGTCGAATTTCAATATAGTAATATTTGTTCCAGGAAAGTTATTTATGATTATATTCCTTTCTGACTGGGACTTGAATCTCGTACAGTAATATAAATGTTTCTGAGATTATATGATATCAGAACCATATAAGAATTGAATTTAAATTTAAAGGTATATTTTATACTATTGATTATTTACTTTGAACAGTTAAATTTTAATTTTCAAGGTGAGTATAAATTTTTTTGGCTCTATACTTATAAATTTATATTTTGTCTTTTGAAAACTTTCTTTTTTAAAAATACCTTGGATTAATATAAAGGTTGGCAATTTGATACAAATGGTAATGTATAATATAAATTTTTAATATTTGAATTATTAAAAATTAGATTTCAAATAATACTAAATTTTAGTAAATTCACAATATTAAGTATTAATGTTACTATAATCTCGACACTTTTGTAATACATGTAACTATAACATTAAATAGATTGTGTATCTGAGATATTAGTTATTAACAAGGTAACAATATTACATACAAAATTTTGTTAAATTAATAAATTTAGAAGAAAATGCAAAACGAGATTTTAATAGATAGTCCATTACGCGAATCATACGGGTATCTATTATATTACATTGATGTAACTATTATTGCTTTTTTAAAGTATAAACAATAAATAATTTGAACCAAATTCACAGCTCAGTACTATACATGCCTCGTTAGATATATACAAAAGGGCACCGATTTTTCGTCGTCCTTGTTATTCTTAATTATTCATTTGTTTACAATATTTATTTTAAATACCTTCAAAATTCTTATCCTTAGTTAATTAGATAATTCGTACCAATCCGTACACTAACTCTCTTGCTTTATCAAATTTCTGGCATATTTCGGTTGTCAAAATATTGCTTTTTATTCAAAATATTTTTCTTCTTTAATATTTTTTTTATTTCTTTTATAAAAATTCACACTTTAAAACGTGAATTTTGAATATTTATGTATTACTTTCTCATGTTTAACATGTTTACTATCGGCCAAAATGTTATCTACATATTATAATTTCAACCATTAGAACACTATTTTTGTACATACATATTTAAATAATTTTAATTTATTCTAAAGGATATTTCAAATTTCGCGGTTTTTTTAAAGAATAAATAAAATATATAATTTGCATTCGCTTTCAAAAACTTTTTATTGGTATTTGAAGTATTGATTATGACATTTATGTGCGAAAAATAATATCTGCCAGATGGCCTCCTCTTGCAGCTCCACAGACGTTCACTCTTTTGTTAAAATTTTCAATGACATTTTGACATAATTGAGGCTCTATCTCATCAATGACAAGAATAATTTCATCTTTCAAAGCAGGAATTGATTGTGGATTGTTTCTATAAACCTGACTTTTCACATAACCCCAAAGAAAATAGTCTAACGGTGTCAAATCACATGATCCTGATGGCCAACTAACATCACCGTTTCTTAAGATTACACGTCCAGGAAATTTTTCTCTCAATAAATCAATTGATTCGTGTGCAAAGTGAGACTTTGCGCCATCCTGTTGAAACCACATATCTTCTAGATCAATATTTATTAATTCAGGCCACAAAAATTCGGTTATCATTCGTCGATATCGATCACCATTGACAGTGACAGCTTCACCAGTAGCATTTTCGAAGAAGTAAGGTGCAATTACACCACCTGACCATAATACACACCAAACAGTAACTCGTTTAGGATGTATAGGTTTCTCATGAACAATTCGTGGATTTTCCTCACTCCAGATACGGCAATTTGGTTTATAAACATAGGCACCAAGTTCAAAATGCGCCTCATCGGAAAACATTATTTTTTGAAAAAAATCAGCAGGATGTTGATTGATGAAATTAACAAATGAACGACGTTTTAGATGAACTAATGGCTTTAATTCTTGTTTTATTTGAACCTTATATGCCTTCAGAGCTAAATTCTTGTGTATAATACTCCATGTTGTTGATCCACTAAGTCCAAGTTGTGAACGTCGTCTAATGGACATTTCAAGATCTTCAGCAACACTTTCAGGAACCAAACCAATATTTTCTTGTGAACGACCACTACGACTGTATTTTTCACGGAACCCGTCTCCTGAAATTTCTTATTAATAATTTGACCAATAATGCTTTCGGATAGACGATTGTGTAAACCATAGAATTCACGTAATTTTCTAGAAACACCTTTCACAGAACGTTGATTTTCATAAAATAATTCAATAATTTGAACGCGTTGTTGTACCGTGTACGAAGCCATTTTTATAAATGTCATACATCACCCTTCTTAAATGCCCACATGCCTAGACAAATTCAGTGCGCCATCTATATTTTATTTATTCTTAAAGAAAACCGCGCAATTTGAAACATCCTTTATATTCACGCAACATACTAAGTTTCTGAAATCTAAATAAATAGAAACTAAACAGATTGAGAAGGATCGTGATGTATCTAACAACAAAATGATTGAAGCAAAAAAACGTGCTGCTATCAAAAATTAAGCATGAGTATCACGATAAATCAATAATTAATGGAAAAGATATGTGTGTGACAACAATGCACCTATAATTTTTCGCGTGATAAAAGGAAACGTTTACCGACTTAAATAAAGTTTACACAAATTAATTCACGATTTCATGACAAAGTAAAATCAACTCAAATTAACGTATGTATATTTTTAGATATCGAATATGAAAAATTATCATAAAATAAAAAAAAATTTTATTTGTGTCTAAGCCGAAGATGTTTTACGTCTCATGTCGCGAATGACACTACAACACTCCAATGTTCAAGAAATAACGTACTTCTTGGACACGTTTTTGCAGCCATGGTATTAATTAATTAATTTGAACGTTTATAATTATCTCATTGCCTTTCTTAATCTTAAATAAGCCTCAAGAACTTATACTATTTATGAAAAACATTATCATATCATCTCCATAAGCCATTTTAAACATTTAATACGTTTCTGTAACATTTACAATTTGTAACAGAGAATATAATGGATATTCTTTGTTCTTTGTTCATTTTTCGAATGAGACATACAAACTACTACCAATTAAAGTCGTCGTATTTCCTTTTTTGGTAAACAAAATATCACGGCATTTCGTAGATGCTTTAGGAGGGTTGACACTTCATAAATCAATCTCTTACTAGCAGACAGCGGCACTATTTTTGTTCATATGGAACTTGCTATTTTTGGTAAAGGAAGATGTATAAATTACCCTTTATATGATATTTTAAATACTATATACTGTTTTCGTTGTTATAAAAGATACTCATGCCCTGATTGAGATATGTCAAAGTAGACCTACCCGGATACTCTTGATATATTTTCTATTAATTTTGCATATCGCGTAACCAATCTTTCCATACAAAAGTAATCTATTAATATAATAATAATAATAATAATAACAGTAACTAATTTCAGTCGAGAGGAACATATATCGTAATAGCTAACAATAAAAAAGAAATCTGGTAAAACCATGTAATACATGGAATACGCCTTCACCAAATGAAGCAAGCACATACCTTTTGTCAAAGAGGCAACCAACAAATTAACGAAAACTGAAAATATTTACGCGGAAACCGAAAGTTTCATGACGAGTAAGTATATCATAAAATAAGATGACGTAATAAACATATGCAGACAATTGAATATATTACAGGCGCGTGCACAATCTGAGCATAAATAGAATATACAACGCGACAGGACAGTCTGTAAAATAATACATAGAAGCCTTGTTAAAAAATACAAATTAATTGATACGATTTACCTGAGGAACAAATACGTACCACAAACAGTTTTAGAAAACTCGGAAAATAAATTGAATTGGAACAGAATACAATGGACTAGACATTACACTAACTCATAAAAATACTAAAGAGACATGCCTAATTTACACTGTAAAAACATACAGAGAAACGCAATAAATATAACCCCCTAGTAGAAGAGATACAGAAACTGGCATCAGAAGCTGATGTCTTTCACAGCTATCGCTGTCTCTCTTTCTTCTTCCTGCTGGATTCCACTACTTGATCTTGCCAATCCACCTTTGGTCTTCGCTTCTTCTCACATGACCATATCATTTCAATATTTTCGCTTCTATAGCGTGTATTGTGTTGTTTGTTTTTCCCATTCTTATTTTCATATTCCTAATTCTATCTGTCTGTATTACCCTACAACATCTTATCACTATCCACTAAACGCCGACCTGAAATTCGTGCAGTCAATATTTTTCCTGCCAGAGGGCTACACTTACGCCAGTTATCGGTAGCTATCGCAGCATGATCTTTTTTTTGCGGCCATGCGTGGGTTCCGGACCAAAACCGTGCATTTCTTAGTCCTTGATATGTCCGTCTCTCAATGCCCGTTAGATGCTATTGAGTGATCGATTCATATACCACCCAATATTGCGAAAGGACATACCCGTTAACATATTCTGACAACGTGAAATCTCTCCAAATTCCATTGTACACGTATACACACTAAATTGTAAAAGTACATTAATATCTGCCGATGCAAACAAAGCGTTGTCTCCACCGCAATGATAGTAGTGAGCGCCTCACGAGAATTCCCTCTTCCTGCTACGGCAGCAGGCAAGTGCATGACTCGTTGACGCAAGTTATATATTTTTAGAGTTAATGTATAACAAAGATCGCGTTTGTATCTCTCGCGTTTGAAGTATACAAGGTACTATACAAACGCCTTTCAGTTGACCTACACTTCATCTCTCCTCTTCGACGCAAAAATATCATGGGATTATTTAATTTTGTTACCGGTTTTTGTGTAAATTTATCCGCTCTTATTTCATATCGCTCTCGAAACGAAGCCTATACTCGCCTGTTTAACAAAGACAGTATGTTAGCATCCTCTTCAAAATTAATTCGTTTTTGTTTTAATTTAGAACCAAATACTTCTTCTAAAGACATTTTTGAAATATTTATTTAAACTTCTTTTACGATTCATGACTATGAGTAGACCAATGGAAATATGTTCATTAGAGACTTGATAAAGCAAATTTATCGCAGTTATTCATTGAGCTACATGTACTTAAAATTCAGTCACACATTAATCTTAAATACAAAGACAAAAATTCATTTTTAATGAATTTAATACTAAATACTAAATTCTCCCTTTATCAAGATATTGGAAAATTTGCTTCGTCTCTTAATCAAATTATATTTTGTATTTATCTTGAAATTTTTATTTATGTGAAATATTCCATTTTAGATTACATATGAATTTTACCGCCAAATTTCAGCATTAAATATTTTCTTTTTAGGTGGATGTTAATAAGTAAATCTAGCGAAAATGTCTTATTGTCGATTCTAACTTATGGACGGTAGAATTTTCGTATATAGGCATGTATACATTTTCGCTGATAAGTATTTTCTTACCTTTTTTGTTTTCGGAGTGAGTGAATACAAACTACAACATTAAAATATTTCGCTTAGATTGGATGAAGAAGTTGTCCTACAAAAATCGCTTGACCATACACTTTTGTTTAGTAGATTCATAGACAAACTGAAAAAAATCAATGAAAAGGTAGCCTTGAAACTCCGTAAGGCTAAAATTCTGCTGAAGCGGTAATAACCTATAAAGAAATCACTTAGAAGAAACAAATGGTAGAATTTGATTATTGGAACAATACTCTAGAAAGGACAATTTCGAAATATGTATATGGTTCGTTCGAAAATCACTCAGAAAACACGGATGAGTAAGTAATTAAATATAAATTAGAAACTGTTATTGAGCGACATTACTATCATATATCTCGCAGTCTCAAATCGAATTTATTGTTCGATTTACAAATTATTAGCAAAAAAGTATTTGCTAATAGAAGTGAATTGAAAGGACCTAAAATTATAATAAGAGAAAATCCAAAGTCTTGGAAATTGTTAAAGCTTGGCGAATAATAGGTTTAGTTCGAGAGCGGTATGAACTAACAGTGGATCCACTTCACAAAAACCGATAAAAAAATTAAATCATTCGAAAATATTATTGCGTTGAAAAGGAGAGATGAAGTGCAGGTCAATTGAAAGACGTTTGTATAGTACTTTTTGTATATCTTTTTTAATAAACATCTGTCACATTAATTGTCTTCATCGGGTGTTGTGACACTCTTTAACATGATCTTTCAGATTTTTTATTATTTATTTTCGTTTATACACTATTGGAAATTATCCTTTATAATTCAAACGCGCGGTGATACAAACGCAATTTTTGATATACATTAACTCTTCAAATATATGACTTGAGTCAACGAACTTCGCATCTACCTCTTGCCGCTCGCTACTATCGTTGCAGAGGAGTCTTTACAAAACTCGTTATGACCTGCAGCAATTGAAACAAATGTTCAATAAACGTACATAATTCTATTTCAAATAAATTATTTCAATTGTTTTTTATGTTCATGTAATGGGTACACTTCATTCTATTAAAAGAGCAGGTTTAATATTATATAATTTTAAGAGGCATGATCTTAATATTTTTCTGGACAATAGATCTGACGCAGCCATATCTGATTTTGCCAAATTAATTATTAACGCCGAAATTTACACAGTGTAGATTTCCGAACCAAGTTGTATAAATTCATTTAGCGGGCCTGAAAGTTCCATTATAACAGATATAACAGATTATAACAGAAGAATACTTTTATAATCTACTATTACAGTTAATTGCAGTATGTCCAATAAATATTCGAACGAGATTATAAAAACTTACAAAATTTGCATCAATCTTTTCCCTTCCTAAGTAATCCTCATTTACAGCAATGTACTTACTTCCTCTTCATGTTTATTGTTTAAAACACTCCTGGAAATCCACAGAAACCAGACTCTGTGTCACCACATCGTTACAGCACAGCTCCTTCATGGCCATTTTCCTAAGTCAGGTGAATAGGGAGAGAGACCGAGTATGGCCATAAAATTGCATGCCATTAACTAGCTAATAATCGCTGCTTTAGTAAATGTGCAAGCACCATTATATAAATCTCGTCGCACGTGATCTCAAGAGTGTTTGAAAACTTCAGAAGTATTCACTGTTTCTCTCCTAGAAAGAAATTTATGATGGACAATGCCAAGAAAACGAGTGGCATGGTTTTGACTGTTGAACAACTTTCAAAAATTTTAAATAAGTGATTTATTCTTTGCTTTCGATTCATTGCATTTCATTTCAATTCGATATTATTATTATTATAGCTGTAGAATGATTTGTTACACATGATTACACTCAGAAATTTGGTCACGCATCAGCGACTTTGGGATGATTTTTGTAGACAATTTTCCCAAGCTCCGATATTGTGTTGGACCCAGATGATTTGTTCACTTGCAGTCATTTAGCCATTGAAACACACAAGAAACTGTACACGTTAGATAATTTCATCAACACAAGGAGATTTTCTTGAAATTAGTTCGTCCAATCTTCTTAAATGACTTATACATTTGAAAAGAACTGATTTCTCTAGTGCATTATTTTTGTAACCAACTCTCAACGTTTCATAATTTTCTAATAGTTTTTCTCAAGTTTCACAAAAAAATTGTAAAATTTGAGTTATTATTCTATTTGTTTCCAACGTCGAAAAGAACAAAGAGGGCGATATAGAAAAATCCCAACTTTGGTTGTACGTTTGTTACGACTGATGATTTTTGATTCTCCAGTGATCCCTTGTCAACAGAGCAGCCAGTGTGCCACCTTACAACCACCCTAATAGTTCAATTCGCTTACTTATTATATAGACTATGTAGGTCAGACATACTAGGATGAAAATCACCTTGCGAGAATCTCATCTACACTTCGAACTGAACTCAAGAAGACATTGTTTGAAACTGTGTTCTCTATATTCAACAATTATATACTAGCATTATGACCAACGACCAGCTGTTGCACTAAAACGGTCAATTTCAGTACACGATAGCGGTAGAAGTAGTTAAAGATTGTAGATGTCTCATACAAGTGAAAGCGCTTCTTAACCGGAGGCCAAGATAAAATAATTATGTTTTCTCGACTTAGGCCTTTATTCTTTGTTGTCCATTTTCTGTTTAGGTGTTTGATATTCTGGTTGTTATACGGCCTTGATACTAGTTCTTTGGTATGGTATCATAGTCGTGGAAAAGTGTTTATTGATGTCTTGTCGCCATTCCACTACTCTTGTTGGTATACAAATATATATAACGTGTAGTTTGTGATGTACCATGATGCATTTGCGATTAAATGTTTTTGATTGAAATAATGACATGATGTTTACATTCACTTTGTTGAAGCATACTCACGGCTCAATGTGATCTAAATCGGTCTAAAATGGCTTGATTATTGCTTTGTGGGATAGTAATTGGTATTCTGTTGACAGATATGACTTTGTGTCTAAGATGCGATATATTACCCCAGTTGTCGTATCAACAGATTTCCTTTTTTTGTTGTATGGATTTTCCACATCACTTTGCTGCCAAGGTAAATGATGATAGTTGGTAGCTTTGCATATTAAATACGCACACTGTGTGTTTTGGCTTTCAACGGTGCAGACCGTGTGCGGAATTTGTTTTCGTATGGGTATTTTTGCCGTAGTTTTCCAGATGCGACAGTGTTTAATTATCTGCTGATGATGACAACTTAACTGTCGAAATACGTATACAGAACACGAAAATTAATGTGGAAAGGGGTTACATATCAACCTTCAGTGATTAAAATAAGACCACAATAAATTTATCATTATAATTATATGTCAAAACACATTAGACTATCCCTCTCATGATTCAATATTAACGGTGATTTATGCGAATATTGTAGCTGCCAACTTTCCCAATTAGGTGAAATATCGCTTTATACTATCTGCTTCTGGGCTTTCGGGCTGGAACCGCATCACTGCTACAATTGCTGACGTTTCGTACCCGCTCATATGGGACATCTTCGGTACGACAGACAGTAGCAGTAGTTGAGCCCTGAAGATGTCCCATATGAGTGGGTACGAAACGTCGGCAGATATATAAGTGACGTGGTTCCAGCCTGGGAGCCCAGAAGCAGATAGTATGGACCACGACCGCGGAAGTCTACGTACCAGATTATCGCTTCATCTCTAAAAATAACACAAGGCGAAAACAATTCTTCCATATTTTGGAGTACATGGTCATAAAATTCTACACCCCTATCGTTCGCGTGAAGAACCTGCACTAGTTGTAAATGGCATAGTATGTACATTATTCGGAGCTTTAACGTACGCTAAATAGTTGATTGCAGTAGTTCAAGTTCTCTACTCGATCTACGAGTTAAATTTATTGAGTCATGGTCAAAACACATTCGAGTGGGCTCCTCATTCTCTCCCGATAAACGCAGTCGACGTGCGCTTTTGCCCTTACGCAAACAGTCAGTGTCATCAAATTGCTTATTATAACGGCATGTCGTTTACTTCGTTGGAGGTTCAATATTAAACTTTCGACGAAATGCACTTGCACCGTATTCACAGACTCACTTTTGCTGAACTAACGAATCCAAAAAATCTTGTATTGCAGAGTAGCCATCTTGCTTGCAACTGACCCTGCTATGCGACGCTAGAGTGTTCTAACAGTAGTATTTGAAACTTTACAGCTTCCTTAGAGCAAAATGCAACCGATTAAAATTGTATCCTTCTTTTTGAATCATACTGTACGTACATATATCTTATTTCTTTTCATATCAATTGACTAATATTATCCAACAAATATTTTGGTAAAATATCATATGTCGCTGCTTATAAAAGAACATAATATAATTTAAGAAGTTTAATTGCTTAAATATAGGTGTTAAATATCATATCATATTATATATATATAATATGATATGATATATATATGACATAATTAGGTTAATAATCAAATTAACGTAATAGGAGTTAGTGAGGTAAAAGTTGTATTTCAGGAAAATATTTTTTAATCCCGAAGTCCATGATTATTTCTATTAATAGAAAACTTATTGGTAAAGGTCGAGACTCAATCACATGCAATCTATACATTCCATATTAGTGAACGTAAATAACAAAAGTTAATAGGAAGTTGAAAAAATGCTGTTTAAGCAAAAAATAAATTCTGTTACAATACAGGGCTACTATAAACGATTCATTCATTTTCGAAAGGATTATGACAGGGCTGCTGTAAACGATTCGTTCATTTTGAAACGATCAAGGCAGGGCTGCTATGAACGACTTATTCCTTTTGAAAATAATAGAATTTTAAATTATTACACGTACAAATATGAGTGATATATGAAAATAACCACAAACTCACCAACTTTATTTTACACTCTACAAATGTTATGTACACCCCACACAAACACCCGGGCGGAAGTTCAATTCGTTCCACACGTTTTATAGCCACCTTGTCATGTTCCTCAATATGCCCTCAAACGAAGTAGTCATAAGGCTCTTAATCAGTTGATCTGTGGGACCAATTCGAAGTTATCCGCACCAATACGCCCAATACAACTATGCGGAAGTTCATTTTTGAGTTTTTGAAGATGAATTAATCTTTTATAGTAGCCCTGTATTAAGTAAATTCAATAAAATTCAGGTAATTCAATTAAAAATTCTAATGAGAAATAAAATCTACTTATGTTCAACTCTATTTTCCGTTTTATGTTCAGTTTTATAGTAAAATTTACCCTACCTTAGACCTTCATATACCTTTAAAAAAGGAAAAACCACTAAATATCCACTGTAGTTCAATTATGACATAATTAAGAGTACCATGTTAGAGATCTATTATTCTAATTATTATAAAAAGACAATTAATATAATTTTTTTAAATAAATTTTATGTGAAATAACAGTCTCAATTGGCGTATATGACACATTTATCAATAATAATAATAATCTGAAATTTTGGATATTTATACCGGTTTTCCTATATTAATGAAATCAAATGAAGCCATTCTTGTTAATGCGCAAGATATAGTTGACGGTTTAGTAGAAAATTTGGTAGTGTATATGTTTCTGAGAAACCTAATATGTGTGACGATTCTGGACTGAGCGCTATATTAGTTAACATTTTAATACTAAAGCATACATTTTAAATGCCACTAAAAAAAATTGAAAAATAAGATGACATCTAGACCAGACGAAATACTAAGTTTTATAATCGGAGTTTGTGGAACTGTCTTCGCGTAAAGATTAGGATTTATATACAATCTAATTATAACTACTGTTAATTTTTTTGCTGTATGGAAGATATCCAAAGTCTGTCCAATATTTAAATCTGAATTGTCTTCAGATGTTACAAATTATGGTATTATGTATTGTAAAGGATTCGCACATATGTATATCCTCATGTCAAAAGTTATATTTCTCCATATCAACATGGTTCAATCAATATCAAGTAACACCTGCGTTTTAATATGTATTATTCAGCACTGTATTGTGAACTTTTTCTATATCATCATTTTTCTATATTTGATATTCAGAAGAAAGAAAGATTACTTCCTAAAGTTGATTTAATCACAGTTTTTATTCTTTTAGCGTTAGATCTTTCAAAATCACTCTGGTTGTAACTCCATATTCAATTGCATCCATTTCAATACTTGTCGAAAGGACATTAATTAATGATAATCGTGAGATAAGATGCTAACAGTAGAAATGGTGAAACAGTTGGAAATGCGCAGTTAGCACGCATATTTATAAAGGCCGATTTCCAGACTAAAAATATCCTTCAGTGATTTAATCTTATAAATCGTCTACAGATTTTGAGATATTGTAGTACATGGCACCGAAGTCTTGAAGTCCGTGGCCATAAAAGACCACGTAGAATACTAGAGTGAAGGAAGAAGTTTTGGATATTGAAAATGAAAATTCAAGAATAAGTACCCGAGTAATCTATTATTTCTGGGCGTGAATTTAATATTATAAATATTATTTTCAACTACAACTGATATAATTACGATTTTACAACTAAAATCGTTAAATAATTATTTCGGTTGTAGTGAAAAATAATTTTGTAATATTAAATTGCAAATTTTATATCACCGCAAAACTGTTATACCGTTTACAGTTTTTAAAGAATTTAACAACTTGATCTTTTATTTATTTTATGGTATTGCAAAGGTCAGTGGCTTACTATTCATAAAAATAACAGAACAGCTGACATTACTAAAATGTGAAGGGCAATTTTTTGTGAACGTTAACGTGAACGAATAAATTCGCTTTCTTGGATCGACAGCATATTTATAATTTCTATTTATTTAATTCACCCTATTTGAAAGGTTTATGTTCCTACATTTCCATAAAAATTAAAGTTCCGATTTAATAAAAATTTTGGTAGATTTGAATTATCACTTACGTATCTATTATACACTCCGCGCAACATGAATAGGACCAACTGCATATATGACATTTGTAGTTGGTATAAACATGGTAGCGCGCTGGAATTGTTATTTTCGAAAATAAGAGGGTTGATAAAAAGATGTATGTAGGTACCAAATATAATTTTTGTAAAAGTCAGTGCAAATGTACGTTACTAATGACAATAAGTAGAGTAATTAAACGCCACTTGAATACGACCAATCTACAAAATAAAATATTCGTTTGCAATAACAAAATACTTTATTGTTCAATAATGAGTACTTTTGCCATTATTTCTTATAACCTCAAATAGTCGGGATGGAATGGAATTATACAGGGTTCTCAAGTAGTCAACGGGAAGTTCCGCCCAACTTCGTTTCAGCGCCTGCTCTAGTTCGTCAGCGCAACTGAATTGGGTAGCATTGGAGTACAATTTATGCGACAACCATCCCCAAACATTTTCTATGATGTTCAGGTCGGGGGAGAGCGATGGCCAATCGAGAACCTCCATGCCTTGTTCTTGAAACCAGCGTCGAACAATGCGCGCGGTGTGAATACTGGCATTATCCTGTTGGAAAATAAATGGCCCACCTGCCATAACGTTGGAAAATTTGTCTTTCACCTGTTGCAGCAGCTGGACGTACTTTTCCGAATTCTGTCTGCCCTTCACTATTACTAAATCAACAGGTCCGTTATAGGAAACAGCTCCCCATACCATGACTGAACCAACATCGGCTCGCCTTCGTGACTGAATCACTTCATCTTTACGTAAATCGTGGAAATAATAAGAAAACCCATCCGGGCCATCTAAATTAAACTTCTTCTCGTCACTGAAAATAACAGTTTGCCATTCTCTTGTCCACCCCATTTTTGCTTGAGCAAACTGAAGACGTGCAGTGCGCTGAAATTCCCTTAAAGGAGGCCGTCGTTTAATTTTCGAACGTTTTAAATGCGGACAGGTCTTCAGTAACTTCTGTACAGTTCTTACCGATGCATTCGTTCCAACGTTATTCGCGATTTGTCTTGCCGTTAATGCCGAATTCGATGCTTCGCGTAATATGGCTCGACGTTCTCTCTTAGTTGTAACGGATGTTGTTTGCCCTTTAAAACGTTTTGCATAATTCTCGGGATCCCTAATAAAATTGTTCACAACCTGGTGTGATCGACTTATTTTCTTTGCAGTAGCCCTTGAGGAATACCCTTCTTGATGGAACGCTTTAATTTTTCCAATTTCTTCCATACTTAAGCACTTCTGTCGTCCCATCGTTGCACAATACCCTTAATTACAGATGTTTGTTTATCCGAATACACGTTGTAACTCGACACTCATCCGGTAGCTTACTATTAAATACTGGTCGTATCCAATCGGCGCGGTGCATTTTATATGTATGTGATACTTACGTCACCCAATGCATAACGTTAGGCACTATTGCGCAATAATGCGTATTATTTGCCATATCATACCATTACAAACTTGCATTGTATTTTTAGTAAATGCATTGTTTTTCAAACCACCGAAAGCTTGCAACAAGTCGGGTGGTCCTATTCATGTTGCGCGGAGTGTATATTAATGTACGTCAGGGTATATCGTTTACGTTCTGTATAGAGAGTACGTGTAAGCAAGCTTGAATATAGCTAAGCTAAGTGTGTGAAATTAGAAGGAAATTAGATAGAAAAATAAATAGAATTATGATTGTTGGTTAGGTCGAGAATATTTCACTGCATTTGTATACATACATTTTCAAATAAATAATGCGTTCTTCTTTTAATTTTACTCCCTCCGCGTGCGTATGTGAGTATATGTAACATATGTCTGCATGTGCATATACATGTGTGTCTGGGAGTGCGTATTTATTTCGGTTAGGTTTAAATTTCTTTTTGGTCATTTTCGAGAACGAACGTTTATTTTGTTCGTAAAATCCCCGTAAACCGGGATAATCTGCTTGCGTAATGGTTAAGAAATCGAAATGGCGATAAAGAGAAAACCAATATTTTATCTTGGTGAATATCATTTTACATTGATCTCAGTCTCGATGATATTCCGTGTTTTTATAGTCCACGCTCTTCACCACTGAACTACCTGGGGGACAGAAATTACTTCTTTAAAACTTGTATTTATGTTTCGTGAATACGTAGTTATATTGGCATGAAATATTTAGGCTTTTCTTGACTTTTTTATTCTGTCTCTATTATCATGGCTATAGTTGACATCTTTAATCCAAAGGCTTTGTGTACTAATGGCATTTGTTGTTGTGGTCATGTATGGTATTTCTATTAGTTCTTTTTTTAATACAATATGTTCTTCTGTCAGGATTGTAACTTCATTCCATGCAATCCTTTTTCCCAATCATATCGAGCTAGACACGATTCAACTGTTTCCCCCTGTCGAACCATTTTTGGTGTTCGTTTATTCTTGAGAAGTCATCCATATGGTATTTCGTAAATGGAATTTTTTGTTCTTTGATTGTCGTTCTCAGGCTTTGTTTTCGTTAGACCTGTTTGTGCTCATAGTTTTTATAATCGTTTTAACCTTGTAGTCGTTGCCTATTCTCTTGATCTTTTCTGAGAGGTGATATTACTATTGTACACACATTTTCTTCTGGTTGTTTATGATCTTCAACAGGTATTTTCCGATTGCTTGCTTGTAACAAGGCTTTTGTGCAGTCATTTAATTTTTGTGCGTTGATAATGACTTCAAACTCTTCCATCTTGTCTTGTTTATCCCTGCGTACACTTCGTGCTCTGTCAAATAGACATCTAAATACTCCAATTATAACATTGTGAGAACGATTGGAGACGAAATTCAAATACTGCCCTGTGTATGTCGCCTTTCTATACACTCTGGTATTTTCAACATGCGGCCATATGGCGAAAATGTCGCCAATGCATCTAATACACATTTTTGATTTAAGATCATGAGAATTAATTGCTTTTTGTTCGAATTTTTCCATACAGATACCGCTTGCTATTAGGGAAACTGAAAAGCCCTTGGCCATACCAAACTCTTGTTGATAGAATTTGTCGTCCACCTGAGAGTGTGTCGGGTCGACACAGATAATTAAAGTAATTCTATGATGGCTTTCACATTCAATGTTTCCTTTCATGTGGTACGGTGTCTAGACAGTGTCTGTGTTTCATTATTGCTAGTGTAGTTGGGTTCGTACGTTAGTGAATGGGCTAAAGACATCAAAGTTAATCAATTTATCCTGCTCTTCAACTTTCGGATTTTGTATTTTGTTATTGAAGTGTCCTGTGTTAGAAATGATCAATTGTGCTTTACCCGATATCGGAATGATTATTTCTAGTAAGAACTTTGCCAGCGGATGGCAGGCAGAATTTCTTGAACAATTGGTCTCAAAGGGATGTCTGGTTTATGATTCTTAAGTAATCTATATAGATTCTGGGGCTCGTTGGTATAGTGTTTTGTATATTTTGAATTCCACTCACGATTTGGGTGCTCTGCAGTTGTTTATATTTGTCTGCTCTTAGACCAATTTAAATTTTGTTGTTATATGTTGCCACATCCGTAATAGTTGCATTACTTTTATCTCCAGAAAAAAATTTAATTGATCTATTTATTCTTAGTTCTCTGAGGCTAAGTTATTCTGCCTTTGCTACACTATCTAGGTTTTGTCCTTTCTATTACTGTTGTTGTTCTCCAAAGATATTTTTCTGTTGCCTCTGGGGATTCTATTGCCAGTATCACAATTATCGCAAATTTTATACATTTATTGAGCACTTTAATTCCATTCACGCTCAATTTTTTGTTGGACAAACTGATGCCAGAATTCGGCCGATTTATTGACTTAGTTCTTGTTGTTTATTAGTGCCTCCAGTTTTCTTCGATGCTTTTGTTTTATGAAGTTGTTCGATCTTTAATATTTCTTCATTACTGCTGCATGAATATCTTCGTAATTTCGTTCGTTGGCTTTGGCTTTGATTTCCTTCCTAATGTTTTAGCATTATTCTTTAATTCTGAGTTTTGTGAGTCGATGGTAAGTAATTATCTCTCTAAGCAATGCTTTACTAGACCTTTCTGCTTGATTACTTTGTGGGAGTTAACTATTGTTAATTTTTTTGTAAAATATTATGTTGTCTTGCTTTGTCTTGAAAGGTGGTTGGTTTCCTTGGCATGATTGATGATGGTCTTTTTCTGAAAAACTTATTTAATTCGGGCCCTTGCCGAATTTCTCAATAGTTTGTGATTCGAGTTACTGTTTAGGCTCTTGCCATCATCTGTGAAACTTAAGTATTTCGACAACTCGAAATACAATCCGTCATCAAGAAGTTCATGTCAAGAGTTAAAAAAAATATATTCAAATTTACGGCCAAAGTGATGTAGTGATTGATCTGATAACTGTAGCAGTGTAAATGTGGTTTTTTCATTACCCTTCCTGGCTTAAAAATAGATTTTAGCAACATATACTTTATAAATGGCAAAGCTGAAAGGAAGAAGGAAATAACTAGAACAATTTTAGACCATTGAAATTGGAATCTAGTCAAAGAGATTGTACCATGGAATAGAATTATACCAGCTATAACCAGTTTCCATGAATTCAAGTTTTTCGCAAAGCATGTAATTTATATTGCATTTATACAAATGAGGGCAGATGTATTGATATCCCATTAGGGTAAAATTTTTTCTCTTACCTACTACATGGCAAGAAGCTAAAGTTATGTATTTATGTTAAGTTAGTAGAGTAGCAGACATTGTAAGAGGCAATATTTATATCAATCGAGAAGATTAGTTGCTTGAATGATTTATATAGACCACTTTTAAGATCTACTGAAGTAGCAGTAGCTATATTTCTATATGTAGAAGGAGAATTTTATAGTTTTACGACGAATTCGCCTTTGAGAGGAACGATGTCACATCTGTGCTAGACAAACAGAGAGAAACTTAGAGAAAGAAGGAGTTTCGTTTCTTTTGTAGGCAACTCAATATCGAAGTCAGGACAAGAGAGAACTGCCCAGAAGATTGTGTACCATCGCCCTTCAGTTGGACAATTCTAGTGAACGATTTCACCAAAAGTTTATTCATTCAAGGCTTTTATTGCCTAGGTAACACAGACAATCGTGGAATCATGTTCAGGAATGGTTTATAGAATTATCCCAGAAAGAAAGCGAACGATTTTATATAGAAGACAACGGATATAAAAGAGTATTTCTCAATTAATGCGTAAAACACACACCTATGTACAGAGTTGCCTTCACGATAGAGAGCTTCAAAATTTACAGTCACCAATACTAGAAAATTTAGACATTTTATTTCCCAACGGAGCTAAATACTTACGTATACAGCATGACTAAAAGCTAATGTGGAAATCTCGAATTTAAAAGGTAGTAATAAAATAACAAGTACCTTGAGTAAGTGCAGCCGATGTGTTTAAAAAACTCTAGTCTTAAGATTATTCTGTTTGCAAACAAGAATAACTAGGTTTGCGATAAGTTATATAATAATAATTCACCAATAGATACAAATTATGCAGTACAAAAGTATATCCACATATCAATATTGTCAAACATTGTACCCAATTCCATATGATAATGAAACAAATAAGAAGAGAAATATATTATAACAATGAAAGGAAAGCCAATCTAATTAATATAAACAAATGATTGGAAAGAGAAAATTGGCGAAAGAGCATGGATAAAAATAAATAAAAACATTAATTTACATAATTATAAACCTACGCACTTTCGTTTATTTAAAAAACTGTATAAATTAATGCTGTAAAAACAATTGAAGGGACATTCTTTAGTGCATATATTGGGGTGTAATCGGGATTAAATATAAAATTAAATAAATGGGCATAAAATAAATTTGAAACATATGCGAGTACATCAATATAAAAACTATTGTAGTAAATCCAAAATGGAGAATATTCAGTAGAAAAAATTGAATAAATAACTAAAGTTAATTATTCCTTCTTTAACGTTTTCAGAATCATGTTTATTTATATCTATCGAACACAAACTGTCAAAGACAATTTAGGTAATTAAATTCAATCAGGGTCAGATAAATTAAATTGCGGGAATAATCTAAATTTAAAAATTACAATCATTAGATAAGGAAAGGCGTTTTATGTAAAATTTATATTAATGTATGTTAATATGAATTAAATGTTAGTTGAAATTATCATATTGATTAATATTTAGTATCCATACAAGTAGTATCATTTTGAGTTGTAAACATAAATGCAAACGACAGTTTATTTGTACAAATATTTATATCAAATTTAAAATCTGAAAGAAATTTATTTTTTTTTTGTTAACTAATTTTAATTTTTGTAAGGAATGAATATTGTAGGTGTTTGTTGTCAATCTTAATTTTTTTAATACATTAAATGAATAAAGTATTATAATAAATTTTCTTTATCAATAAGATTAATTTTATTATAAAGGAAGAGAATAAAATTAATAAATTTATTTTATATACATACATGCACTAAAGTAAATGAATAAGAGAATATGTTTCAATTACAGTGTAAAAAAGGATGTAATTAGAATAGTGAAACTCAATTCGGTTTTCAAAAGCTTCATATCCTGAGACAGAGATGAAATAGATAAGAGATAGAACCTAATTAGCTAATAAGCAAAGTTTTTATATATAAAGATTTTTTGTAGAACGGGCTAAAATAAGGCAAAAAATCTTAAAGTACATATATTCGCGAATCAACCGTTTATGAGATATCAGCGACTTTGTTGCGATTGAAGATTTAATTAGTTTACGTGTTTCTTATCAAGGTGTTATATTTTTACATAAAATACTTCTTCTAACATTTACCTAGTATAAGTTGCTTAGTTTAGGCATTTAAGTTAATTTTGAAACCGTTATAATTATTAATTTAAAACGGCTCATGTTATTTTGCTAATGTTTCTTATATTGGCATAAGTAGTTTTATGGGACATAAGTGTCTCCGTTGGTGTTTTATGTGGTGACACCAGTCCGCGGGGACACATTCACCACAGACGTCAATGACAGTGGGATCGAGATACGCTTTAGGTTTTATAGGAACCATCAGCATCCTACAGGTAGAGGGGTACATATCTAAATGCCTACTTACTCTGCAGGTCAGTACCTGAATAGATGTAGCTGCTCACTCATCAGGAGAAAAATACCTCTAGATCACATGGGCTTTCAACAACTGCGACTCCAACCTCAAACAGTCTATAGAGGGCTCTCGCCACCCGCGGCACTCTTAACCGTCGTTGGTGGTACGCTTTGATAAGTAAATGTATCTGCCAATTTCGTCACCTAGCTTGGTGGGCTAAGTTCGGGTCTGTGGGATTGCCAAAGCCCAAAAGCAATACTAGGAAGTTTTATGTAACAAAAACTCATCAAAATTGTGATTAATGTCAAATCATATGCATAGAACATCTGTTCTTTAGTAATTGCACACCTCAAGCTTCTACGCAAATAGAAGAAAAGGACTTTAAGTAGAAAATTTAGAAAGAGTAACTTATTTAATATAAAAGAGGTGCTTTTGATATAACTCGATTACTCTCTTTTTTTGTGAGTTTTTTATTTTAATAATTAGCAATAGGTTTTACAAAAAAAAATGAAATTATTGAAACATGAATACACAAATATGTCATAGAAACTGTGCAAAGTGTCCATCAGTTATATACATACAAAGATTTACAAATATGGCAAAGAAAATTAAATGTAAGATTTCCTTTAGATAGGAGATTTTTTGCAAACATGTTTATTTGTTTGCTCGCATACCAGATGTGTTTTGCACCAGTTATTTTTTTTATATATAGCATTCTTAATTTTTTAAGGTATGCACATTACTTGCATTATAAGAACAATTTTTATTGTTGGTTTCCATAACTTCATTTATGTAAAACTACTATCGAATTTTACAATACCTTGTAAACATGTGCGGTTTATTGTATGACAGTTTATTTCATACACACCTTGGTCTAATTCTAATATAGAATTAGAAAGCAGAGGTGTATACGAAATACAATGCCGAAAATTCGAATAACATATATTAAAATCAGCCCAAGAAACACTTAACGGCGAGTAAAATACGGAAATGCAGTAACTGGAAAGAAAATCACTGGCTAAACACGCACTATATACAAAACATACCATCGACTTCAAAGGTACAAGGACAATAGCCCGCAGTACATCTAATGTACAAGACTATAAGAGGGGCTTTTCGAAATACAGAATCGATAGAATTGAACAAACGCGAAGAGGTACAACTGCCTGATACGTTTAAACCAACATTATCGAATAGACATATTACAAACATGTGACAAAATACAGCAACTTACTACAAATCAGAAGTACAAACACGAACCGTATGCAAATCGATCGACCGTTAGCCAACAACGATAGAACCACCAACAGAACACTTACAACTACGGGACTGTATATAACGAGTGACGGAGACACTTTTGAAGATATTATCGCGACGAGAAGATCCTCAAGAAACGTACCGAATTGTGAGGATGAAAGATGTCTTTCTCAGGCATCCAAACACGGCGAAATATCCCGAAGAACAACTCTTCAACAAACGACCGTGAAAACTTTCGACTAAATTTAATTTATATGTATATGATTCTTCGTCCTCTTGAGGAACGTTAACTTGACGTTTCGATTATATCGCAGTTATAATTGTCCAGAGCTTCTAGTTACAATGGGCTTTATATAAATAAGTGTTATATCTAGAATATGTAATTTAGAATGAAAATTTACCACAATATTATGTTTTTGAAGGAGGGTCCATTCCATTTGAAAAACAGATGCTATCTCATTACAGGTGGACTCTAAATATTGTACTCGTTTTTATATGAAAATCGAACTAGCAGTCTAATACTTTCATAGAATTTTATCGTTACAAATTCTAATGGATTATTTAAATTTATAAATACTTTAAAGCTGTTATTAATAGATAGTGAGAATAGAAAAGCGTTTCATGGTTCATGAAAATGAAAAAAAGCTGTACTTACATCTCTCGGACATAAATGGAAGCTTCTCTGTGCCGTCACTTCTCAGATATATTTCGCTTCCAGGGATAGATGTAGAGTTTTTTCCTATTTTTTTTCGTTGAATCGATTTCAATTTATCGCTGGCTAAGTAAGTTATATACAGTCGACATGGTGAAGGTTATATAACGAGTTCTCAATGAACAAAACGTAGTAGCCAATGAATTACGATGTGAATAATCATCATACCTCCCTCTCACGTCCAATGAATTGAACGAAAAAGGGAGAGTGCATCTGTCTCGCAATGTCGGAACTAAGTTACCAGAGCGTATAGACAGACGGGAATGCATCACGGCTACTTGCCAATTAAAAGAATGTTAATTACCATGTTAATGCCAATCAAAAGAATGTTAAAATAATAATAATAACACAGAATCTGCCTGATGATTGGTCAATCCATGAAACATATGTAGTACGAGGGAGCGTTTTTATATTCGCGGAATGAGCGGGTTGTAGAGTTGTGAGTAGGCGCATTGGGGCGTGGCCTGTGCAGCGACTCGTGATTAGTATAAATACGAAGTTTCATTGTTATTAGACAGTTAGCCTTTGAGCTATAGTCAACCAAGTAACATAATCAGGAGTGAAAAGTGAAATATGGAAAAAGTCGAATATCGTGCCGTTATAAAGTTCCTTACCAAGCAAGGAAAATCAGTCGTGACCATAATGAATGAGATGTCATTAGTTTACGGCGACTCTTGTCCAGGAAAAACCATGGTGTACAAGTGGCATAGTTTATTTAAACAAGGAAGGGAATCCCTTGAAGACGACCCGAGGCCGGGCAGGAGCATTGAGGTGACCACGCCAGCACTTATCCAAAAAGTTGAACAAATTGTACTCGAAGATGCTCGACTAAAGAAGAAACAACTCGCAGAAATGGTTGGAGTATCCGATACAACAATTTTTAAAATCCTACACGATCATCTCGGCATGTCTAAGGTCAGCGCAAGATGGGTGCCGAGAATGCTCACGCCGCCGCAAAAACAACAGCGCGTAGAGTGTTCGCGTGCATTTTTGGACCTCTGTAATGAAGACAAGGATGGTGTATTGAGTGGAATTGTTACTGGAAACGAAACTTGGGTTCATCATTATGAACCTAAGTCGAATATTGTTGATTGATTATAAAGATAAAGGTGTTTCTATAACCGGAGAATATTACGCTTCAATATTAGAGCGACTAAAAGAAGCCATTAAAGAGAAAAGACGGGGAAAATTGACAAAAGGTGTTCTGCTTTTGCACAACAACGCGCCCGTCCACAAGAGCCGCGTTGCGTTAGCTGCCCTGCATAAGGTGGGCTTCGAAATTGTGAATCACCCACCCTACAGCCCAGACCTGGCCCCGAGTGATTATTACCTGTTTCCGAAAATGAAAAAAGAGCTGCGGGGTAAAAAATTTACTGCCGATGATGAAGTCAAGGAGGCAGTTTCGGCGTATTTTGCAGATAAAGAGAAATCATTTTTTTATGAGGGTATAAATAAATTAATTGAAAGATGTGAAATATGTATCCGTCTTGCAGGTGAATATATTGAAAAAGAAAAATAATTTGGTTTTTTTATTTCCACCCCTTGTCCCCCATTCCGCGAATATAAAAACGCTCCCTCGTAGATAGGGTATTATTAATAATAGAATGATTCCTTTTAACATTCTTTTAATTGGCAAATAGCCGTGATGCATTGCCATCTGTCTATACGTTCTGGTAACTTAGTTCCCGACATTGCGAGACAGATGCACTTTCCCTTTTTCGTTCAATTCATGGGACGTGAGAGGGAGGCATGATGATTATTCACTATTTTTCTGTATCGTAATGATATGATAGACGCTATCAAGGAATCGTTCATTAATAACACAGAATCTGCCTTATGATTGGTCAATCCATGAAACATATGTAGTAGATAGGGTGTTATTAATAATAGAATGATTGCTTTTAACATTCTTAGAATTACGATGTATTATAGCTCTATGTGAGGATTATAGAGACAAAAAATTATTTATTAATGAAAAGAAATTATAACTTTAGTTCCACGATAGTTGTGTAAATGTTTTTATACATACAATACTTTTCAAGTCACTTGCGTTGGCTTTCATTGTTGATTCTTTTTAATAAATATATAACCGTTTACATCTTAAATATTTCTGCGTTTTTTTATTAAATACCTAATAATTTATAGCCACTTAGGCACTAATTAATGTCGTAGCTGCTATCCGATAATAATCTGTTTATTGTCTGCATGCTTCGGACATGACAGAACTACGAAAAACGCCTCTCCTTGAGAATAATCTCAATAATTTATGTTGCTGAATAGACAAAATTATGGTCGCTTGAAACCCCTACATTAATTCAGACTCCAGATAAAGCAATACAATAATCACAGTGCCACTGGTTTTTACGAAATATCTTCTCAACCATTAATTTTAATAGATGTTTAAACGTTATTATTTCGCCTTTTAAGAAATACAGCAGAGAAAACTTGAGCAATTATTTAAAGCATATTTAAATAAATAAGGAGTTCAATATGTTACATTATATTTCAAGTACAGCCACACATCATTATATAAATTATCTTATTTTAATAATATTTTAATAATAACACGATCTGTTATAAGAAAAATTAATTCTATAACTTACAATTAAAATGTACAAAAATATTGTTCACTAAATTTAAGAACATTGTATATAAAATGACTTTTCAAACAAACTGTAATTTCATATATATGTTGAATAAATACGTGTATCTAGTATTATTCTATTTCATTTTAAATACTTATTTGTGAAAATATAACAAAGGATGCCTAGACGGTCTAACAAATGTTAGAATATATTTCTTTATGTCGATATAAAGCCTTATATTATTTGAAATTATTGATAAATAAATTTTAAATAGGTGATAATTCTTGTAAATTATTCATAATAAACAATAAGACTAAAAGGGAATAAGTTACAATTAATTCAAAGTAACTTAATATTGGATAGAGGTAGGAATTGAAAATGAAAATCAAAGACTTTAGATAATAAAAATAAATTTTAAAATTATCATAGTAAAAATAACAAAACTTTTTATTTGAATAGAAAAGAATATCTAGAGAACAATATGAACTCATTTACTTATAAGGGAACAATTAAATATAGAAAATTTATAAAGAGATTGTATGGATAAAGTATCCAATTCAACTTAAGTAATTAAAAACATAAGCTGGTAATACATAACATTATATAAGTAGGAAATATAGGGGAACATTATAATGTAGAGATTTCTAAGAAATGTTGTGATAAATTTTATATGAAAAGTAAAATTTATGATAAAATAAGTAAGGTTATGTGGATGTCCATTGTCAGAAATATTTAATTGAAATTTTATGTAATTTATAGATATAAAGAAAATAGTGAATGAAAGTATAAATAGAATTCGATGATTTATAATTAATTTAGTTCACTAACCATTTATAATTTAGTAATTAATTAAATTTACCAATCATTTATAAGGATAAGAAGAAAATATAGATTTTCTTTATTAAGTTATTTCTTCTTGGTCCATTTAAAACTTGATTTAGATCTTATAATAAGACCGGTGTTTAAAATTGGATTCTAGTTCAATCAATTGCCTAGTAAACACGTATTGAATAGCCAAAATAGAAACAATTGAAATACGTAAAACGTAAACAGTGGTAAAAGATAGATATAAAAATACAACGTTTATTAAAGTGATAACAAGAACGATATTATTTATTCTAATACAATTATACTAATAAATAAGTTAAGTTTATAAAACTGAGTAACTATTATTTTGAAAACTATTATATGTGCAAGTAAACATAAGGATCAATTATGGGCAAATAAACAATAAGTGGTTGGTATGCATGTACAACTTGGAGGAATAAAAATAGAAAAATTATGCAGAAGATGACATCTAGAATCATAAAAAGAAATGCAGAGGTTAATGGAAGATTGAGTTGAACATTTATTTATTAAAAAGCGGGAAACAAGGTACCAAGAAAAATTAATTTACCTATATAAATTTATATTAGCCAAAGTTAAAAAAATTTAGATCAAATCGATTTGAATATTTTTCTTTAAGTATTTAAAAAAATAATTAATAAGAAGTATACCTATTTTTAAGTAAGAATTTCATTTCGTTTTAATTAAAGTTTAGGCTGTAAAATTAGAATTATAGTAAGTGTTAATTATAAAGGTTATAATTTATTCAATATACAGTTAATATGAAAATTGGAAATCTTTTATTTCAACAAGTTAAGTAATTTAAGTAAATAGTAAACATTAGAGCGCTGCGCAACTTAACCTTAGAGAAAGAAAAAAGTAAAAGAAATAAACTTTTATTATAAAAAATATTGAAATGCAGATAAATAAATATTGCATACGAAAATTTCTTTTATAACATTTAACGTTTCAATGTAGAGTTCGAATGATTTAATTTACATACATCAATTTTAAAATACAATTTTACAAACAAATATTATTGACATAATATAATATTTGGGCACCAACGTAAGGCACAATTTTACACTCATAAGTAAAAACTGTACAAACCCTTTCTTTTCATGATAATATATACTTATAGAAAAGTACAGGACAAAATAGCAAAAAAATTAAATTAATTAAGTATATATATTTTTTCATGTACTTCTAAATGGGATAATTCTGACACTTTCATATGACATCAAAACAGATTAGTTAAAGGATTTATGGAAACTCGTAGTGTGGTAAATCGTTAGCATAAAAACATAACACTTGCTTTAACTGATGATGTTTATATCCCATTTCTGTTGTGGATATGATTCCTAACGTAACTATGCGACTTTAAGAATGATGATCATTTATTTTCAGGTACGATAAGTACTTAATTTACTATGTAAAACACTGCAATTTTTCAAGTAAAGCTTTATTTATTCAATGTAATCTACTTCTAGGCTTAAAAATTTTGCAGAGGGCTCATGAAGTCATTCTAAGCCCAAAAGCTCTTTCATTTGGTCTGCAAACCCTTATTCTACGGTACGTACATATGGGTTTCACGATTTACTTTTCGAATACTTTTTGAGTTTTTGGAAACTGAGCTTAATTCGAAGAATTGACTGGGTCTTCAACCAATTTAATTAATTTTTTACAGTGCCACCAACAACTTATGAATATTAATATAATATAATAATATTATATATTACCTGGCAAAAACCGCATAGCTTTGGCAAATTTCCCGTGCTTTTCTAAAATAATGCGACAGAATTAATGTTTTTCGGGGTTGTATTGAAATTAGCGATTAATATATTTGATATCTGATCTTCCTCTCTTAAATTGTACAAATTAGTTTTTGATTTTGGCGTATAAAAGACACAGATCCCATCTTTTTGTCATTAGATCATTTCTTTATCTGACTACTCCATGCAAGATAAATACGTAACAACTGACTTCCACTCGATTTGATCGAAATTTATCAAACATACTACCATACTTGGAACCATAGCAACAATATTCAACTTCATCTACTAAAATCTTTCCAAGTTAGCTCTCTTTTTAAATATAATATATACTACTTTCTGCAAAAATCTTCGATGAATTTAATCATCTGACACTACTTCCAAAACTGATTTTTTTATTCTCGATTTCGGTAGTTGAACTAATAGTATCCTATTTATGTATTAACGTGGGTTAAACAAATTTATATAAATTTGCGAAATGTCAATCGCACCCAATTTATTAAATGACACTAATGTATTTACGTTTCACAATTAAGAAATGTGCATTAAGTTAGGACACATTTTTTTTTTAAATTGCATCTTACAACGGTTGTAGTGTTAATTGTTTTATTGCTTTTAAATGTTCCGCAAGCATAAAATTTTGATTGGTTTCTTTTTTGCATATGCATCAATGATCTATTCGCCATAGTAGGAACAGTGTAATTTTAGCTTATGCTGACGATCCAAAAATATTTTTCAGAGTTTTATCTATTTCCAACTATTTTATCTTACAATATAATTTTAATATTATACACACTCAATGTTAATCAAATTTAAAAAGGCTTCATATTAACAAACGTATTCTAAATATAATAATCCCATTATATTTAATTATTAAGTGGATCAAACCGTTCCGAAGTTGAATATTCATTCCTATTCGACACATTCACCTTTGTGTCGTGTTAATTTTCTCATTAGTTCTGGAAGGCTATTCATGACCACTTGTATGTACTATAATATGATTAATTTATACAATTGTGCGTTTCAAGCTTGAATAATTTATCATTTTCCTCACTATGTATACTTGCGACAGGAACCTTTGAGAGCGCAGATTTTGATATTTAAATAGCGAACATCCTATTCGTGATATTGATTATGTAAGTTGTTAATGATTATAATTTTTGGACGTCTTCAGCCGGGCATTCGTCACTTAGTGCTAGATTTCAGGTTAAAGTTGTCAGTAATGTAATCGAATCTACGTCTATTTTGACAAAGATTAGCTTTCGTGTTCCTCGAAGTTTAAATCAATGTAATGACAAACTTTTGTTTCCAAAAGCTAGAACGAATGTCTAGCGTAAAGCTTCTCTAACAGGATAAATAGAAATGTTGATACCTTATCTGAGGATGTATTCCAATGGTTTCTATGTTAGCAAATAATTCGTTGCATATTTTACTGCGCACTATTTTTTTAAAATTTTAATATTAAATTTATTTGTATTTTTTGCACTATAACATTTTCTGTTATGTAATTGACTATCTGCTAGACGAGTAAAGTTTACACTGATCAACAACGTTTTTACTTTAAGTCAGCAACTGACCAAATTAAACGGCATATACAAAATTCAAGTTATTCGAAAAGCACTAGTATTGTATTAGCTCTAGTTAGGGAGAAAATGCAGGTAGTGACTTATTCAGGCAATTGGTGACAAATTTGCATTGCTGTTCTAAATTGGTCAGTTAGTGCTATGCAGGGAGCAGATAAGCAGACGCATCCTATATAAACGATGCGATTTTAATTGCAAGAACAGCATAGAGCCGTAAGGATGATTCCAATGAGTTTTTAATAACGGAAAGGTATAAGAAATTGTATTAAAATTTTAATTTAGCTCTTTGTTGGCACAAGTTCGTGTGCAAGTAATCTATATAATTTTTGTTATGTGTGCTGCAAATTTACTCCATTAAATAATAGTGAAAAGTTAAGTATTTGTCGAGCAAATAAACTTTACTTCATCATGACAGTCAAATATCTGCAGCAGATATTTGAGTGATTGGTTATCTGGACAGCGACATTCTTTATCTTTCACCATTATTATTTCCTGAAGAGGATAAAATAACTATTTTAAAAATTGTATTTTTGTATGAATATGACAGCAGGAATCAACAAGCGTAGGGAAAGAAAAGATATACAACAGTGTCAACTCAAAAATTCCAATCGCATGACGAACATCAACCAGTTCCTGCCAATTGCCAAAGAAAGCGAGGAGAGTCAAAGTAGTAATGACACTAGGTTTGAAGGTAAGGATAATGACCCATGGTGATTTCACTCTATAAGTATACATCATATGAGCCACATTTTATTACTCAATTTGAATTAAATGGTGCATAATTTGAATCTGTCAAAATCCAAGTAAAACTTCTTGGGTGGATATTACAGTAATAGAAAATGTTTTTGCTTTCTATAGTATGGTCAATAATTTGGTCTACTGCAGCGTTTCTTAATCTTTTAATATTTGCAACCCCTTTTCAACCACCACAATCCTCCGCCCCCCCCCTCCAGTTCTTCGTAAAATAATATAATTGTAAATACGACTTTCTATTTGAATTTGTTTTGATACCAAGATCACATTGTAACACCGTTTTAATTACATTAACACGAAAGGGGAAGTTTATCAATATTTGGGAACGCCGATGCGTTGTACTGATAAAATCAGAATTGATGTCTTTCTACCACTTTCTGTGTTATGTCCACAATATCTGAAATTCTCGCGGCTTTCCGAGAAGCTACAATTCGTATCAAACATTCTGGAACGTCTGTCGCGACCACGACGCATGCTTATATATACATATATAATATGTAAATACGTCATCTTGTACCACTGCGAATCGATCCTTGATTGTGTATATTGTAATTTACGTGTTGACTGCAATTGTCGGTATTCGAGAAGCTGTAGATTTATCATAGAATCATGGATAAATATTTAAGTAGGAGTAAGCTTGAATTAGCTGATAGTGAAATATCATCAAGGACACAAATCAGCGTTGCGTCTAAGATAAAATTAAGCAAATATTCACAAAAATACTTACTTTTAGGTTTATTATCAGTACTAAAATAAAGAAGAAAAGAGGCCTCTGTGTGTCGCTTGGTCGAAAACATTGGCAGTAAATAACATGAAACCCAATTAACTTAAACGACATTTACAAACGCTTAATAGTGAGTTCGTTAACAAGCGCCGAAAATTCTCCCAATTAAATTTAAAATCATGCGAAAAGTAAAAAGTCTCACACCTTTGGTGAAGAGGTAATTCTGCCTGCTGCAATTCAAATTGTAGTATGTAGTATGTTTAGAAATAATTTTGTTAAACATATACAATCAGCACCTATATCAATCCGTCAAATTGGCGATATACATAGATGAAGATGAAGAGCATCAGTTCTTTGAGAATTCGAATGACAAGTTATGTTCAATTTAACTTCAAGAGGCAACAGCTAGCAATTAAGATGCTCATTTAATTGCCAGCGATCGATTTTGTAATGGTAAGTAAGCAATAGAAGAACTGCTTTTCTGCAAGCTAATAGAACCTGAGCAACATCGTTTGCATTATTTCATATATTGAATGATTTTTCTAAAGGAGGCGAACAGTGTGGAAAAATTGCGTCTGTATATACACAGGTGGTACTTGTACAATATCTGGAAGACTCCAAAGTTTGCAGTCATTTATGAAAAAAAAACCTCCAGTGGGTTTAGGTACATTGTTTGATTCTCTTCAGCCTTAGTGCTTTGTAGCAAGGTAAGATGATTATCAAGTACGAAAGTTTTATAACGTGTTTGTGAACTAAGAGAAGAAATCGCGATTTTTCTAGAACAAGGAGAAGACCGGAAGTGAGGTAGTTTCGATATGATTTACTTACGGTGAAACTGAGCTACTTGGTCTATATATTCATGAAATTAAATACCTTGAATTTTCAACTCCAAGGAGAAAACGCACATATCTGGATGCAAGTGTAAAAGTTAATGCTCTATAGAAAATTGGAATTGTGGGGCAGAAATATAAAGTAACACTACAATAATTTGCAAATGTGGATGAATTTGTTAAAACTTACAAGGCCGAAGAGCAACATATGAAAGTTGTTTTTGTAACCATTGAAATACATTTAGCTATGATGGTAAAAAACTTTAAAAGGTACTTTTTTGCTGACAACATACGAAGTTGTTGCGATTGCCATTGCGACAGAAACATGTACTATATATCAACATTTAGTGAAAAAGGTGAAGATTATGATACCATTTCTGCACGTTAATTTGGGCCTCATGAAAAACTTTGTTAAGGCACAAGATCAAAAAAGTGGTAGTTTTAAACACCTAGAAAAGTTCCCAAATATTACAGAAGAATAACAAAAGGAGGTATTTTTGTTGGACCACAGACATGAGAAACAGTGCGAGAAAATTTTAAACTAAATTAACAGTACGGGATCAAATTGTGTGAATGTTCATGATACAAATACTTAGGAGATGTTTTGGATGCAAAAATGCGTAAAAGTGCAGAACTTTGTTACTGGACATGATACAAGCATTTTAAGGGGCTAGTTATAAGATATTCCTTAAAGACCACCCTCTACATTCTCCTGGACTTTTTTCTGGAAAATATAGGCGACATTTGTGATGAGCACGACGAGCTTTTTCACCAAGGCATTTTAAGAATAGGAAACTGTGTCATAGCAAATGAAATTCTAAATGTTAATACGTTACTGTTAGATGTTAAGAAGAGAGACCATGGGTGTTGTTTATAAAAGACATTGCAATACGTACTCACATTTCTAATTGTAAGAATTTGAAATATACATGAAAGTATGTTATGAACAGAAAAACTTTTAATTAAAATAAACTTTTTTATGTTTTCCAAAAATCAGTATATATTAATCGACAGCAAAACCAGTTGTTGAAATTTATTACTATTATTATTGTCATTAATAAAAACAACTCGAATCACATTTTCGAGTTAACTATAAATGTTAAACCATAGTGTCTATTAAAATGCATGAAACCTTGGCTAAAGAAAGTAGTTACTATATAGTGGAATATACACTTACTTACGGGTCATTCCTTACATTTTTAATGCCTGGACAACGACTCCTTAAGTATAGGGTTTATTTATGGAAATAGCACTAAACATAGAGTTAGTTACGAAGCTAATTGCATTCATAGTAAATGGCCGCAATTTATATTTCCAACCATTGTTTCTACTGAAACTTAAATCGATTACAGCAATTTATGGGGTATGTAAACCTTAATAGCATTAATAACTAATGCCAGAATTGACAAAAATACGGTCCTAATTAAAGTCACTTATTCAATAGCGTGTTGTCTGTGAAAATGGCAATAATTTATTTTTTCTTTTGCATGTCATGTATTTTATTATTTGTAGAATTGGAAAAGCGAAATTAGGTAAATACTAAATCGAAATTAGAAATTCTAGCTAAGAACTATGCTTGTAAAAGTTGAGAAATAAATAGAGAGGACGCTGAGTGTAGAGAGTATATACGAACGACTATGCACATATAATACAGTTCATATACATTTCCGTAAATAACAAAATTTTATTTAATTTTTTATTATAAGAAGTTGTGGAGACCTTGGGACATAGAGGAGGTGAGTAATTTGAAAAAAATAACGACAACTGTGATTCGATGAAGGAAACTACAAATAGTGTCACTAGAAATATTAATTTGGTGGTTCAAGCTAAGTAAATACTATTAAATGTTTATAATAATTTACAAGAAGAAAATGCAGAAGTTACAGAAAAGGTCATTATAGCAACAACGTCGACGTTAAATGGTGTCGGTTACAGCACAGTTTTTAATATGGTGAAGCATGGTATTATGGGAAGAAGAGTTAGAAGTGATAAAGAATCTATAAGTTAACCAAGTTCGGACGTTATCATTCAACGAACAGTATACAGCGTGCTTCGGAAAGAATATATGTATCACAAAGTATTCTTTTGTCCAAACTATCGATCGCTGCGCCTCGGCTCGGCTGCTAGATGTCAGCCGTCTTCTGTTTTTTAGGTAACTGTCACATGTTTAGGATGGCTGCTCCGCGGTAGAAATCATTTTGTGTTCTCAGGTTTGCGAAGTGCAATTCCGTGATTACAGTGCAAAAACGTTTCAGATTGAGCTACCAAATTGATCCTCCGAATGGGTGAAACATTAGTGGATGGTATCGACAGTATGTAGATACAGGATATGTATGTATAGGAAAGAATTCTGGCCACGCTCGTTTTCTGAACAAAATGTTGCACGAATTCTAACTGCTTTCCAACGTAATCCTTCAAAATCAACTCGTCGTGCCAGTCGGGAGTTATAACTGCCTACGACAACAATTTGGCGTGTTTTGAGACGTCGGTTGGTTATGAAGCCGTACAAGTCAATTGTTACAAGCTCTGCGTCTTGATGACAAACGCAAACTTGTGGCATTTTGTAACGAGATTCATGATGCTATTGACAATGATAACGCTTTCGCACAACGCATCGTGTTCAGTGATGAAGCGACTTTCCTTGTTAGTAGTCTGGTAAACAAACACAATGTTCGAATTTGGGGTCTACAGAACCCACATGCAGCCATTGAACATGTACGAGATTCGCCTAAAATCAATGTGTTTTGTGGGATATCCCGATCATCTCCCGGCCTATTCGTCTTTGATGGAAACACTGCTAACGATCAGCAGTATCTCGCTAAGTTACAAAACTGGTTGCTTCCGAGGCTGCACGAAGACAACTTCATTTTTCAACACCCCTCAGTGGGGTCGTCAAATGCGTGAATGTCTGAATGAATCTCTACCGAACCGTTGGATTGATCGTCAAGGAGCTGGTGATTTAGGATGTCACAGCTGGGCTCCACGGTCACGGGATTCGACACCCTGTGACTTCTTCCTGTGGGGTTTCGTTAAAGGCAACGTTTATTTACCATCACTCCCACAGAACCTGGAAGAGTTGAAAAACCGGATCCATACTGCTATAACATGTCGCTGTAGGAGGACATATTGAACATCTGTAATCTGAATTTGAGAGGTTCGTAAATATGTGTGTAAAGTTTCATATTCGTATGTCTTAAAGTTTAATAAATATATGCATTCGAAATAAGTATATTCTTTTTGAAACACCATGTATAGTATGCACAAGCAGAGTAAAGTTGCCACGTTAAATATCTTACAAAAAAAATTAAAGAAAACGCCGAAGTATGTAGATACAGTTATTATAAATGGATGACTATAAGATAAGTTTTAATTGAATTGTGCCATCAGCATGAATTCGTCCATTCTGTATTGTAATACATAAAAGAATAAGAGTAATTGGTATTTATTCATAGTTTACTGCCGTTTACAATAGCGTGGTATATGTGGAAGAATAATATACAAAATCTCGCTTCTTACATGTCTATATACATTTACATTGGACTCATTTCATATTTCTGCGTTTATGTATTTTGACACATTTAGACCTCATATAAATTTGTGCTGTCTTATAACATTTTTACACCAGGGAAAACAATCGAATGCTGTAATAACCGCGTGTTTTAAAATTAGTAATACACTGGCAAAATACAAGAAACATTTCAAATATGGGACAGTAATGTGAAAAGAATTTTTCGAAACGGAGTAGATGCTTTTTGGAGACATAAAAGATTGAACGAACAATATTTATTACCAAAGAGCGCTAGTTGTCTCCTCCGACTGTTACTAATCATGTCTAGATCATGAGCAAAAACATGGAAAACAAATTGAAAAATATGATCATATACATTTCTTTGCAGATTGACGAATCCACAGATATGACAGATGCACAGTTATGTATTTTTATCCGGATGATATTTTTAGATATATCGGGTAAAGAAGAATTTTTAACAATGATATCTCTGAACGGGAAAACTCGCGGCAGATATTTACGACGCTATATTTACTTTTATAAAAAATTACGAACTACCGGTTCACAAACATTATTACAATAGATGGAGCTCTAGCCATGATTGGCAATCAAAATAGATTCGTTGAATATAGTCGAGTTAATGATGACTCCATCGTTTTCCTCATTCTAGTACAAGGTAATTAACAAGTTCTATGTTCAAAAATAGTATATATGAAGGGTGTTATGAACATTGCTATGAAATCGTGAACTCTATATATGCTTAAAACTTACAACTACGGCTCTTTCAAGTACAATTAGATTCTAATACGCATTGATTTACTTCTACATAAGTAAGTTGGTTAAGTCGTGGAGAGTTTTTAGAAAGGTTTAAAGAATTACTTCCCCAAATAACCTCTTTTATAGGTGAAAGAGGAGATGCCGTTATACTTAAAAACTAAAAAGGGCTCTGCGATTTAACTTTTGTAATAGATGCGACATATCATAGAGGTATTTGGAGATTCAAGGATAAGATAAAATCATTACCGAAATAATTAGTGCAATAAGCTCTTTTAAAATTAAACTGCATCTATTTATTAATCAATTAATAGAAAAGATTTAATAATTTTCCCGTCTTTCAAAGCAAGAGCAAGTCCTCGATTTAAGTTATGGTATTTACGAGATAGAAATAAGAAATATTTTCAGCGAATTTGGAAGATGTTTTTTCGAACTTCACAAATTAACGAATTTTGTAGTTCTCATCAGTTATCCGTTTTCTTGTGCAAACATTGAAAAATCTACTACTGAGTTATCAAATACCTTTAATTAAGGCTTGTCTTCGATAAAAAATTACGTATATCCAATTATTTCAGATATATGTATATCTCAAAGCCAGAACAAATTATGCAAAATTTTGGTTTTTTATATCTAAAGATAAACATGTTGAAAACAAATTGCGTTTCAAATAACCAAATTATTTGGATCTTATCTATGTGAATCTGCGTTTTCTGAAATTTAAAGCTAATTGAGGAGCATTTGCCATTATGTTTGCGATTGTCAATCAGCAATTACGTGCCATCCTATTACACATGCCATACATCGACATCCAAAAATTAATGTATGGATGTTAGTGGCATAAATATACATATAATTAGCATTATTATTATGTATGTGTAGAAGTTTTATGTACAATAAATATATATTTTTAGTTCATTGTATTTTACTCCAACATGTAGAAGAGTTCAGACTTTGATTGGCCAGTAACCTAAAAATCACACGTAGGTTGTGACCAACAGATATGTTAGAGCTCAGTTCTGCCCCCTCAACTCCTCATTTTTTTTTCGATCGCTTACCGCACCACTTTTTACGGTAAACAGCTTATAGTCTGAATATTATTGAAGTAGAGTCAATTCGTCAATATGAATCAACATTACTATATTGAATTTCTGACTATTTTTCTTGAACGAGTAAGAAAATGACAATACTAATTATGGAAAAATAAGTCATGGTTTCACCGGATCTCTCCTTGTATAGCTTTATTGTGTTTCCTAAGGTCAAATCAGTACTGAGAGGAACCAGATTTGAGACGGTAAAAACTGTGAAAAGAAAAACGACAGAAACCATGAACATGCTATCAAAAAGTGACTTGTAGCATTACTTTGTCCAATGGAAATGGTATAGGGTTCAGGGAGGAGAGTGCACTGTAGAGGATACTGTTAAGATTATGGAAAATATAATAACAGATTTTACAACGCGAATCTTGAATTTTATGGCTATGTCTGACGCATTTTATTAAATCGTTCTGAAATTCGTTTTTGTACATTTTTGTTCGATACTAAATGACGAGATTAACCAAAATAATATGCGACATTCAAATTTTAATATATAATAGCAACGTAAATGCATGTTGTTGTTGTCCTTCAACTTCATCTGTTCTTATACAATATCGATCCATATCAAACGTACCTTTTTCGTCATCTCTTCTTAGATTACTATAGTTTTTCTGTGGGTAAGTTCACATTTTATTTCACTAACATAAAATAGGAAGCGCCATATTCGCCTGAGCATTGTGCAATAATTCTTTATAAGCACTTTATCTATTTGGTAATGTTAGATTAATGATTTTCTATCTACACTTCCAACAGATTTACGAACACTACGACAATGACGTTGGTCACTTGACTCAAGGGACTACAATTCGTTGGTCGATGTAAAACATTTTTATTTCCTACAATTTTACTTTAGGTAAATAATTCCGTTACGAAAGTGGTTTTCAGTGTATATATACATATATATACACTGAATATATATATATATATATATATATATATATATTGTATTGTTCGTTTCTATCTTCGAGTTTTCAATAAAAAAAATCATTATTAAAACTAGAAAAAAGTAAAAATAATGATAAATCCTCTAGAATTAATAAGGCACAAGGCATTAATCATATAAATGCATGTATGTATTTTATCGTCAATAACTACAAAGTTTCCTAGTTCTGATAATAAATGCATGCATAGAAAATCGGTAAATTAAAAAGAGAGGAAAAAAAGGAATAAAAAAACAAGACTAAAAAAACTGCATTTTTCAGAAGGAGCTAGGATCAATCTCATTGGCATTGCTGCACTACTAGTCTTAGGTGGGTGGTTTAGATACCTATAAAATATCCATCATTCTATTGCTATGATTTAGCAACAGTAAACAAATTATTATAATATGAATTAATGCAATGAATTATCGTTCTTATTTTAAATACTAAATAAAAAACGAAGCAACCATAACGATAATAATAAAAAATTACCACAATCAGTGGCTAGAAGTAGGACAATTATTTCCAGAAATAGTAAGTATTTTGGCAAAACAAGACGCTGTAATCGCCACAAAAACTACAGAAAACATATAACCTTTGGAAAAATGACCATTACAGACAGTGTCACGAATTTAAAGACATTACAGAATATGTAATAGTAGAGTACAAACTACTTTACAAAAAGGATTATAGTTCTAAGAAGAATTATATAGAAAAGCACAATATTGCAGGGCAAATTACAATCGAGAAATTGCACTTAAACATAACTCGTGAAACTAACAAAGTACATTACAAATACACTCCAGAAGATATACATGAAAATAATTGCAAGCTAAAGTAGAAGAGGACGGCACTCACAGGCAGACAAATAACTAGTACGGTCAGACATGACACTCATTAATAACAAACAAAAAAAACTTTACATAAAGGACACTGTTATATCGAATGTTACAAATGTTACACATTATGAAGAAGAAAACATAATAAAATATATACCACTTGTAATGGAATTAAGAGAGAATCAAGACGTAGTAACAATAGTATAGTGCGTTTCAAGACATTTTAATTTGACTATGGCATTCCATGGTGTACAAGTGCCATAAGCTAATAACGATAATGTAAAAATTAAACACACATTTATATGAGAAATATGTATAAAATGACTCTACACCATATATGGGCAACCTTTGACATGTTCTGGACCAAACTTTAATGTGCAAATACTTTCGCGGGCCGCGTTTAAAAGAAGTGCATTTTAAAGAAGTGTTTTAAAGTAGTGTTCATAATTTTTAGCGATAGATATCAGACATGAAATAATACGACAATGTCTCGGGCCGGTTGTTGCCCACACATGATAAATGTGCACACGCATATAAGACGCAAGGTTTTATGTATTATGCTTACACATATTATGAGCTATTGTAAATAGAAGCAAACTATAAATAAATACTTATTATTTTTAATCTTATTTTATAAACAAAAATATAAATTATTTTATCTTTTAAAACACATAATGGTGAAATCCATATTAATGATACATCTAGTTAAGACTTTCAGTATAATTACCCACTTATAATAATTGCAATTGGTAAATGAGTAATATTAGCAATAATTCGATATTAATGAAGCACCTGGAATAAACTATTTGAAATGACATATAAGAAAAATACCACACACAAGAAATCACTTGTTCATATACTTTGAACATTCTCGAGATCACTGCTGTCTCCATCACATTTATTTAAATAAATTATAAATTCCTGATGAATATCAACGTCTTTTAAATATACATTTTCTATTTCAATTGTATGTCTATTGAATTTTTTATATTTTTCTGGCGTTACATTGGCAATGTCTTCTCAAATACGACTTAATGCTACTTCGCTAAATTTAAGACGATCGTTAATGCCTCGACTGACTCCAAATGAATTCAATTGAATTAAATATCCAGTAATGTGGCGGCAAAGGTAAAATGGTATCCTGCAGTCATGATTATGCTATCTACAACGTATTCTTCTATTACGTAATCTTTATTTTTAAAACTTCTAATATATGAGCTTTTGTATAGCCATCTTCAACATAAATATATTTTTTTTGCAAAAACTCCGACATTTCAGCCTTCGTACTGTTCGAATTTATGAGTATTTTAAAAATTTAAAGTAAAAATTGACAAAGATTTTTGAGCTGCCATTTATGATCACTTCTTTTGAAATTGTATCTTCATCACTTTTCTCTTCTGCAACAGAAAGACTTGATTTGTGGGATACCGGGCGGATAATCCTAATTTCGCGGAAGGATGCAGTCCTTCAAAGTCAACAAAATAATTGCAATACCCTTAAAATTTTGCGTGGTAGTAAAAAGATTAAATCTATTCATAACTTTAAAAAGGTAATTATCTCTAGGGACATGGGTCTCTTCTGATAAACAAGGGTTAGCGAATCGATTAGCTAAGCGTGAAATTAGAGTCGTATAAAACGGGTATGAGTTTCACATAGAATTACGAAATGCTTCTGATTAGGTAAAGTTTTAGCAACTTATTTCCTCCGATTTAAGTAATCCGTCTTGTTATTTATGCAATAGCATTCTTCAAACTTGACTTCAGCTTGAGGTCTTTACTCTCCAATATTTTTATTAAGGATGTTCTAAATTCGCTTGATTGTTATGCTTTGAGATATGCAAATTATTTCAACATTCACGAATATCTCTAATTTGTTAGACTACTATGACTTTCAAAATAATTTACGAATGGTACATGTGTGTTCCAGTGCGGACTACATCTCACTAAATATCCATAAATGCGCCATTGCCATATATTCTAAGATTTTGAATCCCATCTATTTTATTACTTGTTTAACACTACTCTACAGTTCTTTAATCACTTTTATGCTTTATGTAGCGTTCTAAGTAAACGCGCCTATAGATATCTTCACCTTACAATTTTTGTATTTTCCGTACGCTCACAGTATGGTATTATTATATCATATCCTAATTACGAGGAGCGTCTTTTAAGTTTTGCATAGTGCGACATAGAGGGCACCACTAATGAATGTCAGTACTAAAAATTAACCTTCATCTTTAGTTAACCTAAATCCAAAGTGTCAGTACGATACGTGCAGGATTGTAGCTACAACGAACTGTCAAAATTGACAAGTTGGTTGAAAAATGGAATTAAACCGAGAACATCTTCGGGGAATAACTTTTTATAATTTTCGAGGACGATTATCTCAACAAGAATACCTCGGCAAAGTGATTTCTGTTTTCGGAAGTGAAGCACCACATCAGTCAACAATTTCGCGTTGGTGTGGATAGTTCAAACGTGGACGGATTAATCTTTGCGACGATCCAAAAGCAGGTTCACCAAAAACGGCAGTCACTCAGGAAAACGATGCTGTGCACAAGATCATTAACGAATATCGAATTCAAACGTGGACAGATTAGTCTTAGTGATGATCCAAAGGAAAGTTCACCAAAAACGGCAGTCACTCAGGAAAACGATGTTGTGCACAAGATCATTAACGAACATCTCCAGATTGAAGCATTACTGGGGATTTCAAAGATCTCAATCCAAAAAGCTTTGCATAAAGAATTGTATGTAAGAAAATTAGTTTCCCGTTGCATACCGCATCTGTTGAACGAAGAATAGAAAACAACTAGGATGAATTAGTATTAAAAAACTCTAGATCGCTTCAACGCCGGAAACACTAAAAACGTGTACAGCATTATCAGTGGTGATAAATCTTGGATTTAGGTGCTCCAAAGTAAAAAAAAAACCGACAAAAGACATCCGTTCTCGAAGTGTCTCCAAAAAGGTGGTCGCGACATTTGTCTCGAAAGCAGGTGATGTAGCAACAATTACTCTACTAGATCAAAGAATCGTTACTGCAGATTGGTGTACAACCATTTTTTTGACGTAAATTATCGCTGAGCTTTGAAAGACCAACCTTGAGCGACAAATCATACGCCACCAAGACCAGTTCGCACCCACCACGTAAGATAATTGAATTTTTAACGCCACAAAACGTCGAATTATTGGACTGTTCTCGATATAGTGCGGATCTAAGTCCCAACGATTTCTTTACTTTTATGAAAATGAAGGAGGTCAAAGGTACCAGTCATCAGAAGGAGCAGTCAATGCTTTCAAAAACGTAATTTTGACTTTACCAAGAAACGAGTGGAACAACTTCTTTCAGAGTTGGTTCGAGCGCGTGCAACAGTGTATCAATCTTCGTGGAGAATACTTCGAAACACAATGAAGTCTTTAAAAGGTATCTACTGTTTTATACCAGTATTGTATGGAAAATTTAAAAGACAGTCCACGTATAATGCCAGTAAATTACCTTGGAAATGGTGCAGAAACGACTTCTAGTCCAAAGTGTTTGTGTTGAACATTCTATTACTATTATTATTGTAAAGAACATTACATTGCATAGTACTTAAACACACATATATACGAACAAAAGAATGAGAGCAAATTGTAGATTACAATTATAATCTGTAGAAATAATTATAGCAATAATAGAAACAAAAAGATATATAAATGTTTCACCTTATATATTCTTCATTTTATTTTCTTGATATTACATTTCCTTAGAGTTGTAACGGGAACTTCGTGAAGGAAATGCTGCCATTTCTTTCCATATTATACTCTGTTTGTATTTAATTTGTACCCGTGTATCGTCTGCCGTTGCATTCTTCCGCTTTTCTGTGCTTTTGTTCTTCTTTCATTTTCTTTACACTTTTCTTCGAACTATAGCCTGCTTTAATTATTTACGTTTTTTCTTCTGCTTGAATACATTTTACGGGTACTATTGCTTAAACTCTCTTTTTGTTCTACAGTTGTTTTGTAATTTGTACGAAATAAAACGTAAAACTGTAAGTGTCACAAGAAAGAATAAATAGAAGAGTAGTGGTTTTTTAATTAAAAAGTACAGCGAACGCCAGAGACGGGCTCTATTAATTTGCTTAAAAGAGAAAATTAAATCTTTCAGGTAATAAAATCGCTTCATCACCAAAGTAATTAAAAGGCTCTTGAAAGTATATTGTTTTGTGTACTTATTTTAATATAGTTAATTTACAGGAAATGAAAAATATTTTTAAATTAAAACGAAATACCTTCATGGCTAACTTAATTTCAATATACATGCTTTGTATTATAATAAGACTCAAAATTTCAAAGATGAAACTAAAATAAACAGTGATAAAAGAGTGTCTCCGTCAGTCACTTTCTGTGTTGAATGATAACGAGGAACTTGGAATGATGAGGCTTTCCTCTTAATTTCGTTCTAGATTATTAATTTCTTTGTTTCTGTTAACGAACTTTACGTCAAAATTTATTTCAGTTGCTATATGGAAATTCATTGTAACGATCTAATGTGCTTTTGTATTTTCTGCAAATTGAGAAAGTTTTACACAAACAATCTAAAATATAAGTAGGATTAAAATATTTCAAAATACATAATTAAATAATTATATTTCTGTATTATAAATATTCACGCATTCTTTCGGCATAATTAAGTGTTCTAACAACAAAACGTTGAGTTGAAGTGTCTTAATGGAACAAGGTTAACAAAATATCGTATGCTACATCCAAACTCTTACATAGATCGTATCTATAGCCAGAAAAGATGACAGATGTATAATAGATATACAAACATTGCGAAATATATAAATACTAAATCTAAAAAAATTACTTTCAAAACAAAAACATTGCCATATACATAGCAATTGTATTAACAGACAATAAATATACACCACTATATCTAAAACAAGAAAAGGTCGAAAATAAAATTAAAATAATAACCACACAACAAAAAAAAGAGATGGTCCAAAACATTACACGGCATTCATTACAATATCATGAAAAACATAAATATAGATAAAAAATTATCATACCAAATATAAAAATTGGACAATTGCTTCCAGAAGCACAAGAATATATTTTGGTAAAATAATCTTCACAAAGAACTATAGAAAACACATCATTAAGGAACCTTTAGAAAACGACAATACTATCAATTCAAAGGAACTACAAAACATATAACGGACGTAAACTACTTGCTGGTAAGGATTATACATAAAGACACAATATTGCAGTAAAAATTATACACCTACAACTTGCACTCAACATCAACTTGTAAAAACTAACACGGTACATTGCAAATACAACCCAGAAAGTATCCTTACAATTAATGATTTCAAACTGTACTGGGACAGTACAATAGATATGAGTAATATTCGTCATTTGATCAACACAATCGCAGCCATGAACCCATGATAATAACCTCTAAACTGGTATACATAACATCATAAAGCCTGTAGCAAATACCGTTTTGTGACGAATAATGGAAGCGTCAAGCATCAATCAGGTATACTATAGTCTGAACTCAAACCCATAGATATGTGGATCGCGTAAAAAATTTCCCAGAATTAAGCAGAAGTGCGATAAATCTAAGCCATAATAATAATGAATCTGAGAAAACAGCAGAATATACATCACTTACTTAGCTATGTACCTAAATGCCAAATAAAATAAAACGAAATAGAATATCAAATATACGAGGGTGGTCTCTGAAGTACCAGACCCAACAAAGAAAACACAAAAATTTTGGAAAGAAATATATTTATTTTTCAACATATTATCCTTTCAGCTCTATACACTTTTCTCAGCGATGTTCAATAAGTTTGATACCCTTTTTATAATAAGAACTACCTTGCTTCATAAAATAGCCATTAACTGCCGACATTACTCCTTCATCGTTAGCAAATCTTTGACCACTGAGCTATTTTTTCAAGTTTGGGAACAGAAAATAATCCGAGGGGGCTAAATCTGGTGAATAGGGTGCATGAGGTAGCAACTCAAACTTTAAAATATTAATTTTGGCCAATACAATAACGAATTTGTGAACTAGTGCATTGTCTTGATGAAACAACACTTTTTTCTTAGCCAAATGTGGCAGTTTTTGATTGATTTCTTCGCTCAAACGTTGCAGTAAGTTCGCACAATACTCGCCGTTGATCGCTTTTCCTTTGTCAAGATAGTCAATGAAAATTATTACATGCACATCCCGAAAAACAGATGCCATGACCTGCAGATGAAACGGTCTTTGCCTTCTTTGGAGTCGATTCTCCCTTTTGAGCCCATTTCTTTGATTGTTCTTTTGTCTCGGGTGTGAAGTGATGGGCCCATGTTTCATCCATGGTTATGAAACGGCGCAAAAATTCTGCTTCGTTACCGTGAAACTTCCCGAAACCCTCAATTGAAACATCTGTTTCTGTCTACACTGTTTTTGCTCGAGTGTGAGCAAACGCGACACCCATTTTGCTCACAGCTTTCTCATGTCAAAATTTTCAGATAATACGCAATGTACCGCACTTTTTGAAATGTCTATTATGTCTCCTAGCTCACGCACTTTCAGTCGACGATCATCCAGTACTGCTTTGTGGATTTTTTTCACCATTTCTGGAGTCGTCACCTCATTTGGTCGACCACTGCGACGCTCGTCTTGACAGCTCGTACAGCCTCGTTTAATCTTTGCTACTCAGTATTGTACTATTGTAAACGAAGGAGCAGACTCACCCAGAGTATAATCCAGTTCAGCTTTTGTATCGGTTGGGCTGAGGCCTTTCAAATAAAAGTATTGTATCACGTAACGATGATCAATTTTCTCCATTTTTACAAATTCACTGAAAACGTTCACTATTGATGGCTGTCAAATAAATATTAAACAACGTGGCGTCTTAAAACTTGAAACGTATGCTTTATATTGTGTACTTTCTAATACATTGATATTTTGCAAACAGTTACCACCACCTCTAGGTCAGGCTGGGTACTTATGGTATCACCCTCATAATACTTCATGAGAATATAACTTAATATCTTAAATTTGTGTTAATTTCGATAAAACTAAAACAATTTTTTCTTATGGTAATTGTCTAATATACTCAGTACATATAAAAATAATTCATTAATAATGTTGCAATATTTTCAGTTATTGCCTTCCAATTAGTATAAATTGCATTTACAAGCAGTTAAGACGATGCTTAGTTACTACTAAAGAATAATTTGAATCCGAAAATCTATTGAATGTTAGTTCATTTACACTTTAGAAATTATTTGTTTGTAATGTAACGTAGATAATATTACTTATATTGTTAGAATGCGCTATCATTATACATTTATCATGACTATCAGTAGAATGCCAAAATAATATAGAGTAACTACGAACAGAAGACTTTCAATGTTATTCGGTTCATTACCGACACAATGGATTGCATTATCCTGATGTATATCAGAACATAGGACAAACACGATATGGAGTATAAGGATTTGTATATAAATTTTTATGTTGTTATTAGCTTTTGTAATGTAACACTATATAATTTCTTGTTATCTGCGTCCTACTTGTTTATCCTAAATGTTTTATCATTTACAGGCACGATGCCTTAAAATGAATAGCAGTAATAATATTAACTTATTTTTTATAACAGATTAGATTTGAATATTTTTTATGATAATTGTTATTCACACAAACTACCTAAAAGGTTTGCTTTGGTTAAGAATAACTTGATTACATAAGCTACGCTAATCTTAAGAAGAACTTTCTTATATCATAAACTGTCTCATACAATGCCAAGATACATATTATGTACATATATGTATATACGAGGGATGTTTCCAAATGTTTGGCTGTAATTTTTTGTTTCGTCAATTTTCATCAAAACTGCAATGCAGAGTTTCAATACAATCTTCATTTAATTGTATACACTTATCCCAACGTGAAATTTTTGAAATCTCTGTAATTCACCCTCCTATTTATAGCGGTTTCACCTTATTTATGCTCTGAAACCACGTAGCGGTTTTTCAAATTTGATAATAGATGATAATCCTTAGGAACCAGATCTAATATCATGCATTTGAGGATGAAGATAATTCTCAACGTATTTCTTTGAAAATATTCTTCGTTTTGCATGTGATATGATATCTTCTATTATCCCGTTGCAATGCGGACATATACAACTGCTCAAACGTTTCGTTCCGGGTCACACGAAAGATTAGGATAATATTTTACCTTAATTGTAGGTTTTGGTAGACAATTTATCAAAATAATTTCCTTGCAATCGCAGAATGCAGTGAGCACTACATTTTCAACCAATACAACTGTATGTATTTATACGGAAGTACTTTTTCCTGTTTGTGCTATCTCATGAACTACAATAATTTATGGTCTCTGGTAATTACTATATTTTGCCAAAATTGACTCACCGTAACGACACAAAATCTCTTGAAACTAGTAGCATGTGTAGGACCTGTTGAATTTTTGTTTTCGTTTTAACAGACCTATATTCAGTCGTCTGAAATTTGCTTCACTGGCACTAATTTCATCTTTGAATCTCTTCACGGTAGCAATGTTTCTTTAATTTATAGAGATTTTCATGCACCCACTTTACAGTTCGTTTTCTAGTGATGTTCTGACAAACAGCTTTAATACGAAGGATTCATTAACAAACAGTATTTTCACATTCTGCAGATTACAAGTACATCTTGCAGATGTTAAACGACTTCTAAAGATTTCACGCGTTCTTTAAGCAGAAAGAAAATGATTGCTTTTTGTGTGTGTTATTTAACAAGGTCGTGGTTGCAAAATCAACGGTAGGGAAATTCGAGCCGACTAAGGAGTAAACTAAACAATATTGCACGGAATACCTACGTAGACGTATCAAGGTTTGTCACTGGACTTCAAAGAGTAGTATCACCGACGAAAACATTCGTGTTCGTCGCCTCCTCAAGGATAATTATCAATAAACTATTGCTAACTTAATTGTCGAACTACGTACACAGAATACTGAAATTAATGTGGAAAGAGGTTTTATATATAGGGGTTATATATCAAGTGATTAAGTTAATCAACCACAGGCTCCATCAAAATTACCTTCGAAGAGACCGCAGTTCACCCGATGAGTTGAATTACTCAAAACTCAACGCAAACAAAGTCACATTAACATTTATATTATTCTCATATGTCTATCAAATTGTTTATGCCATGTTTAAAAATACTCTCTCCTTATACGCATCGTAACAACGTAGTTGTACATTTAGCGGAATGAACATGAACTTCGCTACATTTCCTTCTTTCTAATTTTTGTTTGTATTGCAAAAGATACGGTAAACCACAGAGAATAAGTTCGTTAATGAGACCAAAGTTTGACTAATGAGAGTCGAGGTATTCGAAACGCGTCCCGATCAAGGTCTCATTAACATTCATACATCTACTAATTAGCTTACGCTAAATTTAAAAGTGCTCTGTCCATATACGCATGGCAACGTATGTATGTAGATGTACGTACATTTGCCGGGATTAATACGAAATTCTATGTTTCCCTTTTTCGGACAATTGTATGTTTGTACGAAAGAAGGAATTATAGTTATTTCTCATTTTTTAACATTTTGAAAAAGACACGATAAACAACAGAAAATAAGTTGGTTAATGAGACAACAGCTAGCGTGATGGGAGTTGAATTACTCAAAATGCGTGGTAGTCAGTCTCACATTAACATTCGAATCATTCTCAAATGTCCACCAAATGCGCCTATGCCAAGTTTAAAAGTGTTCTGTCCATTTACGCGAAATGACAACGTAGTTGTACATTTTGCGGGATAAACTTCTCTACGTTTTTTTTTCGGATAATTGGGTATTTGTACGATAGAGGGAGGTATAGTTTTATCTCAAAAAATATTTTATTTATTAAAAATTGTTTCCTTCAGTTGAGATAGGATGAAACAATGCTAGTGAGATGAATGTTTACAATTGACGCTAAACTGTTTCTTTGCATCGCCAAATACACTTAAGAAATATAAAATAATAGTAGGAAGCCACATCAGGTGATAAAAATGGCTGACAATAAACAAATAAGAAGGTGTATTATCGTGAACTGAATGCCATCTAATTTTAAGATATGTGCTTGGAATAAATTTTTGGCAGATAATCCCATTGAAATCGAATAAAATCGTTGCGAGCCTAATTCTTCGACTTTTATTAATCAGTCGCTATTCATTTTTAGTTTTTGAATCGAATTGTAAATACCTCGGCTCCTCACAATTTATAATTGTTTTTAAGCAATTTTTTTATTTCTTTTTTATGAAATACCCAAGTCAGTATAATTTTGAGTTATTTGTCTAAAAATGTGCAGCAAGATGTGAATTAAGTTTCTGAAGGACAAGTTGTTATGTGTTCATTTTATCTTTCGTTTATTTTCGGTATGATTCTCAGTATGCTTCTCCATAAAGCTATTATTTTGCCCGTATTTTACAAATATGTATATTGTTGTTCCTGTATTAATATTGCTGTGTATATTAAAAACTAAATGATTTTCATAATCCTAATAGCTTTCAATTTCTTTGCTCGATTTATAAATTGCACTTTATTAAATTTATATCATTACGGTCCTGGGTCGTTATTTTCCCTTATTTTAAGTGTTTTCTTTTGCTAAAATTCTCTAGCTAATTTGTGGCTTTACTGTTATTTACAGGAACCTTTCATCCTCTTAAGAGAACATCCTAACGCCATCTAGGGAAACTTGGTTAATTTTAGGCACGTTGGTTCCTTCCGTCTTGAAGTAATAATAATTACTAAGAAAAATTATAGACTCGTTTCAAGCGATGTTAAATATGTTTATAACTAGCTGCCTTTTAAATATCGAGCTCGAAACATTTACTTTCACCCTAAGGTTATTTTGTTTCCATGTACGCCGTCCGGAAGCTTAAATACGATTGGTTTAACACGTGAAAAAGCCTAGAATAATCTTCTTTGTCGGTTCTTATGCGTAATGTGTTTTCTTAGATATGAAATTTCAAGTTTTAGTTTGGAATTATATTCATCCTGGCAGCCCTCGAGTACAATCTAGTTAATTAAGTAACGGATCCTACAGATTGTGAGTACGAACGGGGCCAATATTTTCCCACAACACTCAAGTAGCGTAAGGTAACCTCTAGCTAATTTCTTTAAAAAGTCTATGATTAGACAATGATACAATCGCTCGGAAAGACACTAATGTGATTTGATTAAGAATAATCTAGTGGTCACATAATATTGTCGCGTACTCATTATTTTTATATTAAGACTAATCGAGCACTCAGGTAATTGTGTTAAATGTAAATTAATATCATATTAAGAGTCATCAAGAACTCATGTAATACCTTCAGCACTAATTAATTTAACATAAGACGTAACCGAGCATTTCTGTAGTATAATCAGTAAGTAATTTAATCTTGGAAATAGCAGAGTATTCATGTAATATAGTTCTCATTGGACTAATTAAATAATTTTATCTTCAATATTATATCAGAAGTAAAATATTGTTTTTATTTATTCAATAAGTTTTATTGTTTCATTTGCTCATTGTCGACAATTCTAGTCAGTAGTTCCCTTCTCTCTTAATTTTATCTTCATAAGTAATTGAAGCTGGGTATAACATAACTGTAAAATGAGTACGTATTTAGAAGGACTGACTGTTAAACTGTATTAGCATAGTATGGTCAAGATATTTTATATACTTGTTGAAACTACAGTGTCGCTACTTATTTATTTAATACAATTATATTGATGAGATAGATTAATATTATTGAGGTTGTTATATCAGTCTGTCGGTTATTTATTGCCTAAATAAATCGAAAGGTGGTTTGGTATTATTTTATTACTGCCTTGTGGTTTCCTTTTTGTCGCCCTCAATTTTTCCAATAGCACGCATTTAGCATCCATATGCTTCAGTATTGGAAAACGAACTTCTAGAAACACAGTTCTGTGGCGATCTTTAAGACCATTTAAATAGGAACCCCTCTAACTCTCCAAATTATACCGGCTAGTTCCAGCCCTAGAAGTGACGAAGGATATCTCATACCAAATGATCAATATAAGTCTTTGATTAATATTACCTACATTAATGTGTAGGGGCGTAACATGTCTTTCAATCTAAGGGTATCGGGACTTTACTTCCTCAAATATCGGAGCTAGTGAATGAATAATATCATATCTCCCTCTCTCGACCAATACATAAATGTATTGACCGACAAAGCAAGAACGCTTCTATCTTACAGATCGGAGACTATGTTTCCAGTGTATAATAGACAGAAACTTACATCTAGGCTTTATGCCAATTAAAGAATGTTAAAAAGGAATCATTCTATTATTAATAACACCCTATCAACTACATATGTTTCATCGAATACACGAATCGTCAGGTTGATTTGTGTTATTAATGAACGATTCCTTCAGAGTGTTTATCATATCTTTCGATACAGAAAATAATGAATAATATCATATCTCCCTCTCTCGACCAATACATAAATGTATTGACCGACAAAGCAAGAACGCTTCTATCTTACAGATCGATGAAACATATGTAGTTGATAGGGTGTTATTAATAATAGAATGATTCCTTTTTAACATTCTTTAATTGGCATAAAGCCTAGATGTAAGTTTCTGTCTATTATACACTGGAAACATAGTCTCCGATCTGTAAGATAGAAGCGTTCTTGCTTTGTCGGTCAATACATTTATGTATTGGTCGAGAGAGGGAGATATGATATTATTCATTATTTTCTGTATCGAAAGATATGATATACACTCTGAAGGAATCGTTCATTAATAACACAAATCAACCTGAAGATTCGTGAATTCGATGAAACATATGTAGTTGATAGGGTGTTATTAATAATAGAATGATTCCTTTTTAACGGAGCTAGTGAAGTTTGCCTTTGCCTGAGCACTGAAACATTTGTCTTTTCCATATGAATTTCTTTATGCTCTTCTGAATTTCGAATCAGCTGATTGAATGTAAATGTGTTTTGAGAAAAGTTATTCTTACCTACATTCAATATACCGATTTATAAATGTGTCTTTCTATATACGAATCTAATTATTACTTTTTATATAATAGTTTTATATTAATTACTAAATAAGTATGATTTCCACTTTTTTAATATTTTATCTCATTATTCACATAATCAACTGATATACGAGCATGTACCCAAAAATAAACGGAATTTCTCTATATACTCTCCATTAAACACTTGTCTAATCCATGATTCCATTCTTGGAAACATTGTTCGAACTCGTTTTTCTGTATGGTTGTGAGCTGCTATGTTGTTTTTTTCTTCGCCCCTTCCACGTCGGTAAAACGTTGTCCTTTTATATTCCTCTTTATTCGTGGAAACAAAAAAAGTCGCACGGAGCAAGATCAGGTTAGTAAGGGACGTGAGGCAAAGATGTCATTCTGTTTGTTTACTAAATTTCATGGCATGAATTTCGTGGCAACTCCTGTCATCTCCAATTCTCTCGATAGGATTCGCTGCACTGAGCCCCAGGTTATTCCACATAACATATTTACATCCGTTCTACAAGTTGATGAACTTTCAGAACGAAGTTTGCCCCCACCATTCACCTTTTTTTGGAACGAGAAAATCATTCCTATACAGGAATTTTTCCCATAGCGTCATCTGCGAAAGCTGCCTGCAACATCAAAGCTGTTTCGGCAGCATTTTATTCGAGCAAAAAGCAAAATTTTACAGTCGCACGCTGTTCACTTAAGCCAAAAATGCACTCTAACAAAACAGCCTTATTCGGCGAAAGAACCGACTGCACCAAACGCAGAATAAGTTTCGTCACGCACACCTAGCAGCAGGAATGCGTGCTAGGAAAGCCCCACCAACAGCGCTGCCATTCTGGTTATTTTTGGGTACCCTTACGTATGTTTACAATGATCTTCTTACATCCCCCCTCCATTTTTTTCTCAACAACTATGTATAAGCTATTATAAATCTCTTCTCCATATTGATTTGTTTATATTATTTCATTATTTACTTCTTTGTGAATACAATTTATTACTATAAAAATATACGTGAAATATTAGGGTAAAGGTCTGGGGAGAACTCGCACATCGGTACAGTTTAATGGTTACGTGTGTGGAATCAAATCAGGAACTACGTAATACTGCATAAGAGTGTACGTCTAAAAGTAACAATGTAAATATATAATACACCTGATCAAAAACTTAATTAACTCTAAACAAGTTAGAGTGCATATAAAACACACAACACGAATGAATTAAGTTTCTAACCTGGCTATATATTTTGTTCGAAACTGTGAGTTTAAATTTTCTCACAAAACAAATGAGATTAGACATAACATAATAAATTTTATTCAAACTATATTCAGGTAATATTTGTTATACGAAATGTGTAAATTAATAAAATAATATAAATATTTAATTCTGAGTGAGTGTCGTGAATATTAATAAATGATGCAATACAATGCAATAAATCGTACCGAATATTTCATAGACGCTGATTCCTATATTAAAAAGAAGTTCGTCCCTGGAAATTATTATGAGGGGAAAAGTAAAATATTGGGTGCATTTTATAATAATTTATGAAAGAATATTAATGAGATTTTTGATCCCAGCATCTGACGCTAGCAATTTGAATAAATTTGAAAGATAAATAACTTTCGAGTAAAACTATATTACGAAATCTAATAACAAAAATCCTCGTTATCGTACATAAAATTGACAAAGCCTCACCGCTGCAGCGTGAATGTGGACTTAGGAAATGACAAGTGTGAGTTCATCAAAACATTTGTCAAGAAGAGATACTCGTCAGGACCAACCATCTATATCGCGAGTAAATTTATTATTCAAGTTTACGAAGATAAATGCAATCGTTAAGAAAGTTAAGACAGAAATTGAACTTATATATGTAAATAGGAGTTGACAATATATTACTTATAGTTGCATAATGTTTAATTTCATGTTTGTAAAATCATCTTCCATATAAGACACAGCTCTTACAAATGTAAATGTATATATATATACATATATATATATATATATATATAAGGTCTAGTAAAAAGAAATCCATTATTTTTCCAATAGATGGCTTTAGTAATCTGTATCTCGCGTTGTATAAGTACGATCGCGTTCCGCTAGATGGCGTTCGAAAGATAAGATTTCGTACTAAACGAACTTCTCAGACAGTTTTGTGATTACTCGACTTAATATTGTTTGAGCGCGCGTCAAAGATGGACACCAGCAAAGTTAAAATACGCCATATTTTACAGTTTTTCTTCAATAAAGGCGAAAACGCAAGCCAGGCGGCTAAAAATGTGAATAGTTTTTATGGTCCTGATACTGTAACAGTCAATCATGCGCAATTTTGGTTTCGTCGATTCCGTTCCGGTAATCTTGATGTCAAAGATGCACCACGCTCTGGAAGGCCAATTGTCGAAAATATCGATAAAATAATGGAAATCGTCGAGTCCGACCGTCATGTAAGCACTGTTTCGATTACCCAAGAGCTAAACATTGCACAAAAAACCGTTTGGAACCATTTAAGTAAGGTTGGATACAAACAGAAGCTTGATGCATGGGTGCCACACGAGTTAACGCAAAAGAACCTCATGGACCGAATTTCCATCTGCGAATCGCTGCTGAATCGCAACAAAATCGATCCGTTTCTGAAGCGGATGGTTACTGGTGATGAAAAGTGGATCACTTACGACAACGTCAAGCGAAAACGGTCGTGGTCGAATTGTAGTAAGCCGGCGCAAACGGTGGCCAAGCCAGGCTTGACGGTCAGGAAGGTTTTGCTGTGTGTTTGGTGGGATTGGCAAGGAATTATCTACTATGAGCTGCTTCCCTACGGCCAAACTCTTCATTCGGACCTGTACTGTCAACAATTGGACCGTCTGAAGGAAGCAATCGCCCAGAAGCGGCCAGCTTTGGCCAATAGGAGAGGAATTGTGTTCTATCAGGACAACGCCAGGCCACACACATCGATAGTGACTCGCCAGAAGCTCCGGGAGTATGGTTGGGAGGTTCTTATGCATCCACCTTATAGTCCGGACCTAGCACCACGTGATTACTACCTGTTCCTGTCTATGGCGAATGATTTTGCTGGTGAAAAATTCGCCTCAAGAGAAGCTTGTGAAAATCGACTGTCCCAGTTTTTTGCTAATAGGGACGAGGGTTTCTATGAGAGAGGCATTATGAAATTACCTTCAAAATGGCAACAAGTTATCGAACAAAATGGTGCATATTTGACCTAAGTCGGATCATTCTAACTATGCTAAATAAAACCTTCAATTTAATGCAAAAATAATGGATTTCTTTTTACTAGACCTTATATATGTATGTATATGTAATGTATATATTTATGTATATATATATATATATATATATATATATATATATATATATATATGTATATATATATATATACAGTGCTTGACAATTGTTAAAGAACAGAAACATTTTTTGAAATAAATAATCAAAGGCAGTGATTGAAAAAATGAAACTTAATACACATGTAATAGAGGTAGAGTGATAAATTTGTCATCAAAATGGTTACAGAGTACACCATATGGGAAAGCGGAATAAAAAAATAAATGCGTTTCTCTTTCGAATAATTTAGAATTCACTAAAAGTTATTTCATTGGAAGCATGGAAGATACAATCTCCCAATAAGGAATATACCCTCCTCGTACACTGATGCACTTCATCTTTTATTTATGCTGTCTACTAAACTATTGAGGACCCCTTGGTGGATATTGTCTGACTCCTCTCTCAAGATGTTTCACAATTCTTGCCCGGTTACGGGAGGGTGAGTTCCTTGAGAAATACGTCCACCAATAGCATCCCGTCCATGATCTATAAGGTTTAAGTCTAGGGAATAAGCAGACCATTCCATAAGTTCAATTATTCACCTTCTAGTGTCTCCGATACTTCAGCGGACCTGTATGGGAATGCATTGTCGTTCATAGAAGAAAGTTTAGACCTACCGCACCCCCCAATGAACGTGATTCAGAATAATGTCTCTGCAATACTGCTGTGATGTAAAACGGCACTTCACTCAAAAACATGAAGCCGTGTTCTGCTATTGTGCATAATGCCTGCCCACACTATCATGCCTTGACTATACCGATACGTCCATGAGCATTTTGTGGTGGGTAACATATTCGCTGCTCTTTCCACATTCACTGGTGGCTTCGATCAGTCATTTGCCACCAGCGGGATTCATCATAGAACATTACTCTGGATCACTGTTGCTGACTCCTCATTACACCTACACAGTCTTTCTCTACGATGGCGTGGTTGAAGTGGAATGCATTGAACAAGTTTTCGTACTCCGTTCCGGTAGATACACATGTACCGGTGGCGGTTGTAAGGTCTACATCTATCTCAATAGGATTGGAATGTCTGAGCCTTTTCGTCACTATGGATATATATCGACATCCTTTTCACAGAAATAAGTTCAACAACTTACAACGCTATTTTCGTCAAGGACCTAACTCCATGAACTTTCGAATGAGTAAAGAAATTTCGGGCATTGCCTTTTATGTAGATGTCAAGTCCTACTACATTCTCTACATTTAATTTTACTATGTTTGGATGGTTGTCGACAACAATACGTCACAAAAACCAGTTGTCCCTTAGCAAATGTCAAGCAGCATATTTCATTTAAAAGGAATTAAATTTGTAGATTGTTAGTTTTTCCTTTATTATGGACCACGTTTGGCTGATATTCTGTTCTAATATTTAAATGGTTGTGATGTTTAAGAAATTTCTGTTGATAAAATATAATAAAGTATCATACTTACTTGTACAAAACTTTCTTATGCTTGATAAGTATCTGTATACATTTTCCTTTTATAATATTATTATGATATACAATATATTTTTATATACTGTCTTTCCTTCTCTGTTTTCGTTTACAGTACGGCTAAAACTCGGTGTGTGTGATGATAGTTCATATGTAGATCCAGGTAGGAAACCAAGTCTCTTACTTTGTTCACTTATCCATATTAATTTTGTATACTGTTTTATTTTTCATCAATTCTACACTCAATTTACAAATTATTTGCAGATACATGAATGTTAAATTCTACTATTATTAAACCAAAATTTTATTTCGATTAAATATATTTTTTTTTTGAACTAAACATGATTATGATTACTAAATTTGTGCAAATATTATTGCTATTTATTTTCATTCTAACTATTTAATAAAACTAACCAAAATAATTATTAACTTGAAATATATTAACAAAATTTTAATTAATAAAACCAGTTTACATACAAAAAACAAAAGTTTATCCTAGATTAACTTCAAATTAGCTATGCTCAATGATTTTCATCATAGATAAATAACTTAAATCATACTTGAAATTGCAATCTTAGTTTATTTAGATATTGGTCTTTCTTTGTTGAAAAAAAAAATAAATCACATCTAATAGAAACCATGTAAATGAATTATCGTAATGAATAGAATAAATTATACAATTTTAAATAATACTAATTTAAATATAAACTTATTCGATAGCAAAACATGGTGCTAGAATGTATGTTTTGAATCTTTGATAGCCATTATTTTCTCAATTAACTCCTAGATGTACTTTTTGCTTTAACAGTTTATGTTTTCATTTTTATTATTCATCCTCTTAACATGCGCCAAAATCATAATGGTACTTAATTACATGTGAACAAAACATTACTAATCATCACTCAGGATATCTTTTCCGAAACAATGAAAAATTTTAAACTTTGTAGTAAAATTAATTCAAAAAGTTCAAAAAGTATGTATTTACTAGTACTATAACGTAACCTCAGTTTGTTGCAAACTAACATACATTTGTTATCGCGTTCTCATGTATTGTCCTCGATTTTCAAACGTCACCCATATTTATACATACAGAACAAAACGCAACCAATGTCCAATAGCAACGGATTATGATAACAATTGCATAAATATCTTTAATTACAAATCTAAAAGAATTTTTGTTTATTTATAAATAAGGAAATAAGTTCGTTATTTACATACTCAAATTATCCAGAAACGGCCTTTCGTATTTTATATATTCCATATATGAATGTCTATTTCCTTTGAATCACGGTTGTGAAAATTGAGTTACATTTTAGAACTTATTTTCGTATAAAAAATTTTATCATTAAATATTGTGCGAAATTAAACATTTTTGTATGTAACATTCATGTATGGATTCGTATTTACAAATCCTTTACACTCACGGATTTATTCAAAATTAATCCATACCGGTCACAATATCCTTTTCTAACTGTTTTGTTATTTTCTTTTGAAATTTAGGGATAATTATTACAATGCCAATTAATCTCACAATAAAGTATGATATCCTTCTGTCAATATCACATTAACATATTGCTGTAATTCATATAAATCATTTTAATTGAACATGTTTTAGGTCCTTACATTATACATGTAGCAATACATAAGTACATACAATAGGTTTAACACGACATGTATAAAATATAAAGAAATTTATCATATTTAATATACTTGATGAGTGAACAAAGTAATTAATTCTTCTCATGAACTCATATCATTATACACACACACACACACACACACACACACACACACACACATATATATATATATATATACATATATATATAGTTTATTTCCTTTCGTTCCTTAATAAGTCGATAATAAAAAAATGTATTAGATAAAGTAAATAAATGCTTACCTTGAAACTTAAAAAACAATACTCCGGCTAACTTAAATGATTAGCCTTTTAATCCCAGACGGCAGAAAAAAGTAATATAACGAATTGTTCAAGCACTAATTAAATTATGTATTACTTGACTCGAAAAATAAATAACTTCAATAAATCAACTCAATTTTAATAAATTAATATAACAAGCTTACAAATATGTAAACAGCAATATTATAAAAACTTCACAAATCTAAATACTGAATTAAATGAAGGGATAATTAATTTCTTATTATTTAAAAAAAAAACTTAATCTTTAAGAAAACGAATTAGAGGGTATATAATTCTTTAATCTGCAACTTGGGTTGAATCATAGATAAATTTAATTATACCGTGTTAGTTAATCAATTTTCCTTCGTAAAATTGTATAAGTAATTAATATCTATTCGCATAAAATATAATAAACAAATATCTTTATTCCCTATAATATTTTAGGAAATAGGGTAAGGTTCTGTTTTTATAACCATGCAATTGAGTTGTATTTTTAAATAAATTTCTGTACTGTGTTTATTAAATAATATTTTATTAAATTAGTCCTTTATCTTTTATATTACTAATTCTAGTAATATAATTCGATGAATTTTATATACAAATGGCTATTTTTAGGCACTTTATAACTTCCAATATGATGGTTAAATATTCCTTTACAATTTTATGGACTATCATTACCAAGAATGAATTAGGATGGAATTCTGGGACTCAAAAAAGGGCAAAATAGGTACCAGAATTTCGAATTTTGGATTAATGGTCCTACACACACTGGTTTCTCTAGAAATATATGGTCCGCTAAACTTTCAATAAAAGTTAATTAAATTGAATTTAAAATTGAATATCAATAAATAGAAAGGTGTGTATCGCAGCTTGGTTAATTTAACTTTTTAAATAATTTTATCAGATAAATAACGTAATACTGTGGGCAAAAAATAGTAAGACTTTTTAATTTAAATTTCGCGCGAAAACCCATTCGTCGAAATATTTATTTTCTAGGTTGGTATAACTGTCAGTGACATCTGTGCCAAATGTCACGTCAAAATAATCATTAGTGTTTAGTATACGCTTGTCTTTCTGAAGTACAAAAAGTGCATTCGGCGATTTTTACCATGAGTGAAATTATTCAACAAAGAAGTTCCATTAAATTTTGTGTACGGAATCAAACAAGGAATTAGTGCTTGAGAGTCGACGATTAACAGTCAGAGACCTTACTGGCACCGTTGGAATATCGGAAGGATCAGTGAAAACCATTTTGAAAGATCATTTGGGCCTAAGAAAAGTGAAAGCACGATTTGTTCCAAAATGACTCAATTTTTTCGAAAAACAGCGTTGCGTTGACGTCTGTGAAACAATGCTTTCCGACTATCAAGACAAAATGAAAGGCATCATAACTGGAGATGAGACTTGGATCAAAGGTGTGGTACACCCCGAATTCCTCCCGACCGGCCAAACTGTCAACAAAGAATACTATTTGAGTGTTATGCGTCGGTTGCGCAACCACCGTATTCGCCTGATTTAGCTCCGTGACTTTTGGCTATGCAGCAAACTCAAACGACCGCTCCGGGGAAACCGTTTTGAGTCAATTGAAGACATTAAACGTGAATCGTTACGCGCATTGAAGGCTATTCCTGAAATTGACTTTAACAACTGTTTCGAGAATTGGAAGAAATGTTGACAAAAGAGTATTGAGACGAAATAGATTTGGAAGAATAAATTAAGAATTTAAAAATTATGAACAAAGTCTTACTATTTTTTGCCCACAGTAGTATATATACTATTTTACTTCAATTATATCTCGGAATAAAAATTTATTAACTCTCATACAAAATTACATTATTTTCTTCTTAGTTCTCTCTTTTCAATTATTCTTATTTATACTCTCGTTTCTTTCAAAATTATTTTATAAAAGTTAGCTAGATAATCTGCTATATTCTATATATATTTTATACAATTTTAAATATAAATAATAAATTAGAAGAATGTTATAAATTTATTATGATCTCATTACTCCTTTAATGTGAGTTAATGACATTTACTAGATTATGTATAAGCTATATAAATATTTGAATAGAATAAATAAACTTGAATTCCACTAAAATTTTGACAAATAAGTACAGGTCAATAATCAAACTTATTAGCAAATCATAATGCTAAGAATGAAAATTGATTATTGATATTAAATATTATTAGTAAATTTATATAAATACGTAAATAGAAAATCTATCAAATGATAAAATGTTAATTACACAAATATAATGTTATTTAAATATTAAACCTAACTAAATCAATTAATTTTATTATACAGCGTGTTTCAAAAAGAATATACATATTACAAAGTATTATTTTGCCCAAACTATCGATCGCTGCGCCTTGGCTCGGCTATTAGAGAAACGAATACATAGTCTAGCTTATTTAATAGCCGCTAGTTGTCAGTTGTCTTCTGTATTTCGCGGTAACCATCATATGTTTAAAATGGCTACTCCGCAGCAAAAATCATTTTGTGTTCTCAAGTTCGCGAAGTGCAATTCAGTTATTACAGTGCAAAGACGTTTCAGGTTGAGCTACCAAATTGATCCTCCGAATGGGTGGAACATTCGCAGATGGTATCGACAGATTGTAGATACAGGATGTGTATGTAAAGGAAAGAGTCCTGGCCGCCCTCGTGTGTCTGAAGAAAATATTGCACGAATTCAAACTCTTTCCATCGTAATCCTTCAAACTCAATTCGTTGTGCCAGTCGGGAGTTACAACTGCCTACAACAACAATTTGATATGTTTCGAGACGTCGGTTGGTTATGAAGCCGTAGAAGTTACAGTTGTTACAAGCTCTGCGTCCTGATGACAAACAGAAACTTGTGGCATTTTGTAACGAGATTCATGATGCTATTGACAATGATAACACTTTCGCACAACGCATCGTGTTCAGTGATGAAACGACTTTCCCTGTTAGAAGTCTGGTAAACAAACACAATGTTCGAATTTGGGGTCTACAGAACCCACATGCAGCCACTGAACATATACGAGATTCGCTTAAAATCAATATATTTTGTGCGATATCCCGATCATCTGTTTACGGCCCATTCTTATTTGATGGAAACACCGTTAACGGTCAGCAGTATCTCGCTATGTTACAAAACTGGTTGTTTCCGAGGCTGCACGAAGAAAACTTCATTTTTCAACAAGACGGGATACCCCCTCACTGGAGTCGTCAAGTACGTGAATATCTGAAAGAAACACTACCGAACCGTTGGATTGGTCGTCAAGGAGCTGGCGACTTAGCATGTGTCAGCTGGGCTCCACGGTCACCGGATTTGGCACCGTGTGACTTCTTTCTGTGAGGTTTCGTTAAAGACAACGTTTATGTACCACCACTCCCACAGAACGTGGAAGAGTGGAAGAACCGGATTCGTACTGCCATAGCATCAGTGAGGAAGGGCATGCTTGCCCGAGTGTGGGAGAAACTTGAGTATCGATGTGACATTGTTCGTGTCACTGATGGAGGACATATTGAACATCTGTAATCTGAACTTGAGAGTTTCGTAAATGTGTGTGTAAAGTTTCAAATCGTATGTCTTAAAGTTTAATAAATACATGCATTCGAAATAAGTATATTCTTTATGAAACACCAAGTACAATATTATTCAATAATATTTCTTTTAATGCAATATGTGACTATTTTAATACACACACACACACAAATATATATAATACGAGACTGTAGAATTATAGAAGAGATCGAATGTATACATATTCAATTTTCTAAAAATGGCGCCCTTTCTGGTAAATATAGACCGATTTCACTTTTATCCAGCTTTCCTAAGGTGTTTGAAAGAATCACGAATTTACACTGCAGTTAGATGCTGTATATCACCATTTATTTATTATTACAATTTAGAACATTAACAGTTCTAAACTGCCAGAGTCAAATAGATCTGCTATAAACAGACATATCTAAAGCCTCTAATCGAATAAGTCGTCACATATTAATAACTAATTTCAGTGCCTTCGGTTCTTTTGAGTCACTATTAACATTTCTCCGAACGTATCTTTTGAACAAACCACAGTATGTAACATACAATGAGTTCTCGTCACGTTATTGCAAGCACATTTGAGTATTCCTCAAAAATCCAGTCTGAGTCAAATGTTTTTTTTATTTTAATGACCTTGACTCTATTCAACTTCAAGATCAAATTGTTATTTGAAGCGAACGAACTCGAGATTTATTTCTACCGATGATACTGAGAAACTTGAACACAATCTCAATTCTTTATTCGAATGATGCGAACTCTTCGGCTTAAAGTTAAATATTAAAAATGTTTTATGACCAGAGCGGTCACGTTTGTCAATTCACAAGGTTCGTAATACTGACATACCGAATATATATAGCTGTATGTTTGTTGGTACATACGTACTTATGCACTTACTACATCGGACCTTATCCTGTCGCGCCGATAACAATTGACCGCTCTACATGTGAATTTTTTGCTCGATCTTCTACAGTGTGCGAATCATTTTACCATATCAAGGATGATTATTTGAAAAACGTGTGCGAAATCAAGTATCTTGGGGTGATATTTGGCTGAAGTTTCACACTTATACTACACATTGAATACACGTCTTTGATAAGGTATCCCATTGCTAAGTTTTCATATACCTGGCCGTATGTGGTAATATAATAATCTTCTGTGAATGTAATAGCGCGTTGAATTTTCAAATTATCTAGAGATTCATTGGAATTTTTTAAACGCATAATTTCCTTCGTCATTAATTTGCTTCGTACGATCCTGCATTATCGAATTTCTAAACGCGGGCAGTCTTTTTTCTGAAGTTAATTAATTAGAATGGACTCAAGTCATTCTTTATCTTATTTCATCGTAATATCAAGAGCGTCTTCTCGATAGGAGTACCTTAAGTTTGGTTATTAACAGGCTGGTATCGTAATAACAGTTCTTTTCTTCGATGCTATTTTCTTAACTGTGCGTTAATTAGAGATTTCGATGATGTAGGTTTCATATCTGAGGGCTCTGATTACAGTTTTGTTTAAAAAAATTCATGTGGGCGGATATACGTTATGGTCGTGTTTTTTTCTGGTCGTTATATTAAGCTGGCAGAACATTCGTCTTTGTTTGTGGTGAAATAATTTAGGTGTACTGCATGGAATCGCTTTTCCTTCGACTAATTGTTGGATTCTGGTATGCTTAAATATTAATTCTTAAAATTTATATTAGTATTTGTTGAGAATCTCTTCGACGAAATTCACGAGCACGTGGATACATTGCCACCATATTATTGCCACGCCAGTTACAGGAAATTTCTTCAAGCGACTCTCCACAATAATTGAAAATCACTTCAACAGCTGAAATTCTCTTTCGTTCTCATCAAATTGGATAATTTTGGAGATAATTAAAACACCAAACCAAACAGTCGATGGTTTTCAGTAGCTGTGTTTTTCATGTTTGGACCACGAAGTCAATCGAACATTTTATTTCATTCATTAAGACATACCTAAAAATCTTTTAATCGCCACAGGTTAATAGTAACTCGTGTACCCCCGAAAGACATCAAAACAACAACCATATGTGTTTATGTAAGGTAGAGGAATATGCAGTTGTTGTCTTTGTCAGTAAATTAGGTACTCATTAAACCATTTTGCTAGTAGTTATAGAATAATCAAGGAAATCGAAACTTAATTGGTATATTATTTTGCTGATTAATAAAGATCAGTGTTACTGGCAGTAGATTGTCTAGTAACAACCATATTTAGTCAATAGGCCTGCCTTCAGCCAATAGCAAAGATGTTAGTGTAAATCTAGTAAGGCATAGAAACCAGTCTAAAGTTCATGTAAACTGCATACATATGCAGCCTAACTCATGAGAGATTTTGTAAACTAATTAGATACATATTATTAGATTTACACTAAATAGCTTAATATATGCTGGTAATGATATTAATAATTTCGAGATCTTATATACCAGAATAGTTCATTTAATCATTAAGTATATGCTAGTAATTATGTTAATAATTCCGAGATCTTATATACCGCGATTGTTCATTTAGTCATTGAGTACATCTGAGGAATTATTAAGAACTTTTATACAAGAACTTCGCCCCTACACTCCGAATTCACTGGCTAGATTCTTCCCTAGGAGTAAGGAAGGACTATAAGTTTTTTTAAGGTAAGCCATACGGGATTTTGGTGCTACGATCTTCACTAGGGTATAATGTAGCGAGAGGCGTATTACCTCACACGCTTGTAGTCCTTGGCTTTCGAATACATTCATTCTAAGCTTTTGAAGTTTGTTACTTTCAATGAGGGTAAAGTCTATCCACAGAAATGTACGTCACAAGATGAATTACTTTCGCAACATAATATGAACTAACTTAGTGTAAGAAGAGATTCCCGTTGTAAAAGGTTGTTGTACGGTCTTGTTACTAACAGCATTGACCGTCTCTTTTTGCTCTGTGTTTTTTGATACTTCCCATTACACCAGGAACCCTCCAGAATGGTCAGCAGAATTCTGGAGGATATATTAGCCTAGGTGAAATTTAATGGGTACTATCAGGTGTTCGATATTATATAGTATTCAGTGTTGAGAACCAGAATGTACACTGTGTACATCCTCGTTTTCAACGGTACGGATCGTGTACGGAGTTCGTTTTCGTACGGGTATTTTTCGCCGTAATTTTCCAGGTGCGACACTTTTTAATTATCTGCTGATGATGACAACTTAGTTGTCGAAATACGTATACAGAATACGAAAATTAATGTGGCAAGGGGTTATATATAAACCTTCAGTGAACAAGAGTAATTGGAACTAAAATAAAGTGTGGTATTAAAAGGGCATTATAATAGCGAAACAAATAGGCAAGTATATTTTGTAGTAACATTGGAAATATTCCCGATATCGTAAAGTGCAAATTTCAAAAATCAAGTTCAAATAGTTATAAAAGAAAGTTAGATGTATGCGAAATATAACATGGTCTTTTTTTGAAGATTTTCATACTTAATTCTGATGTACATAGATTGTCCTTATTCCAAATCGGAAATTTTAAATTATTCAAACTCTACATAAGATACATATGGAAAACATTTACAAATGTACGAGAATCATAGATATTTACATGCCTATTTACATGTTTTGTAATTCAATGCGAATTCCAGGAGGCATTAACGCCCCTTGTCTCTAATCTATTGCGTGATGATATATGCAAATATATGGCTCACATTTCTGTGTCTGTTTAATCCATAGATAACGATTTGTAATTAATCTGGTCAAAAAATACACAATTAAAAAGAAATATTAAATTAATCATGCTTAATTAATAAATATTTTAAAATAATACCAAATTTTCCTACAACCAGAAATATTAAAATATATAAAAAATATAAATAATAAATACAATTCGAAATTTTTATAGAGAAAAAGCCAGTAAAGGAAGTATAGATGTTTTCTTACACAATGTAAACCAAGTAAGTAAGAATATATTTACCAAACAATTAAAATTTACATATTTTATATATTTTACACGATACTAAACCAAGCAGATACATGCTTACCAGAGAATAATAATAATTGTATTCAGCAACTTTAAGTACAGAGCGTCAACTAAATTTCACTATACCGATAGCTTCAAACCGAGATATGGGCTAGTAAAATAAAACGATGTTCCAATGTTTCGAAATTGTATTTATTAGTTTTTCAGACCTGAGTTATTATGTAAATAGCCAGTTCAAATTTCCACCATGTAAAACGTCACACATTTCAATTGAATTCGTTTACATGTTAAAAGTAAATTAAAACATATAGTTCAAATTATTAAGTATTAGTTATAGTATAAAATCAGAGACTAGAAATATATGAGTTTCCAAAAATTCATAAATAGTTAAGTATGACACTAAGACACTACTTAGTATACAGCATTGAAAGTCGTGGTAGAAACAAAATTTCATGTTTAACATTTTATCTAAATCCTTTTATTACTGTAATAACTACAAACTCGTAGATACCTGTCAATTTGCATACAAAATCTTTATACTTCAGACAATCACATTTTAGTATCTTTAAACGTGGTGAACGAATCTAAGCATTAGTATAATTAAACAATATTAGCTAATTTGCTGTCTGCGTAAATGTAATAATGGTTAATAATAACAATATGTGGTTGAGCAAGAAAGAAGAAGACTTCACGTCATAGAAGTGCTTCAAAATCCGAGAAGTATATATATATATGTAATGTATGTATATATACAGTAGTGTACGTAAGTAAACTACTATACTAAAAAACCACTATAAAAAATTTATCTTTCTGTATTATTTTCAAAAACAAAAGTAACTAAAAGAAACTTCTTCAACATATAAAATTTTTAATATTAATAATAAAATAAAAATAATTGCGTAAAACTGAAAAACATTAATAATAAATATAATAATACTAGTATTTAGTATGACTACTTTTAGCAGATATTCATACTTCTCACGCGGTTGAGTAAACTATCTAACAGTTTTGTTAGACATTTGTGTGGAATGTTATTCCACTCTTCCAAAAGAATATCAAAAAATTCAGTGGTTGGTGGTCATTTTCGCTTCTCACAATCTAAATAATTCCACACATGTTGGATAATATTTATATCTAGATTTTATGATAGCCATTTTAAAGTTTGTGTAACTCCATACAGCTCAATTTCATTCAAATATTTTTAACGATCCTAGCAATATGCTTTGGATCGTTATCGTGCTGAGAAAGTAACTATTTTTAATTATAATTTCTACTAGTAAGAGTATAGTATGTTGCTGCAGCATCGTTAAAAATCTCGCCGACGTTAATTTTCTAGTAATTTCAATTAATAGGCCAACTCCTTGCGCATATATGCAACTCCATGCTTGCGTACTACCGTCATGTTTTATCGTGAACTGTATACATGGTGGGTTATACGCCTCTCCAACACTCCTACGAACATATTGTTCCCTTTTAGACTCGAATATTTCAAATTTGGACTCATCTGTCCAAAGAAACTACTGTCGATATACGAAAATCTCCTGTTAGTTCTTTAGATGATTTTCTCCTATTTTGCACGGAATGTAAATGCAAATATTTATCATGACCGTCTTTTACTTTTACTGGCAATTCCATTTCTTCTTTATTAGCCACCAATTCGGTTGCTTCGCACCTTTGGATAACTTTAAACTCGAAGACATAAAATTGTGCTCTTTCTACAATTTGTCGCTGACTTAAGTCCTATTGAAAAAACACTTTCCGGTGGCGATTTGCATCAGAAATTCTAAGCATTTTACTACCTTTTCGAAATATTAACCTAATCAGAATACGGATGATAGAATGAATTTTGGCTGCACTATAACTTTATGGAGAAAATATTCGCAAGCATTTATGCTAGAGTAAAATAATCCTTTATAATTGAAAATACAACAATTCAACTAAGCGCTTCGAAATCCAGTAATGTAGTAACCCACATAGCACACAAATTAGGCATTTAACGAAATAATCACCGATAAGGAGCAGATTAACAATATTTCGAAAGAATTGCATTTTTTATAAGTGGTCAGGTACTTGTGCGTTCGAGGTTAATTTATTATCTTGTTAATAATACACCTGCTTTTATATTTTGAATTCTCTTTGTATTTTCTTGTATAAAAGTTCTTTTATTGAAAAGCCGAATTAAATTTACTCAATAATACAGCAATGTATATGTATTTAGAAATTTATAAACACATAAATATGGAGATTGTTACAAACATAAAGTTCCACCTATATATGTATGTTATTGGTGTAAGTGAATTTTTAATGTTCTTCGGTACTCTTAACGCCCTCTCATATCTGTCTGCCGTAGTTGATAATCAATACGACCAATTTTGTTTAATAGAATTGAATTAATCAAAACATGTAATTGTTGTTTTTGTATTGGTCGGAAATTATTCCCAGTGGTTTTGTAATTATTTGGTATTATTATAATACTATCATCCACTTTTGTATTCATGCATAATGATATAAAAGACGATGAAACGTTCGATTCGGTCTCTTCCATATCAGATTTCAAAGAATAAACAAGTTCCTGCTCTTAAGCTAATTTAGTGATTCAATTTTGGATTAAGTAATCAGACTTATTGTGTGAAAGAGTTAATTACTTTTCTATAAACTATAGTTGTATTTGAATAAGCCGGTTACGAAATTGTATCGACCTTGCGGTATGGATAGTTGGTTGGTAAAAAAACCCCATTGCACGTAGTATATGAAAAATTCAAAGTTAAATTTGTATTGATGGCTTATTTTATCCAAGAAACGCTATTAAATATTAATATTGCTAGCCTCAACGTTAACTGGAGGTTGCGTGCTAAAACTTTGTATTTCATAGTAGCCGAATTCCTTTTGTTTCTTTTCTAATTTAACTTCAGATATTTTTTTGAGGTACTTCTATTTTGTAGTAAATTAAACTTACGGACGCAGAAAAGGTGTATGTGCGATACTACGTCCATCAAACTGAGTAGGCAAAGCTTATCCACACGCTCAAGGGGTAGCGCAGACATTTGACCAGTCCATCAAGGTTTATTGAAGCACTAATACCTAGGATAAAGACGACTCAATTCTAAAGACTGATGTAACAGCGAATGTATTTATCGATTACCGCACTATTTAGTTATAGGACATTTAAGATCGTAGAGGCTGGAAGTGAAAGAACAAATTTATGAAATCGTTAAATCAGTTAAACAGAATTAATATCTGTACTTAACTTTTGTCTCAATAGATAACCTAATAATTGAGAGAGTACCTTAATTGACTCCTTGGCTTTGGCTGTGTACATTTTTAATTACCTAACTAGTTAGTCAGCTAATTGTATTGTTTGTTTCTTTTAATTCATTTAAACAAGTGTTTCCAGTAAACTACAGTTCAGTATTTCAAGTAATTAGTATTCAGTCGATAGCTGAACTTTATTATAATGTAAAATTTATTACATTTATTTTATTTAAGTGCTCTATTGTTGTCTTCATTTGGCAAGGGGCTAATTAAGAGGCAAACGTATTACTGTATACTTTTTGTGTGAACCAACGATATGTATAAAAAAATATTGATGTCTCAATAAAGCCCTTTTTCTGCACAAGGGACTCTTTCCATTAGGGATATTAATTAACTGGCAAAACAAACATAATTTGTTGTTGCTCTAATATTGGCAGAAGAGTTTTCATGGTTACAATTTTGTGACATCTTATTACATCGTATTAACAGGGAACCCTTTTCCGTATTTATTTTAAGCTAGTAAGCACTCTGGAAGTTAAGCTCGAGGATCGTTGGGTAGTTAGAATACGGGCTTTTATCTTTTTGTCTTGTTAATCGCAAGACAAGACGTTGCAAAAGATTTACTACTAATCATTAAAGAATACTAAATAAATTTTTAAAAAGAAAATTATTCTAAATAATTTGACTCTAAGTACTTTATCTTTACAATAGTATTGCAATCACTGTGTTATCTAATAGATGCTGCTATCTGCCTGGAGTTTTCCTCTTGCTAAATTTACATTGATATAATTAATGAAGACTAGTTCGATATTAAAATAGTTTTTCATATTTAAATGTTGTTACACAATGCTTTTAAATATCTGAATCATAATTCCATTTTAGCTTCATATATTATATTGTCTATTTCCAATAAACACCATTTAAACGATTGTTTAATTAATTGATATTTTCACTTTTATTACTTATTTAAAACATATTTTTATGTTGTGTGTACGTTTACTCTCTTAACCTCGACTTTCTTTTTAATAATTTTTAGGTATAAATTTGGAATCTTCCTTTCTTTATTTGATCGGTCTTATTTATAGGAATATACAATATTCAACAATTCTTTTAACATTTTACTGGGTCCTTTTCTTCGAAATTCTATTTTATGCCAAGAAATTTTTACGATTTTTGAATTCTCCGACTTCAAATTAGTAAGCAGTTGTAAATTTAAAACATCTATTAAAAAATCAGATTTCTTAACGGCCTATTAAATAAAAGATATTTTTAACGATCTTAACTATTCAAAGCAATTTTACCAAAATATTCTAAATCATGCATTCTAGCTTTATTGTAAATGTTACCTCAAAGAAAATTTTTCCTGTCCCATACAAATATCACATTTTACTTTCACTTTCAGTTTCCTACTAATAAATAATTACATGAAAACTTACATGAATTTTCTGCTTATTATATCGTTAAAATTAAGGTAGAAATTAATGAAAACATCTAACAATTCGGTTCAGAATCGAACCCCAATCGTTCGTTTGCCGGACCGATGCTCTACTACTGAGCTACCAAGGACTATGTACGCTGTATATTTCGTAATGGAAACAAACCTTCAATTGAGAACCCGCAGTATTATTATTAAACGTATATGCAATTACATATACACAGACATGTATATACACAATTGCGTGTATTTCACGATATGAATTAATGAATAGTAGTAATTTTCTGCTTATTACATTGTTATAATTAAGGCAGAAATTAGGACTGTGAGAAACGAATCTCACAGTCCTTGTATTATGACTTCTCATATTCTGGGCATTCTGGTTATCAATTTTTCGAGATAACAAATTGACCCCAAAATTTATTTCCAAGCTTCCTTTAAGCAGCTTTACAACAGTTGAGCATTGTTTTAGCTGTTGCGCTTTCGCTTTTCTGTACAGCTCATCTCATAATAGCTTAATAGGAGATAAGTCAGGACTTTGAGAGACCCAGAGCATAGTAATGTCTAAATACTCTTCTTTTCGCACTTCTACAATTATTGTTGCCAAATTATCTGTTCAACGCCAACAAAACAACCCCAAACTGTCACATTCCCTCTACATTCTACGTTTAGACCCGAAGATTTCAAATTTTGACTCCTCGGTTCACAAGACGGCTTTTCACTCATCTGTCGTCCATCTTTTTCCCATAATAGTTTTTTTCTGTTTGTGTATACGTTTTAATAACGTTTTTTACCGCAATGCGTCAAGTTAAGGTTGCAACTAGTAATCGTCTTTTTACCACAATAACAGATATCCTGGTCCTTCCCTGGGAAATAAGGCGTTTGGCTGTAAGTGGTTGGCCTTGCTTTGCTGTTGTAGTTATGAACCTATCTTCGACAGCAGTTGTTGCTCGTGGTCGTTCACTACCTCCTGTTTTTACACTGTTCCGTTTCTCTTCTGCTTGCTAAAGTAGAATGAATATCTTTCGTTGAAATTCCCAATCTATCAGTTATTGCCCTTTCGGAATATCACCCCACTAGAAAAGTACAAATCGCGGAACGCTTTTCTATAGTTGGTTAACTGCTTGGCATTTTTATCTAGCAATTAATTAAATTTGAGCAAAAAACTGATGCTTATGCAATTATTTAAAAGAAAACTGTAAACACAGTCGATTTAAACAAGATTGCATGAATAATTAAGCGCCGTTTGACCATTTAACTATTGTATTTAGTACAATAGACACCTTGAGTAGCATAATATAACAAAAAAACGATTGAAACGCAAATAATTCTCATAAATTCACAAATTTCAAAGAGATATTGGCAGATTATGTGTAAAAATAAAATGGAAAGATAAGTTAAAATATATTTTAATGATTTTACGATATCTTAGCTATCATTAAGAAATATGTTACTGCTTCTAAACTTTGAGATGGTAGCGTATGCTGATCGCTACGTTAATTCTTTTCTGGTTTCCTATTTATAGCAAAAAATTTATGTGCTCTCGGAAAATTGTGGTTGTACGTTAAATCGTGAATCATTATGTCACGAATAATATCGTCGATGGAGGCCTCTACCTCTAATAGCGATTCTGATACATTTGAAACCTCGTCTCCGTCAAAAGAAGAAGAAGAAGTCGAAAATAAATCTTCAAGTCGCACCGCAACCGACGAAGAAAATGGACGTCTCAAAGGTAGATATTTATCTAATAAGAAGTCTTCCAATTCGGAGGCAGTTGAGGGTAAGTCATCGTCAGATGCCATTAAATTAATACCAGAAGGTCCGGCAATAACTTGATTTTCATTAATCGATGCAGGTCATACTAATGTACTCGCTTGTGATTCTTCATCCATTGAAATCTAATGTAATTGTAAATTATTAAATCGCTGTGCATTTTCATATCCTAAATTGGCAATTATTTCTTCATTTTCTTCATTACTTCGGAAAGACATTTTACACGCAACAACTATGCACTTACAGTGACTATTATACAATACATTAACATATACACATTTATATTTATATATACCATTGGTGCTTTTAATAACGAATTGCTTAATGTGATTAAAATTTCTAACAAAGTTCCTATTTCATTTATTCTAGTCATAGAAGCTATTATGCATGTAAACAAATGTATGTACGAGTAGGATATATTTTACGTATTATCTGAGAAAAACGAAATAATTTTATTTGCTTTTAATTTTATATCAAAATTGAAAGAAATTTATACCTAATATTTTAAATTGAAATATATTCTTCAATACAGCAAAAGAATGTTTAATTTGAATTTTTTATAAGTATTTGTTTGAAAATAAAATGACGCAAGTTTCATTTACAGTTAAAGTTAAATTTACATGTGTGGACGTCATCCAGTAAAAAGCAATTATTAAATTATGAATTAATTTTCTTTCAAAACATTTATGCATATTTCTTTTATGCTTTTCGTACTTTGTTTTGTTTACGACCTATTCATAAATATTGACGTTAATAACACGTTGAAAATAAAATACAGATTTTTCTGTATATCTACTATTTACCTGAACAAAATTAATTGGACATATCAGGGTACCAGTATTTAAAGGTAATTGTGCCGGATATAGTGATCGTAAATTCGATTGTTTTAATCGGCGTAAGGTACTTGTGTTACACAAATTTACTATTTTAGCTTTATTGTAGCGGTATTAGAATAAACCATGAAATTGCACTGATATACGAAGTTTAAAAAAAATTTAAAAAAGTGCAATTCAAAAAATATTGCAAATTAGTCAATTTGTATGGCAAAGGTCGAAGAAAAAGAACGATTCAGAAAGAAAATGCGATGAAGAAGTTGTGTAGAGTGCTGAAAGCGAATTTGATCTTTTTGGCAAGAAAGAAAATAAAACAGTGCGGAGAAAATCGTTCACTTGCTACCAAGGTAAACATTTCATTAAAACCAGGAAAATTCGGTGGCAGATTATTAATGATATGGGGTAGTTTTTCATGGCTTGGAGTAGAAAATTTAATTCGATGATGAAGGAATTACGAAGGTAGCGTCTTTTATAGAACTGGTTAATGAGAATTTGGAAGAATCTGTTGTCAAAATGGGTTTGGTAGATAAATTTTTCTGTCTATAGGTCAACAACTCGAAACATACCGCTAAAATAAATGAGAAATTTTTCACCGAAAATAGTATCAAGTTAACGGAATCGTCACTTCAACCACCATACATTCGATTGAAACTTTGTGGACACTTTCAGTCCGAAAAGTCAAAATTATAAATTGGGAAAATAAAGAATAATTTTTTAGATAGTAAGAAGATTCTTAATTAGAAAAATTGAATAGAACGCATCACGCGATCATTGCAGGCTGTAACAGCAACAAAAGGAGGACATTCGATGTATATATATATATATATATCAACCTTAGTGATTAAGTTAATCAACCACAGGCTCCATCAAATTCAACTTCAAGTACTAGAATACGTTTGTTCTTGTGTATTGTTTTTACTTTACTCTTTTTAGAATTATTTATAATTTGTTTTTAATTTTTTTTCCATAATATTTTGGTGATATTGTATATAAAATAAATATAATCAAAATTTAAAGTTTATTCATAAATCGCCTACTGTCCATTCAATTCTTTAGCTGACGTATAACAAACTTACTAAAAACCTTCTCCACTTGTGCGAAAAGCTTATGAAGTGTACTTTATCTGCAAAGTTGGTGCCTAGTTCTGATGATTCGTTTTCTAAAACTTACTTTACACTTCCCTTATTTAGAAGCTTAATCAAATAATGTCAATTTTCAAGCATGAAGATAGAAATATTAATAACTACCTGCTCATAGGTATTTCGTCGTCTTGTTCTAACGCTTTCGAACAGTTATTGTACTTCAAGCTATATGGATGTCCTTCGTCATATATTTCAATATATCAACATGTAGCAGACGCAATTTATTAGTCAAAGCTGGATAAAGGACATGTTGATGTTATATACAGCTTATATTATTATATTATTATATGCAGATTTTGCAAAAGCGTTTATCACAATAGACCAAATTATACTGACATCCAAGATATCCTCCGTTGGTTTTCCGTCAACAACTGTGAAAAGTGCCTAGTTGAGCCTAGCCAATAGGTCTACTTACGTTTGTTGCAATGAATATACATATACATTGTAATCTTGGGTATCCTTCAAGGACCCAATTTAGGGCTCCTACTATTTAATATTAATATAAGCGATCTTTCTTTTCTCAATTGCAGAATTCACGTGTATGTTGACGATCGAAAAATATCTTCAAGAATTTCTACATTTTCAGGTTATAGGATGTTGCAGGAAAGCCTCGCCAAGCAGTCGTTTAAACAAAATTCGGTAGAGCATTAACAAATGCGTGGTTATCGCTTACACCAAGTACGATTAACCTTTTACATATGGCTATACTGTTAAACAGATGCGCTCTCTAAGCTTTTTATAAGAACATGCAGAATGCTTCTATTATATAGTATACGACATATACTTACCTTACCTTACTGCTTGATATGGGTATTTCTGAAGTATTTAACTTTCAGAGTCGATGGAGTATATCTGACTCGTGGTGTAGACTAATAGCCCTTTCAGGAAGTAAGGGATGCACTTGGAAATTATTAAAAATTACTACCGCAATCCTGAGTCGGTGGTCGCAACTTTAAAAGCGCTTACTCCAATGTTCGGTCACAATAATCGTCTCACCAAACAGGCTGTGCGTACTATAGTGGATAAACTCGAGTTAAAATATTCACTATTGTATGTTTCTATGCCAACGAGACAACATACCGATCGGAGTATCGAAAATATCGCAGCCGTAAATGTCTCAATTCAAAATGAGGCAAACCAGTCGATGCCATGATGTTCACAGGAATTGGGTATCACTCGAACTATTTTGTGGCGAATTTTGCTTAAAGATCTTGGCTTACACCCTTACAAGATCAAATGAGCTCAAGAAATGAAGCCTGTTAATCCTTCGAAGAACCAAAACTTCTCCGCTTAGGCTCTGCTATAGTATGAAAAAAATTGTGAATTTTATACAGTAATGATCTTCAGCGACGAGGCTCATTTTTGGCTTAATCTCTTTATCAATAAGCAAAATATGCGTTTTTGGACAGCTACAAACTCATATGTGCTTCAAAAGACTCCACTACAACCAAAAAAATTGACCGTGTGGTGTAGATCTCATGCCGGAGGTGTGATTGGATCATACTTTTTTGTTGATGAAAATGATCATTATGTTACGGTCAATGGATTTCGCTATCGTAACATGTTGGAAGACTATTTTTGACCAGAATTAGATTAGCTTATTATCAGCAAAATGTGGTTCCATCAAGATGGTGCCAGATGCTACACTGCTGGTCAAACAATTGATTTATTAAAGAGGGAGTTCGGTAACGGCGCTCCGGGACAATATCGAACGCGAAATTGCCAATGTTACAGCCGATATGTGTGAAGGAGTGATCGAAAATTGAAGAATCAATCACTACAAACGTGCTCGCGGTGGTTATATGAAAGAAGTCGAATTCCATAGGTAAATGTAATATGTGTACTGAACCTGGAATAAATTTTAGCTCCATATCTCAATTATTCTGTGTTTTATTTAAATACAAAATTATTGTCCTTATTGGAAAACCCTATATATGTGTATACATATATATATATATATATACATATATATATATATATATATATATATATATATTATAATATATATATCGAATTCCATAGGTAAATGTAATATGTGTACTGAATCTGGAATAAATTTTAGCTCCATATCTCAATTATTCTGTGTTTTATTTAAATACAAAATTATTGTCCTTATTGGAAAACCCTATATATGTGTATACATATATATATATATATATATATATATATATATATATATATATATATATATATATAATATATATATATATATATATATATGGAGATTTTTACAGAATAAAAAGATAAATCAAATAAAGTATCTTCAACAAACTTAAATTCAACGAACGGAAAATGGAATCTCTGCAGCACTTTATTACTAAGATTTTTTTTTTATGAAATGGAGAAATTGGATTTGCATTATTCTTTCAAGTTTTTGTACTTTGTATATATATATATTTTATGTTGAAGATATAAAATGCAAAATTCGTTTCCTAGTTCGAAACTTATTTTTACAGCTTCTATTGGCATTATTATGCGTAATGGTGCGCGAAACTTCCTAAAAAAAAATCTAATATTGAATAAACTATAAAAGGATTTTTTTGTCGAGCAATATGCACTTATTCGACAACTTTATGGTCGTAATTTATCTTCATAAAATTCATCTTATATACATTGCATATATTTTTATTAGCGTCGCATACCAAGATAAGAATATATGATTCAAAAATCCACTCCTTTCTTTACTATGTGGAGTAGAGATTACTTTCTATACCTATACATGGCAAAATATAAAATAGTTCGCTTAATCATTAACACTTTTGTAATATTTCTACATTTTTACCTCCAGGCTACGAGTAATATTCATAAATTTTCAATTTAAAAATTTTCTCTACGTTTCGATTGAGAGACATGTGAAATTCTCCACAGAATAACGAATTTTTATTTCTATTTTTAATAATTAAAGATTGAAACTCAAATGCAGCTTTAACAAACACAATTATATTAATTTGAATAAGTTTTCTTTTGTTATACGTGTGAACTATATTAAATAGATAAAATCGAAATGCCACGACAACTAAAATACCTTTTTTCCAGCCAATTTAACTAAATGCATCCATGGGACTGTTTACCTATAAAAGATTATGTAAGAAGAGTAATATCAAAGTATCAGCACATACATTAAATTCTGTAAAGCCTAGTATTTCAGCAACACGAAAACTATTCACACAAGAGTGACATATTATTAGAGTTGTGCACCTTGTCTGGAATGCAGGGATTTATTGAAGGACCCGCCGCTCTATTAGAAACAGTGAGAATAGTTGGACCCGAGTTATGCATAATACTATGTGGATGTATATTTCACAAATGGATAAGTGTTAAGCGGTAAGTCTAATAGTTATTAAATTTGAGACCCGCATATTATAGTAAATTAAATGATAGAGACTCACTCGCTTAATATTCGTTATCCCATAGTGGATGAGGTCGGAGAAAGAACTGCAGAATCAGGTATGCTTCGCCATTTGTTTGAGTAACGGGTGTTCTCCGCGCTAAAAATAAATTCCTTCATGCAGAAAATAAGAGCATAACAATGAGCGGCCATCATTCAAAATTTGCAGTGGGTCTCCTAACGATCCCAAAGGGTTTTTTAATTCTCTATTACTTTCTTAATCCCGAGTAATTTTACTGAATAGTTTGTAAATCTCTTTCAAGGTGACGATTTTGAAATTTGCGTCAGTTTCTCTAGCATTAAAATATGTAACAGAGGACTTACAGTAAAATACTGCCTATAACTAACTTTCCAAAAGTGTAAGGATTTGACGGATTATTTGGATAGTGTCGGGTATAGGAACTAGTAGATCATGAGGATCTACCGTTAGGCCATTTAGTCTTTGGACAAAATGTTTGGAATTTTTAATAAAAGAATCACTATTGCCGGTGTAAGGTTTGAGAATGTTCGAGAGATATTTAGATAATTTATAAGTGGGACTGTTTATGGTACTCACTATGGGACGCAGAGGAATCTGGGTTTGTGAATTTTTGGGAGGCCATACAGTTTTGGGGCTTTGGAGTCGCTGGATAATAAGGTTCTGTGAGAATCGGTAGGGATAGAAGAGGTTTTGATAGATGATATGATGGTACGTTCTATTCGTGAGGTGGGATCTCGCTTGAGAAGTTTATATGAACCGTCCTGGAGAAGAGTTTATATTTTAAGCTCGTACTGATCACTGTCCAGGACAACAATGGCGTTACCTTTATCAGCTCTGAGTACAACGATGGTGAGGTCAGATTTCAGGACTTTATGGGCTAGAATCACGGATCTTCGAAGATTAGATTTCGGTGGTTTGGCCTGCGTGAGGATTTTTGAAGATTCGAAACGGATGGGATCGACGATAGCCGGAGGAATTTTGACAAGAGCCGATTCTATGCCAGTGATGATGTCTTCCGTAGGATGTATTCTTTCCAAAGGACCCAATTTTGCACCTACTCCCAAATACATCCCTACGGAAGACATCATCACTGGCATAGAATCGGCTGTCAACATATCTGACCAGCATTCTATATCCCAGGAATTAAGTCATGTTATCAAAGCTCTTTTAAATAATAATTTCTCCAACCATAATATTCAGCGAACCATAGATCGACATCTCAATCCCAAAATCTCACAACTTAATACACAGCTTACATCATCTCTCCCCCTCTCTAAAGCCCACCTACCCTATATACAAGGTGTTACTGACCGCATCAGTAGGGTTCTTCTCAAAAACAACATCAAAACCATCTTCAAATCCCATTCCAAATTATCTGACCCTTTTTCCGTAAAAGACCATGTTTCTTTACAATCACCTGGTGTGTACAGGATTCCTTGTTCATGCGGCAGGGCATATATTGGTGAAACAAAACGGTCTGTCGGCACTCGTGTTTCTGAACATGAGCGTTGTACTAGGTTGCTGCGCAAAGCCGGTTCTGCACTTGCCGAGCATAGGCTGGAAACCGGGCACCATATTTAGTTTAATTCAACCAAGATCCTATTCCGCACTAACCATTTCTATGGTCGCAAAATCCGTGAAACTATAGAGATCTTTAAGTATCCCAATAACCTTAACCGCGATGATGGCTACCCCCTACATAACGCTTCGCAATCCTGCATCTCTAATCTATCCAACCGCAACCGTAACGCTCCATTGACCCATGACCCATTATCCATATATAAACGCGTCCCCATCGACTTACACCAGTTTCAGTGCAGTGAACTATTTAAACTGTCATAAGAAAAATATTACACTTAAGAAAACACCTTTTTATATACATTATATACTTTTTACTTCCTCAAGATCAGTGCTACCTCCATTATTTCATTTAAATTAATTATAATTTTTTTTTTTTTAATTGATGAGTATTGGCATTTTCTAAATGTATATTTTCTATTTCAATTGTATGTCTAACGCAATTTTTCCATTTTTCTGACGTTATATTGCCAATCTCTTCTCGAATACTATTTAAGCTACTTCGCTAAATTTGGGTCGACCATTAGTGCGGCGAAAATATTCTTTGAATTGACTGCAAATTAACTATATCGGATTAAATATACAGTAATATGTCGGCAAACGTAAAACAATATGTCCTGCGGCCGTAGTCGTACTGTCTACAATGCATTTTTTTCGAAAATCCTTGTTTTAAAGACTTCTAATAATTGTTTGCATAATAGATATCATTTTTGTGTAAAAACTCCGATAATTCAGCCACCGTACTGTTCAAATTTAGTACCATCTTCGCCTGTCGTAAATGGTGTTGTCATATCCTCGCGATAGTCATTATTACAATTTTTTAAACTTTTACTGAAAGTAACACATCGTTGACACAACCGTTGTCGAATCAGCGTGTAAAATGTTTTCCTTTTTTTCCATGCTTTTTTATGGTATCTTGAGTGTCATTTCGTCCAACTCGTAACAAATAAGTCACCTTTCACCTAGGAATATTTTGATTTCGATTACATATTCTTGACGTAATTTTTGTCTCCTCGGTTAGTCCATTATAACATGTTGTATGTCTATTGTCCCAAATCGGAAACCATTTTGCTACAATATTAACTATATTGTTGTTTTACTGGCTTCTATTTCGGTGTCCTTTAATTTTTTTTTGTGATATCTTTAATGTGACAACTTCGCCCTGCTTTTACTTAGTATATACTGTTAGTTGAATAATGTCAACGTCCTAACTGTGTAATATTCTTGTAGATCCTCCATTACTTCTAACTTTTCTTTTCGTAATACCAATCTTCGCTATATTATAAACTGTGGCGTTGCCGACACCATTTAATTTTGAGGTTCTTTCTATAGTGGCCTTTTCTGTACCTGCATTTTCTCCTTGTAAATTAGTATACACATTTAACAGTATTTGCTTAGCTTGAATTACTAGATGAATCTTTTTAGCGCCACTATTTATAATGTCCGTCACCGAATCACTGTTATCGTTATTTAGGAAAATATATAGATAAATGCTTTTTTACTATTTTCTTTCTCTTATTTGTTTATTGACTTAACAATGGATATACTGTTATGGTATTTCATATAACTATAATACCCAACACTCTATACTGTTGATTTTAAGAGACTATTGAATAAGACTGTCTTAATCTATTGGCGTCTTCCGGCCAACTGTCCCGCACATCCCCACTGCACTTTTCTCCCCACCCCATAAAAGGGATTAGTGTGTATGGCTATTCAATAGAAATAATAAAAAGGAATAAAGCTAAGAGTAATATATATAATAATCCAAATCATTGATACTAGGTGAAAAAGATATTATATTGTAGATTCAGATATTCATTCTCGTTTTTCGAGCAACAAAACTTCCCTGTTGTGGTACTGTAAAGTCAATACGCGCAACTAATGATGGAACACTAATGCACTAACTTGGACAAAAGTCTGTTACTTGCTTCGGATCTGCGGTCAATAAGAGAAATAAAACCATGTTTTACATTAACAGTTTGTAAGGGGTATCACGGTATTTTGAAAGACAAATATTTTAAGAATCTCTTTTGAATTCTTTCAATACAATTTTATAGGAAACGTATTGCGGACACCATACCACAGATGTATATTCCAGTTTAGTTCTAACTAGGGTATAAGGTTTTCTGATTGTTAAACGTCCTACAGTACCGTACCAACTACCAACTACTCTAAAATTTGTATGGAGAATTTTTAATGGAATAAATATATACTATAAATAACAACTCAGAATTGAACTATACCCACAAATCTCTCATTAATGTTTCTCCTGAAATAATATTTTGATTCACAGAATATTGAAAGATGTAGGGATTTTTATATTTACTGTAAGTCACTACTGCACACTTGTCTGGCTTTAAGAGTATTTTATTCCGCTTACACCAAACATTAATTAAATTCAGCCTTTCGCCAATATTGAAACAGATAATCCTCAAAATACGTTCTTTTAATTACTAATGACAAGTGTCCGGTATACAAAAAAAGAGAAAAGAGAGAAGAATCAACTGAAAAGGGCTAAGCAGATTTATTGTATGTTTAATAATTAGATGGACAAAGTATTGACTAATTAATTGACGAATTTATCTAAAATAATTAATTTAGGCCTAAGATAAATATAAGTCAAAATATTCCTTTTCCTCCTTCTATACGCACAGCCGGTTCACAATAAAATTGTACAATAGTACACTTCCCAAGTAGAACAATGAAGCATACCCACAAAATAGTTACAAAAGGTAAAATATACATGTCACTAAAATTCAGCTTTCCTTTGAATTAATTGCTACTTAAGTATTTAAAGGAATGACTAAATAAAATTTGACACAGGTTCTAAAAGCATTCGTTAAATGAATTAAAAGGAAATTATAATAGTTAGCTGAGGACGAACTAATTACTGATTAATAAGCAAAGAAAATGATTAATTAAAACTAACTGTTAAGGATTCGTGAAATGAATAAAAGAAAAGCATAATAGATGGCTGAGGGCAAACTATTAACTGCTTAATGAACAAGAAAACGATCAATTTAAACTCTGTTAAGCACTCGTGAAGTGAATAAAAGAAAACTATAATAGTTGGCAAACTGTTTACTATTTAACGAGCCAAGAAAATGATCAATTGAAACTAACTGTCGTTATCACAGTCTTTAGCTTTGATTAGCACTAAATTTCTAACAAATAATATCTAACAAGTAAAATAACAATGTACGAACGGCTTTTTACAGGTTCTACACTCCGGTACCTCGATAAATCCGGTGCAACTGATACAGCCTGAATAGGATGTTCGAGTTCAATCTAATGGATAGAGTAACCTTATGTTCACAATTTCCTCGTCCATGTAATTTGCTTAATTATTAGAAGTGTTCCAGGAATGCACAAAAAACCTCCAGTTGACGTTGAAGGTAACAAGAACGATTTTAAAAAACGTCTCTCCAATAAAGCAACTCAAATAAGTTCAACATTGAATCCACAAATGCCACGTGCAATGGTGTGTCTAAATAACCTAATCTAACCATCTAAACGTATGGCCGATAGACTTTTGCAGCCGGCTTACTCAGATCCAACAACAGTTAACCTAATAATAATCCTAACTACTTAACTCAAAAGCCAACCATAAAATTTGTGTGAATCAGGTCTTATCTTAATCCCTCGTTGAAAGTCGGAAATAGAAGAAAGCGAAAGAGAAGTTGCCATCTTCTTTTAAATGATTACACATAAGAAAAAAACCTTGTTTCAATTCAGATCCAGATAATCATGAAACCAACAGCAATAAGTTCAATTAATACGAAGACGAAGGTTTTATTAATGAAACTTGATTAAACCAAATTACAGTATCTAGGAGACCTGTAATTTAATAGTTGAAATTCGATCCTATTGATTGCGAACTACGGTGGACAGAAATGAGAGGTCGTTAAATGTACGAAAGAACAATTAAAAATTATACATATTACGAAGCACATGCAGGGGAATTTTATGCTTGTATCTAAACGATAACGAAAGAAATATTAAAACAAAGTATATCGAAAAATAAAAAGGATCAAGACGTTTACGCTAAACTAAAATTATTTTAAATTAAAGTCGGCAGTTTTTTAAAATTATCATCAATTTAGAGAGTGGGAAAGTTTTCTTACCGGTAATATAAACCATCATTGGAAATTTTATGATTAAGTGTACAAGATGTTTCGACTTCTTCAATTTACAACTTACTTTAACAAGTGTATACAAACGAATATGTGAGACAGAAAACACATGGTTTAACCCGCATATCTGTATATTTAATCCCTTACGAGTATAGTCAGTTTATTACCCTTGACCGCACCGTTTGAGGTCCTACAGGATACGTTTTCACCCAACGAAGGTTGAACTATTGATATATGAGCCTTTATCTACCCTCGTGCTTATTGAGGAAGTATGTATAAATTTTTAAAATAAAATCCAAGTTAGGAGATAAGTTTTCTCAGACAGCATAATATTGGGTCTGGGAAAAAGTTCGTGGCGTTTTTCCCGATAGATGGCATTGGTTGCCGATAACTAAAGAACAACAAGTCACAGCGACACCACCGAGGGCTCGTTTTTTAGATGACCTTCCGAACGTTAGTTTGAGCGTAGAAACATTGTAATCGGTGCAGTGGTTGGAAAGTTATTCGCACTTGAAAATGGAGAAGAATAATGAGAAATTTCGCTATATTCTGCAATATTATTATGATAAGGGGAAGAACGCTGCGCAGGCTTGTGATAAAATTTGTGCTGTGTACGGTGAAGGTACTTTATCGAAATCTGTTGCGCGGAAATGGTTCGCTCGCTTTCGTTCTGGAAATTTCAATGTGAAAGATGAGTCACGCTCCGGTCGTCCAATCACTGAAAAATCTGATGAAATTCTTGAAAAAGTCCAACAAGATAAGCATATCAGCAGTGTCGATATTGGCATGGAGCTAGGCATTGACCACAAAACTGTTTTGAACCATTTACACAAAGCTGGTTACAAAAAAAAAGCTTGACGTATGGGTTCCTCATGAGTTGAGCGTGAAAAACATGATTGACCGAATTAACATCTGCGATGCGCTGCTGAAACGGAATGAAATCGAGCCGTTTCTGAAACGTTTAATAACCGGAGATGAAAAATGGATTACGTACGATAATCGGAAGCGTAAAAGATCGTGGATAAAGGATGGTGAGCCGTCACAAGCGTTCGCTAAGCCAACATTGACGCCAAAAAAAGTGATGCTGTGTGTATGGTGGGACTGGAGGGGAATCGTCCACTACGAGCTACTTCCAACTGGTCAGACGATTGATTCTCAACTCTACTGTGCACAACTAGAGAGATTATGCCAGGCGATTGAAAGAAAACGGCCCGAATTGATTAATAGGAAAGGTGTTGTCTTCCATCATGACAACGCCCGACCACACACTTCTTTGATGACCCGTCAAAAATTGAGAGAGTTTGGTTGGGAAGTTTTGATGCACCCACCTTACAGTCCGGATATAGCACCCTCTGACTATCATCTGTTTCGATCTCTGCAGAACTCTCTCAATGGAATTAAGTTGGTTTCAAAAGAAGCCTGTGAAAACTACTTGATTCAGTTTTTCGACCAGAAACCACAGAAGTTTTTCACCGATGGGATCATGGATCTACCAAAAAAATGGCGAAACATTGTCGATAATAATGGAGCATATTCGGTTTAAATGAATTCGTCCACGCGCCATGCGGGGACCAGTTGAATTTTACTGAAAAAACGCCACGAACTTTTTCCCAGACCCAATATTTATTTGAAATTGCGACTTTTGTTGAATTTTTTTGTAAAATGTTGAAGAATTGAGTTGAGGTTCTTTCGAATCAGTATCCAGTTAAGACAACATTCAGATAAATAAAACAATAGATTACAACTTATAAGCTATAATTTATTAAATTTAACAAAATTAAATATATTATATACCTTCGTGGCAAGAAATGGATAATCTATAAAGTATTCATGATAGTCAGAACTGGTAACAAGAAATGAAATTTATATACATGGAAAGTTAGGTGACCTTCAAAAACATTTAAACATTATTAATAAATAGGTTGGATAATGACATTAAAGTCTATGTGGTAATCTTTAAAACATTTTTAAATATTAAAGTATACTTCAAGATTGGTGTTTTATTTATTTACAAAATTGATAATAAAAATCGTAACTAATAACTCTTTGAAAAATAGACTTCGATTTTAAATTTTAATTTTCGTAAATTAATAAAATCAAAATTGGATTATAAAGTTTGTATTCAAAGAACCTTTTCTCTGAATGTAAAAATGAAATGAAATTTACTGCCTAGATATGTACTTGCTCCTCATAGTCATAGACATCGTCGAACAGAAAAAAGCTGTAAGCCCGTCTTCATCAATATTTCGTTACAAATAATAAAAGTACACCTATATTGGTATGAATATATAAAGAAAATCTGAAATAAAAAATTGATTTTACACAATACTTTATTCTGTAAATATTAAGGGAGTTAATTTGTAAATTAAGCAAATACATATATACATTACAATTCTAAAATTCAACCTGAATACGCTGTTCTGATACATATAATTTTAATTACTCTTTTGTACATTTAATGCCCGCTCGGACCTTTCCGCCATAGATCATAGTCAATAACTTCGAATTTAACTTACCGATTATAGATCTCATCGACATTGTAATTTGCTTTAATGGAATTTAATTAATAAAATCTCTAATTGTTGTCTTCGTATTGATTAAGCTTATTCCTGGTGATGTAATTATCTGGCCACGATATTGGCATACGTTTTTTTATTCCTTCCTTAGTAATAAAAGAAGACGTCACTTAAGTTGCTTTCTCTTTCCAACGTTATCTATTTAAGTGAATACAAGTTTCCGGTCTTAGGCCATTTTTAAGAGTCCCAACTAGGAATTTATAATAAGGTTTATTTGATTAAAGAATGGTTTGATGCCTTTCTATCAACTATAGTTGGATACGTATTAAGGCGGATTAACTGTTTCATCGTCCTAATAGTTAAGGCTAATTGAGCAAAGGGATGAAACAAAACCCCACTGCACGTGTTAACTGAAAGGTTTCAAATGTAATTCTGATGGCTATTCCTTTCATCTAATGAACGAACTTATAATTACTTTTTAGCCTCAAATTAAAACATCATATAGAGGTATGTAAATTATTAACTTTGTATTTTATAGTGGCCTAATTTCCTTTGTTTTTTCTCCTACTTTAACTTTAGGGTTTTTTCCATTGGAGCACTCCTCCTAGTAAACTAAACGTTTGTACGCAATTAATAGGCACATAAGGAATCCCTACCTCTTTGATCGAGCTCAGATAATCTGCTCAAGAAACATAATTACACCGGATTTATCGTAGATAGAGGCATATTCCACCTGCGTTGAATATTCGTACTGAAATGAGGGAGTAAATTAAAGTTTTAAAAATGAACCTCAACCTCAAAATCCTTTTCAAAGTAAAGAAATAATGTTCTTTTATTATTACTATAACTGAAATAATGTCTAATATGTAATATGTCATTCTAATTATTTACGAAATATTACTAAACCGATATAATAATGTCCTTTTGAGCATCATTCGTGTGTTATCTATTATATGTAGCCGCTTGATTGTTGGGAAAGCCTAGGCGAAATATGCATAGAAGCGCAGCTTTCGTACTTGATGTGGCAGAGAGAGTGAAATCCCTGTTCATAAATTTATTTTTACAATTATTCTTAATGTAAATAAACTCATTTGGAATAAAATTTTACATGAAGTTTCATTGGTTAATGCTAATAAAATTTCTTATATTCTCTGCTATTATCTAACGGACAGTTCGTTTATATTAATTTTCAAATCCAATAAATATATAATAAAATATAACGAAATTTGTGCTTCTTGATACACATTAACACAATATATTGTATTTAATGTCGCACCTTATGTATAACGAATATTGTTGAAATAATTATAGTTATTATATTAAACTCAATCTAAAATACATAGCACTATGTATATTTTTGCTTCTATTTGTCATGAAACTGTTCACCGTTGGGTAATAAAGATTACTATTATAATCTACTAAAGAAATGACCTTTCTGTAATCTCGGCGGTATCTTATATAACCCTTTTATCCTTCTGTATGCTAAATTTCGGTTAATTGGTGTTTCGTTAGTAATATTTACGTTATAATTTTAGTACTTACATTATGAATTGGTTTTACGTAACATTCTCTTTATTCTCGAATAAAATAATGGTAGGTACATTAGCTTTATTAACCCAAAAATATTGTTTACCTTCTATTACAGGAGAGAATATTTAATTAAGTTGGTCAGGATAGGCAGAGAGAGATCAGCCAGAGTTCGAGAAAAAAAGGAAGAGAAAATACTAATGTACGAGTATATAAAACCATTATCGATAATACATTTTATCGCATTGTATAAACGTAATGCTCCATGCGTGAAAGATAAAATTTTAGAGATTGATTTCAAATATTTTTATAACGTCACAACTTTATTTTTGCAGTATTTAAATAGAAATTGATTATAGTTTTAATATTCAATTCTGGTATCTTAGACCTTAGACGGTATTCACGGTTTTTAAAATGTTATTCTTACAATGCCAATGTATAAACCAGAATCTACCAAACAAGTCATTCGAAAACAAAGTCGTGCCATTCCTTTAAATGTCCTGATATTAACGATTCGAATTTGGACCAACTGGTCAAACGTTTAAAATATTATTGTTAGTAGTAATACGTAATAGTTGTTTCTATTTTAATTCATGGATAAAACAATAATGAATTTTATATTTTTGTTTGTAGTTTCTAGCTTCTAGCTAAAAATTATTTTCCATCAGCAGCGGTAAAAATATTTTCTTTTAATAATAATATACAATACCGTCCATTGAAGTTTGGCCAAACAACAAAAATTTAAAAAATCAAAAAATAAAAGGCATTACAATTTAGGATTGGTGGTTTCAATTCTGCTGATAGCTTGGACATGATGTCTCATTTTTCTTGTAAAATATAAAGTGCACGTTCAATCGTTACGCTCACTAGTCTAGCTACCTCTTTCGATGTCAAATTTTGAATTATTGCGATGTTTAATAGTTCTAATTGCCGTTTAGAATCTTAACAATAGGCAAAATTTCAGATATGCTTAGTTTACCACAATTCCTCATATTGCACAAATAACCGTTTTGTCAATGATTTTAGATATATTAGATGATCAAATCTTTGACTGAGACTAGTAATATGTCACTAGAGATGATTTCGCTGAACACGTGGCAGAGACCATCCTATCGACGATAATTAGTATAACTTCGTTCGGGAATTTTCGGTTGCGAAGGGGAATTCCATATATTCAGTCTGGTTTTAAAATATTTCCTAGAGTAGTAGCATATTGTCTTGAGATAGCTGTGATTTTTGACAATTTATCTAATACATTCGGCAGAATTTGAGACATAATTTGCAAATACTTGTTTTTGTCAGGCAGATCATCGGCTTGTGGAAGATTGCAGATAATTTTGACTGCTGATTATGTTTCTTTTGGGCATTACAAATGTGATATGTACATATTTACTGGAATTAGCCTTAATGCCATTTCTCTTACCAGTCTTATATCTCACTGATGTTTATTTGAAGATTACTTGAAGTACTTGAAGTACAACTTTGTCGTCGGCAGATATCACCACAGTCGTAAAGATTCTCCGTAGATCACTTGTGAGGAGGCAAAGAACAGGCAAATAGACTCAATATGTTTCCTTGCGAAACATCAGAATTGCTGGGATAAATATTATATATATATATATATATATATATATATATATATATATATATATATGAAATACTTATCTAATAAACTGATTTTCAATAAATAATGAATAAATGGAAAATTTTTCTTTATTTCATATTACAATTCTCTCTGCTAAACCTCGTCAAAGGCCTCTAAGACATTTAAATAAACTTGTTAGCTTTCAAGCGTTTGTTTGTTGATGATACTGTGAATCCGTTTAAAGATTTGATGCTGAGTGGGGAAGCCGAATTTGTGCTTTGGGATTATGTTCCGTTCTATTATGATTAATTTTAGCATTTTATATTGATTATTTAAAATATTTTCGACAGCGTCGGGACTAAGAAACTCATAGAAAGTAATGCCAGGATTGTTTTTGCTTAGCTTTGGGGTAATTATTATATGCACTACTTTCCCCTGGCATGGAAAATTAGGATACACAAAGTATTCTGAGAAATATAAATGTAATAAATTCAATATATTCAGTAGATAATCTTTGCAAAATTGTCCAACAATCAAATCAAAGCTAGGAGATTTTTGGTTTCTTTCTATTTTCTGCACCCAAATTCGGTTCCTTGAACTTTGTCTACTGGCATTTCTATTTAAAGAAAGACTTCTAAAAATTAACATATTTTGTTTTCATCTTCTTTTGCAATACTTGCTTCAAAAGTGTTTTGTAAACATGCTTATTCTTTTGGTATTTCTCGCTTGTTGGCCTTTTTCGCCTCTAATTTGTGGAACGTTTTAGCTCTTATGCAAAAAAAATAATCAGTTATTTCAATTGGACTTTGACTTTGCAAATACATTTGTACATCTTGATTCTTAGTTCTATGAACATTCCTTACAACTCTTTCAATGCTGTGCCTAAATTTCTCTTGTTAATTTCGCTAAATCTCTATTGTAATTTTTTCCCTCAAAGTGCCTTTTCTGCAAAATTCTGCAATGTAATTCTTCTTCAAACCACATAGATTTATTTGATAGAGTAATAAATTAAGCTACTCCTTGTATTCCTATATGAGAATTTCAATGAGACTAAATTATTCAGTTAATCAAAATATAAGTATGTATTATAAGTTTCACTGGGAAAAGATCAAATGTTAGCTCGAAGTAATACTCTGCATCGAACCATGAAAGAAACAAGCTTTTCATAATGTCAAACTTTATTGAATCTGGGACTTTACTTTTATTGGTGGCTCAGTATATTATCTAATGTGAGACCAAATTCTAATTAAAAAAAAAGACCACTGATACAAATTTTGTTATTACATAAAATTGAAGCTAAAAATACTTGCTTCTCTGCGTTACTTTTCTTCTGAATATTAAAGCCGTTGAAAGCACTCTATGTGCATAAGAAGTGAAGGAAATATTTTATTTGATTCGAGAACTAAAGTTATTTTCGTGGAACACAGGTATGGATCCTACTCAGTTTAAATTTTCCAATCGTCTGACACTGTAATTCCATATCCCTTGTTCAACATGAATGAATGACATTTTTCGACATAATTGCAAGTCAAGTTTTCGAAATGAAATACTGAAATATATTTTACAATAGAATGACTTTGTATTAATTAGCATACCTTACGAAGTTTAATATCGGGTCTGGTTCTTATATTTGGTTCATAGTACTCCAGTTAAAGACAGGCCTTCAATCGCAATCAGTAATTAAGTCTTACATTTCAGTCGCTCTGAAAAGTTTCTCCCCTATGTTAACTTTAAGTTGAGTGGAATCTGAAAGTCAAGATGTATAAAATGTAGAGAATTCTGTAAATACTTCTTAGTTTGTAAAGAGGCTAAGACGTTTGATGATGTATTAGACATTATCATAGTTTGCAAGTTATGTATACATGTATGCATAATATCCAGCAAAGCATATAATTGCGTAATCGTATAAAATAATTAAAAATTGTAGATGAAAGTATGTATAAATTACTTCTTTGGAATGACTTTTGCTACGTCTATAAAGTTGATTCATTGCTACCGAATTTGCTAAGGACTTTAAGTAGTTTTTTATAATTTATATATTTTTTTTATATTTACTTTAATGATTTATTATAATGTACATATCTAAAATGTTAACGATATATTCAACTAAACAAGTCAGCATCGTCAAATTAGACCCAGTGTGACTATGTTTCAAAACCGCGAACATCGCCTTTCCTCTCTCGGATCGCAGTTTATGAACACAATACGCAATGGTGGAGCGTTCATCTTATACTAGGGTTTTCCAACTAGAGCATTGATAGAATGAAAATAATCGAATTGACATTTTTAAAAGAACGATTTGGGGGATCATGATTCGTAAATCTGTATGACTAAGAATTCTTTTCTTGCTGCTTTTTTTTTCACCCTATCGTTCTTGCTCTAACCGCCTATTGAACTGATAACGAAGATCGATAATCCGGGACTATTCGGAAATAGATCTTATTAATCATTACGTTAGTGGTAGATATCTACAGTTCCTGGCAACTGAATTGGAATCACCTTCTAATTTTAGTATTTTTTCAAATTTATCAGAAATAAACAGAAAACAGTCACATATTACTAATACAAAATGTTTATTTATATTTTATGTTCTTCTGTACGAACCATATATAAATTAATGTCGCTATTCGGTCGACTTTATGTCGAGAAAGGTTTTGCATTTTTGCGATTTGTCGGTTTGAATACACGCCTGTACTAAATAAATTATTTTAGTTTCATCAGCACCTCTAATATCTTTCACTTTTTCCAATCCGAATAAATTACGGAGCTTAAAAATTCAAGAAAATATTTAAACTAATAATAAAATTCATTTATTACTAAAGGATATTATATTCATATACACTTCTTAACACGACCACGTACAAATATTAACTCGAATTTGATATTATTCGTAGTACTTTCACATATTTCATTATCTGTATTTAGACCAGGTATGGGCAACCTTTGATATGTTATGGGCCAAACTTTAATGCGCAAATACGTTCGCGGGCCGCGTTTAAAAGTAGTGCATTTTAAAGTAGTGTTCATAATTTTTAGTGATAGATATCAGACATGAAATAATACGACAATGTCTCGCAGACCGGATCAAATCTTACAGCGGGCCGGTTGTTGCCCACATATGATTTAGACCTTAATAGCATGTATCTGACCCAAAACCGATAAAAAGGGGATTTTCCTAAATATAAATAGTTGCTTTTTCTAGAAATACATCTTCTTTGAGTAACAAAAACAGTTTGCAATCGAATATTTGAAATATATTTAAATACAAACGGCTTGTATAATAAATTTGTTGATACGCAAGGCTGGTCCCAGTTCAATTATCAGGTACTATGTATATGTGCACACTATGTATATTGTTATAGTCCTGTGAGACTGGATTCCTTTTTACTATAATCGGACATGTACATAAAGTGCATACAGGCACATTAAGGACGTTTTCTTGAAGTGAAAATATTTATCGCAAGTAAGCATAAGCATTTGGCGGCGTAAGCAAATCCTTATTAAGGATTGGCATACATACATGCTGATTTACAAACCATTACGTAATTGGTATTGGTACTGTTTATAATGTTAATATTTGTACAGTCCATGTAATATTTATTTCAGGAACTGTTATATTTTATTTTATCGAAGTACTTTTAATTTTAATTTATGCACAAATTTTTATTTTATTTCAATAAATAAATATATTAAAGGTTTGCAAGGCTTTTATATAGAAATACAAACACATCTACAAAAAGAGATTAATATAATATTTTGTTTTTTACGAATAAAATAATCGCGTTAATGAAATTAATATTCCGACCACAATCCGCGCACAAGTTAGTAAAACTAGGTTAACTTTATAGCAATGGGCTTAAAATTGTTTCATGATAATTTAAAATCTCATCGCATTTTATAAAAAAAAGTTTAGAAACCCATTTTTCATGATTTTAAAATCTAAAACCAAACTGAAAACTTTGAAGCTTCGATAATAACATGTGTTAGTTTGTGCGTGTTAATTTAATTAATAATCAAAGCGAAGTATTTGGATCGATTGCTCATTAACGAGTACGATTATTCTGTCTTCTACTTGTTGATATCCATTTACACGTACAATTAGTTGAAATTAATATGAACTTCTGCACACTATGTCATTAACCTAAGCAACGGCAACTCTGCTGAAACTCGCGTATTTCGTCTTTTTTCGTCTGATGCTGGAGTTCAATCTTTATAAATACTATTTCTTCAAAAGTCTTTACACACTGAAAATATTAAAAATTACACGAAAGTAAATGTATAGACACAATATTAACAATTGAGGGCGAACTGATTTTGCATCGACGTTTTCATATTAAAAAAAGTATTGTTTACCTAATAAAATTTACTTAAGCTTAGTTTCTAATATATTGCATCTTTTTATGCATACTATGTTTTCCAGAAATCCAATTTTGTCCTTTGTAGTTTTTATTATTTTTTGATGATCTGCATGACTCGGTCGATTATTATCATCGTGCCATTGCTAATAATCTTAAAATATTTCCAGCTATCGAATCGATAAAGGGTTGTATTCGACTTCGAGACCAAATTAGTAAAATCGAATTGTGGTGTAACAAGGTAACAAAGTCGAGATAAATGTAAATAAATGTACCGTTATCAATTTCACCGGATCTCATATACTTACACATATAGTACAACGGAGCTAAATGCTTCTTATTTAGTTAAAGATCTCAGCGTACACTTTGATAGCAAATTCACTTTCGTTGAACATATTAAGTAAGTTACGGGCGTCAGCTATTAGGATGCTGTGTTTAATAATTTATAATTCAAAATCTTCACTAACATTACTACTCTAAAAACATTTATATTACTTTTAGATTAAAATGACATTAAATTGTGCACTTTTAATATGGCATCCATATTACGAAGTCTATAAAATAGGTCTGGTGAAAATTCAACGTCAATTTTTGAAGTATTTGTAATTTAAAACTGAGGACACATATTCTGCACCAAGTTACAACAATGATACATTACTTCATATGTATGATGTGATATTCATGGTGACAAGAAATAAACCGAACGATATAAAATTTTTGTATCATTTAGTACATAATAATGTTGATCGCAAGTCATTGAAATCATTATGTGGCGGTTTTATACATTTACTTCATTTCTCTCATAAATTTTAGTTATATCATGGAGTTATATTTAATTTATTACTTTTTACTCGACTATAATATACATATATATACTACTGTGGGCAAAAAATAGTAAGACTTTATTCATAATTTTTAAATTCTTAATTTATTCTTCCAAATCTATTTCATCGCCCTCATAGAAATCCCCCCTGGCCCCAATATACTTGTGCCAACTTTTCTTCCAATTCTCGAAACAGTTGTTAAAGGCAATTTCAGGAATAGCCTTCAATGCGAGTAGCGATTCACGTTTAATGTCTTCAATTGACTCAAAACGGTTTCCCCGGAGCGGTCGTTTGAGTTTGCTGAATAGCCAGAAGTCACACGGAGCTAAATCAAGCGAATACGGTGAATATTTGGCGAAAAGCTCATGAAGAATTAATGCAGTATGCGACGGTGCATTATCGTGGTGCAAAAACCAAGAGTTGTCGGCCCATAATTCTGGCTTCTTTTTACGAATAGAATTGCGCAAACGACGCATAACACTCAAATAGTATTCTTTGTTGACAGTTTGGCCGGTCGGAAGGAATTCGGGGTGCACCACACCTCGATAATCGAAGAAAACTGTCAACATAACCTTGATTTTTGACTTACTTTGACGTGGTTTTTTGGCCTTCGACTCACCTTTGATACGATATTCGGCCGATTGATCGTCTGTTTCCGGGTCATGAGCGTAGATCCAAGTCTCATCTCCAGTTATGATGCCTTTCATTTTGTTTTGATAGTCGGAAAGCTTTGTTTCACAGACGTCAACGCGACGCTGTTTTTCGAAAAAATTGAGTGATTTTGGAACAAATCGTGCTTTCACTTTTCTTAGGCCCAAATGATCTTTCAAAATGGTTTTCACTGATCCTTCCGATATTCCAACGATGCCAGTAAGGTCTTTGACTATTAATCGTCGATTCTCAAGCACCAATTCCTTTCCTTGATTGTATTGACGTGTTGATCATCAGTTGATGTTCATGGCCGTCCTGGACGTGGTTCGTCATCAACGCGTTCTCGACCCTCTTTGAATAATTTGTACCAATCAAAAACACTTGTTCGCGACAAACAAAAATCACTGAAGGCATTTTGCAGCATTCTGAACGTTTCGGCACCAGAAATTTGATTCCGTACACAAAATTTAATGGAACTTCTTTGTTGAACAATTTCACTCATTGTTAAAATCGCCGAATGAACTTTTCGTACTTCAGAAAGACAAGCGTATACTAAACACTAATGATTATTTTGATGTGACATTTGGCACAGATATCACTGACAGTCAACCCAACCTAGAAAAAAAATATTTCGACGAATGGGTTTTCGCGCGAAATTTAAATTAAAAAGTCTTACCATTTTTTGCCCACAGTAGATTTCCTTTGCTCTATGCTAAGCAAATATACAAAATCCATTTAATATAATGTTATCACAATGCTGCTAACGAACGTCTATAGAAGTTATAATAATAGATGAATATAAGTTTCTTATCCAGACTAATGGACAAGTTTGTCTAATCTACACATGATATATAATTTATGTTTCAATATTCTATTATTTAACCTTTCGTTAAATTATAAGATGCATAAATCGTACTTATAGGATACGGAGTGTTGTTTCATTGCTTAAAATTTGTATTAAATATTCGTAAATTAACCCAGCGTTCTGGTATGGTATAAATAGATATCTTCTTCTGTTTCTCAGGTCAAAGAATTTTATTTATTTTTTTAAATCAAAAAAATAATTTTTTCGCATTTACATAATGCGATGCCAAGAGACAACGAGTAAATATTTTATATTAGCACGTCTTAACTTATTATTGCTGACGGGTGTTCTCAGGTTATTTGAATTAAACAAATTTGCATATTTGTACAAAAGGTACTAGGAAAGTTTTGCAATATGACGCAACAATGAATCGTAGGAAGCTGCTTGTTGCTGCATGTTGAGACATGTTCACACGTGCATAGTAGCCGCCGCGCCATGTCGATGGGCTCAATTATTCATTAGCAGTGAGAGTGTAAAGTGCTTGCGACGGCATCGTGGATACGAAATGAGATCAGGTCAGTTTTGTGTTATAATTTCGTGCGTGGTTTAATCATATATCAGTGCTTGGAAGAAATGATTCTTGCACTAGTTGATGTTTGTCCACATCGCACAACGATATTCAGATGGTATAGAGTATACCAAAGGTGAAATTTAACTGTGGAGGATGCTGAGAGGCCGGGAAGACCACGAACGTCAGTTACGGAGGAAAACGTTGCTACTATGAGGAAAATGCTTGGCGAGGACAGGCGAGTGACCTACCAACAGATAGAGGGTACCTCAGACCTAAATGCGCCAATTCGTTCGATTCTACATGATCATTTGCACGTGAAGAAACTTCTCTGGGTGCCGCATCGACTGACTGAAGAGCAGATGACAGAACATGTGACTTGATGTCGGGAGATGCTAAAAAAGTTTAATAAGGGACAATATCGGTATGTGAACAACATCGTGACAGGTGACGAGACTTGACTGTACTATTACGATGTGCCGACCAAAGCTCAAAACAAAGTTTGGGTCTTTGATGATGAGGACACACCCGTTGTTGTCAGAAAATTACTATCTGGAAAGAAGAAAATGATAGCTGTATTTTTCGAATCGCCGCGCCAAAGCCTGCACCGAATATTTGACCGCGACAGGATTTAAATTTCTCGAGCAAACTCCCTACAGTCCAGATCTTGCTCCCTGTGACTTTACATTGTTCCCGCATGGGAAAATGAAGCTGAAAGTGAGGCGGTTTTCCAGTGATGAGGACTTTCTTGGGACTTGGGACAACGAGTGTGCTTTACTCCCTAGCGAAACTTGGCAGAACTGGTTTAAAGATTGGTTTCGGAGGATGGAGAGATGTGTTGAGTGTAGAGGAAATTACTTTGAAAAAAATTAAATAAACAAAGCTGTATTGTAAAACTTTCCTAGTACCCTTTGTACAAGTTTGAACTTATTTCAGGATGTATAAATACCCGCGCAGCAAAATTTGTCATCCGGTTGAATCGCTAGCTGTATTGAGTGAAATTATAGTTCAAAAGCAATAACAGAATAGAAAAGTTTGTAGAAAGTATAAAGTTTGGTGATAGAAAGTTCGAGGAAGTGTTACAGCAACAAGCAAATTAGTTCGATGAGCGCCTTCTGAAGAAAGTGATGTTTCAGAAGTAGAAAATAATGACCTAATGGACAATGATTTATTAACAGTTACATCAGTCCTTGTTTTTGATTTCCAATTGTAAATACTTCATGGTTCCAAAATGTTACAGTAGAAAAAACAGAAAATAACTTCAATTGCAAATAAACGAAAAGCACCTCTTGGTGCAGTAACCATATTTGTACCATTCGTACCATGGTGTATATCGAATAATGTTATATGATTAAATTTTAGTTTCAGCTGGTAGTTTTACTTTCCGGAGCAGACAACGTAGAGAAATATAAAAATTTGCATATTCAATATTCGAGTTTGAGTTATCACTATCACTAATATTTACAATATTCCACGATTGATCAGGTCCACAGAATCACCGATGTCATCAAAAAATCATTAGAAGAAAAAAAAGTATACTCAGCAGTGTTTTTGGATGCAGCACAGGCTTTTGATAGGGTCTGGCATGGGGGCTTGAACCACAAGTCTTATGTATCCGACCGTTACTTCAGAGTCAAACAAGAAGACACCTATTCTGATCTGAGGAAAATCCAACCAGGTGTGCCCCAGGGAAGTGTATTGGGGCCAATCCTATATTTGTTATACACTAGTGATTTGCCTACGTTTAGCGAAAATATTGTTACTACGTTTGCAGATGACAATGCAGTTCTAGCTACTGGAGACAACAACATTGATTCAACGGCAAAGTTACAAACAGCTATTGTCGAAATACAACACTGGACAGCAACATGGCGCATTCAAATGAATGAAAACAAATCAGTGCATATCGATTTTACTAACAAACGAATCGAGCATACAGCCAAATATCTTGGTATGACCCTAGATGCTAAACTCAGGTGGAAGCCACATGTTAAGAAAAAATGTGAAGAGCTCAAGTTGAAGTACAGAAAAATGTACTGGTTATTGAGTCGACATTCAGCCCTGACAGTATATAACAAGCTTTTGCTTTATCAACAAGTCTTGAAACCAGTGTGGATTTATGGTACCCAGCTCTGGGGCTGTACCAGCCAAAGTAATCGAAACATTATACAGAGATTTCAGAACAGGGTACTGCGAGGCATTGTTAATGCTCCGTGGTATATTCGCAATGACAACCTGCATAAGGACTTGCGTGTCGCTATAACGTTTCCTCAAACTTCGTATCACCAAACTTTATGCTATGTACACACTTTGCCACGCCATTTAGTACAGTACATTTAGTACAGCTAGCGATTCAACTGAATGACAAAGTTCTCTGCGTGGGTATTTATACATCTTGTAATAATGCAGGTTCCAACATGTACAAACATGCAATTTAATTCAAACAACTGACAGCACGCTCGAGCAATAATAAGCTAAGACGCGTTAATCTAAAATATTTGTTCATTGTCTCTCGCTATAGAATTATGTAAATGCGAAAAAATGCAATTTTTTTTATTTAAAAATATAAATAAATATTCTTTGACCAGAGAAACAGATGAACGAATATCTATTTAGACTGGATTAATTCACTAATATTTAATAAAATTTTAAGCAATCAAATGTTACTCCGGACCTGACAAGTCCAGTTTATACATCTCAGAATCAAATAAAATGTTAAATAATAAGAATATTGAAACATAAATTATATTTCATATGTATGTTATACACACTTGTCCATTAGTGTGGATAAGAAACTTATATTCGTCTATTATTCTAACTTCTATAGACGATCGTTAGCAACGTTGTGATTAAATTACATTAAAACGATTTTGTATGTTTGCTTAGTGTAGAGCAAAGGAAATCTTTACTGAAGTTTCAACTTATTACGTACCTTAATGTTAGTGTCACCATGAAATGCTAATTCGTTGCAAGAGGAATGAATTTGTATCTACAGAATTCAGCCGCATATTCAGTAATGTAAGCAGTCGATGGTTATGCACGTACTACTGGAGAATATTCAATTCTCCGTAACACTTCGATGAATGAACTTCGATTCGAACCAGCGAAAATTCCTTTTTCTATGATATCCTAAAAGCTTGTGATTTGAATACTAAATTTGTTGAAGCATTTACGGTAAGTGTCGTACATAGAGCTCTAGGAAGGCTTTGCAGTACGCTAAAATATATGAATTTGGGTAAGGATTCTGTACGTTCTAAACATGTATATTCTTTCATTGAGCTGTTGTAAAATAATATTTTGTTCTTCTTAAGCATCTTTACGGACACTTAGATTATCTAAATTAATCGCCGCTTCGATTAAAGAATAATTTTAATACAGCTTAAACTAATTAATAAACATTAAAATCTAAGACTGCACCAATTAATGTTCTTTAGTTTCCTATTCGCTAACTCTCCGTATACTTCTATAAACATACTTTTGTATTGACATTATCCCTAACTCAAAGGACATCGTTCTATTGACCGGGCGCTTTATATTCGTATTGTCAAGGAGCACCTCAATAATTATGTGTCGTTGCTGACTTTCTTCAAAATTAATGGCAAATCTTCGTCTCGCTAATCATAAGATTTATTCCTCGACCGTTGTATACACTATTGTTTCTTGTGTATAACAGTACATCCACGACATTTCTTGCTAATGTATATGATTTAGACATTAGGAGGCTTAATGCAGCTTCAGAGCTATATGCTGGAAGTCTAAATTAGTTTAAGGGATTTATCAATTACTATCAATTTATTATAAAAAAAAACTGAATTTTCATTCAAGAAATCAGTATAGTTTTTAATATTTCGCGTCTTCTTCTATTTCGAGTTTTCTATTTTAGTTGCGGACATAATTGCCTTTAGAGGATTATTTTTCATATAGCTGTATTTTTAGTCGCCTAATATAAGACAGTGTATCATCAGAGTACGATGGAAATTCAGTGTAATGAAACTGGTACTATTGCATGGGATTTTTCAGACTTTTATTTTAGGTCGTTTCTTTTTGTTCTTGATATACGTCAATTACCTACAGAAACTAACATCCGATTTTGATTTGCCGTAGTATCATTATTGCTGACACTACCACTGTACTGATTGAAACTTTACAGAATAATCTAACGATGTTCCAAATTTATTCAATTCTTACAACTTATAAATTTTCCTCAAAAAAATTAAATAGCTAAAATTTACAGAAAATACACCAGAAACCAGAATTTAAATTAAAGAAAACATACTAACTTGTACTAATGATGCACTCTTGGATGTAGGTGGGATTACAAACTAACATGTTCTGATATGATATGGTCTTCGGTATATATCGGGAAAATTGTGGGGAGCCTGTTATGTCCTGACATGGTCGTCCATATGTATGTCTGTGATATTGTATTATGCAAATGTGTTTTCTTATTAGAAATATGGTGTTGTTTTCTTGGGAGCCAAAACAGCCATTTTATAGAAAGTCTGCATAATATCAATTTTCAAAATTAACTGCCGCTATACCTGCAGATACATTTTTAGTGGTATCCTTGAATGTGTATCGATTGTAAAATGTAATTATAACAACTCATTTAGGAATTGTGAACTTGCAAACAAGCATAGCACAAGGAGCATAATTTATAGGTTTTTTTTTGTCGCCAAGAATGCACCGCAGCAGGACACAGTAAAACTTTATTTTAATGTAAAAAGATTACTACTTGTAAAATTATGTAAAAATACCGCTCCTTAAAGAATTCAAGAATAAATTAGAAATCTATTTGGTGGATGAAGTTTTACATAAGATCAATGACTTTACTACGAATAATTGTAGGAAATAGAATTGAAAATATATTTTTAATGTCTGCTTCTGGGCTTCCGAGCTGGAACCGCGTCACAGGTATAACTGCCAACGTTTCGTACCCATTCTTATGGGACATCTTCAGGTCTCAACTACTACTACTGTCTGTCGCACTGAAAACTGAAAACGTCGGCAGTTATACCAGTGACGCGGTTTCAGCCCGGAAGCCCAGAAGCAGATAGTGTGGACCACGACCGCGGAAGTTTACGTACCAGATATTTTTAATATGTTTGTATTTTCTATTATACCTTTGTGAGTATATGTTTTATACATACTGCCACGTATTTTAGACTAAGCCTATATAGATATAATCATGCAATGTGCAATAACATTTAAACGCATATCAAATGTAATGAGTAATTGAAATCACACGTCTTACATTTATGTCCATTAATTCGCTACATAAAATGTTAAGGATTTTAGTAAAAACACCACATCCACGTATATACATGTATACTTACATTACATTTCAAAGAAATACTTTTTTCGAACAAAATCAGTGCAGTGAGATGTATTATACAAATATAATCTCAATAAAACACAAAACGAATACCAAAACATGAAAAATCTCAGAATGTGAGCTCACATTTATTAAAATTGTATTCTTGCAAAGATAGATTCAAGGTATTCCGCTTGTCAAATATTTCGCACGAATACACCAGTTTCAGCAAAAAGTCGGATTCGGCAAAGGACCTGGGGTTTTCATGATTTTCCTCTTGTAGAAGAGTATAAATTTCTTGACGTAGTTCGAATGCACAAGGAGCAGACTGGGTCACGTGAAAGCCATCGTGACCTGCAGTAGTATAGGAGGCTTGTGTGGCTTTCGGAGGCTCGGTTTTTATGTAATTTACTACTTCTACGACGAGTGCTAATACCAAATTCAATTGAGGGGTCATCAACTTTGGCGCAAGTGTTTCTCTATGGATGCTGCAATGGTTCCACATAGTATGTAGTACTTTGCTGGGAATAAGCGCTTGTAATCTTCCATAGCGACCATACATTTGTCGAGTTCTGTCAGTACACCTACCGATATCCTTCTTCAAATAATTTTCGGTTATAAACTTGTCAAGCATCTTGAGTAAGTCTGAAGCCTTTGCATTTCCACTTATTTTTTGCGGAACACGTTAATAAACACCGACAGGCTTTGTGTTGATAAAAAGTCTTGTCTCTTAGATAGATCTGGTTCTGTAATTATTTTAAATTTTTAAAACTCAAAATTCTGGCTAAAAGCACTCGCGAACGTTTTTGAATCATATGTCAAATTTAGTTTAAATTTCGCAACAAAAAATTAGAACATCATCAAAACAGTTTTCGTGCGTCTTGAATCCATTGAAGATGACCCAAGGAGCGGAGGATAGTCAGACGCACACTATCTTCACATGTTTATAAAGGTGGTAATAATGGTTCTCAAAGAACGTCGTTGGAAAACTTCATCATTCTTGACATGCTCATAAATGTGGAAAAATTTTTTAGGCAAGGAATTTGGTATTTTGGATACGAACGTTGACTTCTTCTCTAAGATACTGAATTAGGCATGTCACTGAAACGCAGAAACAAATTATAGTCAATGCAATAGATACACAAAGACTCTTCGCCCCAAAAATACCCGTACACAATCTTCAACTGGAAAGCTCGCGGTCATCCGTTTGGAACTAAGCTTGATCTCGCAAGGTAGTCAAAGTCTAATTCATTACCCACGGACGTAGCTTCCTTGATCTTTACCATAAACCATATAGCCCCAATTAACCTTGGTCTGATTTTGTTCTATTTAGAAATTTGAAAAAGCACCCTAGTAGTAGTTTCTTATTAAAGGACAAAGTATTAAATATTAACTTTCTTTTCACTTTTTCATCTATTTTAATCTTCAATTTCATTTATAACAGAATTTTTATTCTAGGGACAATTTCCTGTGTTGAATATATGGAACAGTTTACTGCATGCATATAATCTTTCTTCTTTTCGATTATATACTAATTTGTATTATCATTATGAGTATACAATACATTATATACTGTTAAATCGTGTTATAATTGGAATTCCTGTGCTGGGAAATAAGCCAAACGAAGATGATTGCTTTGTTATCTCAAATTACGACGGCTATTTGTTAAGTAAATTTCATTAACATGCATCTCAAAAAATAGTAAGGGTAGCGACGCTGTTAGCGCGTCGTCTGTGCATGGCAACTTATTACGTAGCCCTCTGTATCAGTATTATAAGCATCTATCAATTTTCACACCCATTACAGTTAAAAATGTACGCTCCAATATGAAAATTCGCAATATGTGAAGTACATGCTCTAATAAGATGTTTTTGCTGCTTTGAAAACTTTTAAAACAGCAGATATTAATCATAAAGTCGGTAATGTTGACGGACAAAATGTTATGAGTGGAGTAGGTGTACGGTAATGGCGTCATATGTTTGATATGAAAAGTGTAAATGATTTATAATAATTAAATAGCAATCGTTGGGGTAGGATCATACGCATTCGTTAACAAATCTATGGGAAATCCGGTAGACTTTCTTTGTAAAAAAGTTAAGGCAACCGTATATAAGATATTAAATGTGTAGTCTTAGTAGAATTTATGGAACGTGGGAAGACTATCAGATCTATTATGAGTCATTGAACAAGCTAAAAAGAATGTATGTTGTTTTCCGGTGTTAAGTTTTGAATGATGATATTCACCCTTGTATTGCCCAGAGCGCGCAAATGTTTTTGCTAGAGCTAAAATTTGATATTTTCGGTTATTTTCATTATAGTTCCAAATAACTCACAATTTCATGCATATGAAGAATTGCTTTACGTTCCAAAGCTTCGCCAAGGATTAAGGGCTTTAAAATGCGCCATCAAGAACGACGGACTAAGCTGACAAATTTTTGGCAGAATACTTTTATAATGTATGTAATGTTTTTTTATTTTATTAGTGTTTGGTTAACAATTAGACGGAGGTTTCCTTTCGAAGTGCCTTCGTACATAAAATATTTAAGGTGAATAAATTAAAATTGACGTAATAGTAATTTCGTCCATAATTATAAATTACATGTTATAAAATACTAATCAATTCTAGCAGTAATTATAGACCATCTCCAGAATAATAAATTACGGTAATATTGTATTTAATCTGGATTGAAAATTTACCTTTAACGGCTCGAGGAACGTAATTATTATTTAAGTACCATAACAATAATTGCCCAATTAAAACAACACCGTCAGTAGCTAATTACATATTCATTTATAATCATTTATCCTGAATTCGTTAATTTGACTTCCGTAATCCGTCATTTTTTTTATAAATCGAATTTCCATTTTTAGCAATACAAGCTAAACTGAAGTGGGGGATCCTGAAGATAATCATCGTAAAATTTATGATATTTTGGTAAGTAATAAAATGAAGTTGAGAGACATTTTTATAAAAAATTAATTACTTTCGATTCAATTAAGTTTCATAAAAATATATAAAAGAAAAAGCAAGTATTACATAATTATGTTACATCCATTACAAATCGTAACATAGTGCTTTTAGCAATAGGGTCGACTGCAAGAATTGCCAAAATGAGTTGTCATACGTCGTTAAACCAAAGCAGAACTTTCAGTCACTAAGTGGTTTTTTAAACTCAATATTTCGGGTGGTATTTCCTTTTCGTTTCAACGGATATAATAACTAGATTAGACCTTTTAACAAATCGTCAGTTAATTTCACTGAAGTGGTTAATTGTCCATAGTTTCTTTTACATTTCTCTTGGAATTATGAATACTTTTATTCAGGGTTTTAACAAAATATTCCGTTAGTGGCAAACTATTAGTTTGAGTATTTTTCGTCGAGTTGTTTCATATCACAAGCTATCACAATTTTAACACCATATTTAGGAATGCAAGGTATATACATTTTAATTTGACGATGGTCGCAAAAACCTAAAAGCTAGCTGTTAGTTACTGACTTATACAATTTATTACATCGTTGAATGAATTTATTACATAATTCTCTAATGTCTGCAAATGTATCTAACCGATTATGTTCAACAAGACTATCTTCATCATAGATTATCAGACTTGATAAGGAATTTACCTCTGACTCTGCTAATCACTGATTTATAATTTGATCCACATAACGCCCTACGATATTGTCAATAATTGAATCTCTTTTGATCAAACTAAATGTACTGTAAGGCGTGAACGCTGTGAAGTGTTTTAGTTCTTGTACTATATGAATTTTGTTCCTTCTTGACTGGTGATTGTCAATTTTCCTTTAGTTTTCGTTTTAATTATGGATTGTTTCTTATTGTACGTTGCCGGTTTTCTTTTCTTTAATTACATAATTTTACTCTGATTTGTCTCTCTCTTCGTTACGTATGCTACGGGATATAACATTTACCAAGTTGTTTTCTTTTTTATTTGTTTCACTTGCTTTTCTCCTAGATTAACGATTTCTCGATAAAATTCGTTTTTATTGGACGACACAATCACTACCATCACCGTTACCACTTGTGTCTCATTCCATACTTCCAATTTCGTTTTGGAGTATCTCTTTCATTTCTTTTCCCAATTCTGTATTTGCTAGTGATCTTTTTAAGTCCCAGTGTTTGGCCATATTTGATTTTCACTAAATTTTCTAATTTCTTATTCTACAAGAAAAAGTTCTTGCAGGTTTCATCGTATTGACATAGAGTTTGGAATGAGATTATATTGAAATTGTCTAATTTATTATCTTGTAGTCGCTCGAGTACTTATTTTTGAATTTTCGTTTACAATATCCAAAAGTTGTTCCTCAGTATGTAGTATCCTTCATTATCCTTCATTACTTCAATGCAAGGAACATACATACAATACAATGTTTGTAAGATTAAATTTTGTGAAAGACATCTTCGGTTCTCAAACCGTCCTTCATAAATACGGTTATTAGCTTTAATATTTTCAATCTACAGTAATATGGCATCTGTTACTTCGTAATTTAAATAAGCCATGCTTTACGGAAGTTGACAATAAACTGACTTCTAATTTATAGCATGCATTATCGCATCTACAACTGCCACCACTAGGAGTAGCGTCGCAGTTAAAAAGAAATACTAAATTTACAAATTTATCGGTCAAGCTACGCATATTATAAAATAAATTTTTTCTTTGATCTCGATCAAGATAAAGCTCTCGTGCATTAGCATTATATGCTTAATAATATTACAGCTATTTCGTATTAAAGTATATCGGCATATTAGGTTTACAGTGTAGATAAGCGAAATTCGCCGTATATATATATACCGAGGTCGTTTCTAGGACCGTTTTTCAATAAAGGTGTGGGCCAAAAGTGTCGATCAATTGCTATAGTCGCACGTACTATTCACATGACTTAACGGACTGAATTATTTTGATTTCCTAAGGAATTCTCTATCCGATTATCCACTGTTCCTCTAGAATTATGAACTCCTATGTGATTTATGCATGATGGTATATCTGCCCATTAGCCTAGTGAAGTGCGCAACTTTTTAAACCATTCATATTACACATGCATAAGACGACGGGGTCGAATCCCATGGCCTCAGCCTAGTCCCGATTTAAATCTATTGGATTTCTTTATATGGGTCTCCATGTTAGATTTAGCTTATAACGGTACTGAAATTACTAAAGACTAAAAGCTCGTGTTTACGCAAATGGCGGCTACATTGAACAACTACTTTAGGAACTCCACCTGTTTCACACAAATCTACTCTTCTTAAGGCAAATAATTTGTCATTGAAAAAGGACAAAAACACTACAATCGATATAATTACAATTTTATAACTTTACAATAAAAATTCATTAAATTATTTATTAATTATTTTATAATCTTAAATTACATATTCCATATAACCACAAAACCTATACACATTTTTAAAAAATTTAGGAACTTGATATTGTATTTATTTCGTGCTATTGCGAATGTCAAAGAATGGCTACTTATCAAAATAGCAGAACAGCTGACGCAAAAAAATGTTCGGGTTTTTTTATGTCGACGAAATAAATAAATACGTTTATACAGCTTTTCAGACAAAGCCTCGGATAGATACACAGATGATTTGTAAATAATTTACAAATTTACGTTACTGAAATGCGAAAGTGAATTTTTGTGAGCGTTTAAAGTAAATGCCTGTCGATAACATACAATCTCTATTTATTTATAAATTTAAATTCAATCTCAATATGGGATTGTATTGGAAAATTTATGTTCCTAAATTTATGTAAAAATTAAATTGCCAGTAAAATAAATTTTTTTGTAAACTTGAATTGCTGCCCTACGTATCTATTACATATTAACTTACGGCAGGATATATCGTTTAGAAAAAAAACAGAAAAGATAAAATTGAACTTGAAATAAAGTGCTACTATAAAACATAATTAGCTAGGCTGTTTCAGAAATTTATGGTACGTAGGAGACTGAATATGTTGTAAAAGTGCATAAACAAAAAGATAACATAGAGATAAAACTAGCTAAGGATAAAGAGAATTACTAATTAAAGACTACTGAAATAGTAAAAAGAAAAGCAATACTAGATAGCAATGATTGGGACTCAGAGAAAGGATAAAATTGTTGTTGACATAGGGTACAAAAATAAAGTTGCTAAAGGCATCTCAATGTTAGGGTTTATTTAACAAAAGCGAACTATGAAACATTGAAACTAACGCCCTTTTGTAACACATGTAATGCAAAGACATCTAGAAAACAAAGGAGACTAAGAAATTTATAATTACGAGAGTTAAGGTAGATCAAACACTTTATTACAAATGAATTCACAATCACAAATAGAAGAAGGAGCTAACTATTCAGCAAAAGAGCAGGGCACAAAAAATTAGATGGAAACGCGTTCTTATTACTTAGAGTGTTAGAAATACATTATTACCCGAGTATTGCTTAAAGAATGCATAATAATTATTTCAAGAATGCGGTTTATGAAATTTTTTTGTAGTAGAAAATGTTTTCACCCCCTAGAACTGACATAATAAATATAGATTATTGCCTCTTTGATGTAGACTTTGGATATTTACACTGCTCTTAACACCCATAATCTGTTTTGTCGTTTGTAAACAAATTTTAATCAACTTGCGAAGTACGTTAAATATAGTATTCCATACATTATGGTGTCAGCTTCATTAGAATGATTTGTTTGCAAATAGTCTGAAATAAATTACCATAAGGAGACAGAAGACCTTGAAGTACATAAGTCCTGTCATCTACAAGTTGAGGGACGTCGGACGCATCTGCGCCACTAGAATACATAACGAGGGTAATATTTTCGGTTCCGCTTTTAGAAATTACTAGAAAAGTCCTTGAATACTACCCAACCTTAATCAATTGTTTCTTTGAGAGTATTACAATAGAGTATACAAATAAAAAATTATAATAATATAAGTGCTCTAAATTAAATCGAATATGTTGCCCCTTTTAGATGTTAATAAAAAGCAATTATGTAATAAATATATCATATGTAAAGCGGCGTAGGTAACTATATAATATATACAGGGCTACTGTAAAAGATTCATTAATTTTCGAAACGCTATATATTCAAAAATATTACACGCACAGATATGAGTAATGTACAAATAATCGTAAACTCACTAGGTCTTTTGCACACTCTACAAATATTCTATGTACACTCCTGAGTCACACGACAAACATCGAGCTCATTCCACACATTTTGTAGGTCATTAATGTGCCCCTAAAGTAAGAAATTAAAAAGTGGCCTGAAGGGCCATGGGAACAGAACGAGGTCATCCACACCAACACGCCCAATTCAATGATGCGAAAGTTTATCGTTCACGTATCGATGAACTTGAATATTCCAATGAGGTGATGCCCTGTCACAGTCTCTTAAATCATCAATCTGTTGCGGGAAGAACTATCCAGATAACTTGCATCAGTCACAGTCTTCGCACAGCAGAAATGTGGTCTATACACAATTGTGTGTGAAACTGCAATGAAAAACATTCACCTTTGGCGAATCTCTTCAACTGTCACAATTGCATGTGGATTTTCAGTGCCCCAGAATCGTACACTATGACGTTTCACGTTCTCAGATATATGAAATACAGCTTCGTCGCTAAATACTTAGGGATAAAACTGCCATTCTCCAATACTTCTTGCATTTTGATGAAATATTTCAGTCGACCGACTAGATTCTCCGGCGTTAAGTAGTGCAGGAGCTACACACGGTACGGTTTCTCAAATGTAATCGTCGTCATATAATCCGCCACACAATCTGCTTTCGTATTCCAAGTGAGCAGCTTACTCGGGCCGTTGATATCGGAGGGATATAGAGAATATTAATAATTACTTCAGGAATGCGGTTTTTGAAATTTTTTGTAGTAGAAAATGTATTCACCCCCTAGAACTGACATATTAAATATAGATTATTGCTTCTTTGATGTAGACTTTAGATATTTACACTGCTCTTAACACCTATAATCTGTTTTGTCGTTTGTAAACAAATTTTAATCAAATTTGTCAACCTAAGATTATTATTAATACTATTGAAGGATTATAGATCCCTTGGATGTTTTATTCTTCTTTCAATTGCTAGATTTGTATTATTATTGTCCCGACATTTATTTGAAGTTATTCCCAGTAGTTTGTGATTAATTACTGTAATAATAAGTCGGTCTCTTGCTTTTTCCCGTGCCTTTCTTTCCGTTGTGACATCAGGCTAACGGAAGCATAAAATGCTTAGTTTCTCTATCGAGTATCTAATTTCGTTCTTTTAAGGTTTGTCGTCTGTCAGTGAAATGTTCAATTTAGATGCAGATTGTGCATAATTATTTAAGTAAAGATATCACTTAGCAACGATTGTGCGGGAAATAGATTATTATGCCGATCAATCAATCGTTCAATTTACCGACTTATAGTTGGATTGCTTCAGATAAGTTGATAAGCCGCGAACACGTGAATAAAATTTCATCTTGATCTTGTACTACCTTTATACTGGAAGGATGATCTATTTTATTAATTAAGCTTCTAATTCAACCTCTAAGTATACAATTTGTAACCTTTGTATTACATAGTGGCCTAGTTCTTTTTTCTTTATCTTTTTTTTTATGATGACTTTAGACTTCGTTCCTGTCCTCCCTTTGCTTGTATGTTGTCACGTATTAAGATCACATTTCCATCTGTTAAACAAAACGGGGCTTAATCTCCTTGAATGGGACCATTTTTCTATATTAAGGTTTAGGGGCCTTAACTAATTATTAACTCGTTAGCCAGTTATTTATTATTAAATTTTGCACACTTAGTTTACAGCTTTAATTTAATTAAGTAAGAAATTGTTAATGTATTGTTTATTATTTCAATATTACTTCATATATTTGACAACTCTAATTTAGTTGATAACTCTAATGTACTTGATAGTTAATTGCTCATTATTTAAATATTACGTTCGTAAATTTGATAGTTTTGTACAATAGTAAACTGCCATTGTATATAGTTCATAGAATTTGGATATAGTTTTTATAATAGTAATAGTAAAGTTAAGTAAAGGTGACTTCTAAACGAGATAAATTAAATTAGAAAGAATTATAAAAATTCAATTGACAAGTTTCAAAAAGAATGCAAAGTGAAATCGATCTCATGATTAATGTGCTGGCTGTATGAGGGGGAAGCAGCTTGTTCAAATGGCTCTGATTGCGTATAGAATGGAATCGGAACGATGCAGGGCTGGATATAAAAGAAGCACTAAAGTTAGAAACTAATTGTCGTAGATATTGTTCAGTTATTTCAAATATATTTTTAGTGAAATGTTACAGGGCTTTATGCTCTACTTAAACGTTTCAAAATATACTAATTTAATTTCATTTAAATTTTGAATTATTAAATTAATTTCTTAGTTGGGTTTTATTAGATTCAATTATTTTAAATAAGGGTATATAAGAAGTCTCTTCTATAATTATTTCGGAGTCGGCAATCCGAATACAGAAATGTTGTTGGCCACGCGGTATGAAACAATCATAACTCAGTAGGAATTACATGACCAAATACGAGTTTTATTAATGTCTAATCAAAATAACAATAATAGTAGTAATTAACGTAAATACCGAAACTGGTAGCTATTGGTTGAAAGACAGAGCTGTAGCATCTGTGGAATTGAATTTAGAACGCGTTGCAACATATCTAGGGTAATTAGTTGTACTGTGGCGTTAATTCTATTTATTACTTCCTGTACATTTGCCCGAAGTGTCGCATAAACTTTTTCTTCAAAAACCCTCAAACAACGAAATCAAGAGGATTCATATCTGGTGACATTGCAGGCCCTGAAATTGGTCAGTTTCACTCGATCCACCTATCTGGAAAACGGCCCATCAATCATCCTCTCGTAATTCTTGTATTATGAGCTGGCCCACCATCTTGCATGTATTACATGGTGGCTCTGACATTTAATGAAACATTATCCATTGCTTCCACCAACACATTTACGTATTCATTTGCATTTAGTCTATTTAGAAGAAATATTGTTCATAAAATTTGAAAGCTTAAGACGCCTAGCCAAATATTCACGGAAAACTTTCTTTGGCATTAAAATTCTCAAATAGATCTGAGATTTTTATCCATCCAAAAATGAAAATTGTGACATGAAATATGAGGTAAAACGTTTGAATCTTGTCGAATTTTCTTTAAAATTATATTGCAAAACATTATCCATTGCACACTTTGGTCTTAAAAGCCTATCCATAAACACAGAAAGAATTGTTGTTTTACTTGAAATGTCATTTTCTTAAGGTTCCCTTGTAGGAACATTCCAGCCTTCGTCAATTACAGTATAAATAAGAAGTCCACAAATGCATAAAGTTCATCAACAATTGCATCAGTTCATGTTTTTTATTTAATATTGTAAACACACCTTGCTTCTAAATTGGTACACTGCACAATTTCCTGTATAATAATTTCAGTCAGAAAAAAAGCTTCTCCTGGTGTTTTTTCTATGAAGCCAGGTGCACACAGAATGTGCCGTTAAGTGAATTGTATTGGTATACAGTGTACAAATATATAAGCTTACAGATGCAATATTCGTGTTCAGATTATCATTATCACTAATATTGACTGCGTTAGTGTCATCGCCATTGTCATCGCTGTTGGATCCAGAGAACTCATTACAAATTTACAATTTTCTACTCCCGAAACATCACTTTCAAACTTAACACTTTGTACAAACTCTTTCTATGCCATTATTGCCGCTACAGCTTCACTCAATGCAGCTTGCTATTCAATGGAGGGACAAAGTATGCTATAGGGACACATCCTGAAATAATACATATTTAAGCTTGTACAAATTTCCAAATTAATTTACTTCAAATTATCTGGTCGCACACACCAGCTATAAAAAGCTGCGACGTGGTAATATAAATTTGCTTGTGAGTTTTGCAAGCCCGGTTCATGTATAAGCAGGATAGTGATGATACCAAAACCATTTTTTATTTAAAAAAATAAATACAAATTATTTGACTTGCGAAACACTTGAAATATTACCTGTTCAGACCATACCAGAACGAAGGAATAATTTACGAATACTTAGTACCAATTATATGTAATCAAATATCACTTTAGGCTTGATAGTTCCAATTTATGCATCTTAGAATTAAATGTCAATGACATTGTCAACACTCAGCAACAGTAAATGAAATTATTAGCTAAAACACCATTTAGAAACATTTTACAAATTATGTTAATATCCTTTCGGTTCAAAATAGTATAGAAAGTGTCATAAAGCAGATATTATCTTATGAGGCTAGTCCAGTTATCTCTTTTAGATAAGCAAAAGTAAATTAAAAATTTATGAATTTTGGTGGTTGCTGGCAATACGCGATAATATTTGTCAACTTAAAATTTTGGTTCTTCACTTTCTATTGAATATTTTAAATTTATTAAATTTAAATAAAATGAATGTGAATTTTGCATGTATTCCACCTGAATTTATGAAAATCAATTTATAAAATTTGACGAATGGTGCAAAGAAAATAAAAACTTTGTGTCAGAACATGTTACCTACATATCTTCAATGGCAATATTCTAAATATATTATTTCATACAAGGGCAAATTACGTTTGCTATTAACAAGTGTACCAGAAACTCATTACCGGTTTTTCGTAAAAATCGACATCATTTTCAAGAAAACGGAAAAATGTATTTATTCAAAGTATTGGCTATTCGATTCTACACATCTCGTCTACCTTTAAGGAAATTTATGGATGCCGTCCCAAAAAAACTGTCCTTTTAGCAAAACCATTCATCGAACCATTTTCTAACATCTTCGAAATTGGCGAAGTGTTACTCTGCAAGCGCTTGTCCCATTGATGCAAAAAGGTAATAGTCAGTTATCGGTTATTGTGCTGTAAAATCGCTTTACCATGTCTTCGGGCCCATTCTGGACGTTTTTCTATCAACGCATGGTTCAATTTGATAATCTATTGTCAGTAATGATCAGTATTAATTGTCTCACCAGGTTTCAACAGTTCGTAATAAACCACGCCACTCTGGTCCCATCAAACACAGAGAATTGTCTTGCGATCTAAACGATTTGGCATTGGAGTCAATGGGCTGATGATAACCATGACTTTTCGCGCTTAGGGTTTTCGAAATAAATCCATTCTTCATCATCCGTTACTATTCGATACAGAAATGGGTTCCGATCATACCTCTAAAGCCGCATTTCACAGACGATTTTTCGATTTTTCATTTGTTTGTCATTCAATTAATGTGACATCCATTTTCCCATCTTTTGGATTCTTCCCATTACCCGTAATCGATCGCTAATCGTTTTTCGAGCCACATTTGAAGATTTTACAAATCACCACGCACACTGTGTGCGCTTTGGCTTTCAACTTTCGTATACAGAATACGAAAATTAATGTGGAAAACAAACAACAAAAACAACCTTCAGTGATTAAGTTAATTAGCCACAGGTTGAACTTGACCACAATGTGGATCCTTGTTGCACAACATACATCAAATTAAGTTTATAACTCTTTTCGTTATTATTTGAACGCAAGAGCTAGCCCAGAGCTCAATTGTTTCCGTCTTTATCATTATTATATTTTAATTAACATACCAGCACGAGGATTGATAATACGAACAAGAACGAAATAAAAGTATTGCAAAAACTTCAAAACAGGCCATGAGAATTATTTCCCATAGCAGTTATAGTTATTAAATACTGTATATTTATTAATGTGTAAGAGGGTGATATTTATCATCTTAGTATTTGTACATAAGCCTAAAACTAATAGAGTACCTCGATACATACCTGGTAATCAATATACGAAATATGCTATTGAAGCACTAAAATTGTTGAAAATTTTTATAGATGTCATTAGGAGAAAATAAACTGTTAAAAATGTTTTAGTTAGTGGTGTTAATATGTACAATAAATTTCCATATAAAATAAAAAATAGTAGAAGTTTTAGTATTTTAGTAAATTTAAGCGATTATTATATACGAGGGAGCGTTTTTATATTCGCGGAATGGGGGACAAGGGGTGGAAATAAAAAAACCAAATTATTTTTCTTTTTCAATATATTCACCTGCAAGACGGATACATTTTTCACATCTTTCAATTAATTTATTTATACCCTCATAAAAAAATGATTTTTCTTTATCTGCAAAATACGCCGAATCTGCCTCCTTGACTTCATCATCGGCAGTAAATTTTTTACCCCGCAGCTCTTTTTTCATTTTCGGAAACAGGTAATAATCACTCGGGGCCAGGTCTGGGCTGTAGGGTGGGTGATTCACAATTTCGAAGCCCACCTTATGCAGGGCAGCTAACGCACCGCGGCTCTTGTGGACGGGTGCGTTGTCGTGCAAAAGCAGAACAGCTTTTGTCAATTTTCCCCATCTTTTCTCTTTAATGGCTTCTTTTAGTCGCTCTAATATTGAAGCGTCATATTCTCCGGTTATAGAAACACCTTTATCTTTATAATCAATCAACAATATTCCTTCCGAGTCCCAAAATACCGTTGCCATGAGTTTCCCAGCTGATTGTGACACTTTAAATTTCTTGGGAGGTGCTGTGCCCTTTTTATGCCACTGCATGGAGTCTTGTTTGGACTCAGGTTCATAATGATGAACCCAAGTTTCGTCTCTAGTAACAATTCCACTCAATACACCATCCTTGTCTTCATTACAGAGGTCCAAAAATGCACGCGAACACTCTACGCGCTGTTGTTTTTGTGGCGGTGTGAGCATTCTCGGCACCCATCTTGCGCTGACCTTAGACATGCCGAGATGATCGTGTAGGATTTTAAAAATTGTTGTATCGGATACTCCAACCATTTCTGCGAGTTGTTTCTTCTTTAGTCGAGTATCTTCGAGTACAATTTGTTCAACTTTTTGGATAAGTGCTGGCGTGGTCACCTCAATGCTCCTGCCCGGCCTCGGGTCGTCTTCAAGGGATTCCCTTCCTTGTTTAAATAAACTATGCCACTTGTACACCTTGGTTTTTCCTGGACAAGAGTCGCCGTAAACTAATGACATCTCATTTATTATGGTCGCGACTGATTTTCCTTGCGTGGTAAGGAACTTTATAACGGCACCATATTCGATTTTTTCCATATTTCACTTTTCACTCCTGATTATGTTACTTGATTGACGATAGCTCAAAGACTAACTGTCTAATAACCATGAAACTTCGTATTTATACTAATCATGAGTCGCTGCACAGGCCACGCCCCCAATGCGCCTACTCACCCCTCTACAAACCGCTCATTCCGCGAATATAAAAACGCTCCCTCGTAAGTATATATGTAAAAACAGGATTTAGTTTCTCGTGGTTAAGGTTAAGGTAAGTATTACACTGTAATACAAAAAGCAACTAACTTAATAAATTATCACTTTTGCTTTTATTTTCACACATGCATTACTCGGTAAATGGGTTTTTATGAGAGATATTTTAACAGATGTCAGTCGTCGCGTTATACAGTTAATGTAATACATTCTTAGAGCGAGATTAAGACAAGTTTTATAACAAACACACTTTAGTAAGCAACCCTCGACAGTAACCGACTTTCGAGTCGTTTAAAATTACGCCGTTATGGTTAAATGCTAATGTTTGCTTAACAGTGCTATTATGACGAAAATAATCTTTCGAGCCCATTTGAGAAGTTGTAGTTTGGGGAATATTAAACTTAAGTATCATAACAGCTGCACATTACAACCCTTATAAATATATATAACTATAATATTACACATAACTAGTATTCACTAGTGGAGCACCAGAGCTCATACAAATATTTGCTACTGAATTTAATTATTTAGACAAAGAGTTTATTAAAACATTATTTAGATTAGTGAACATAAAATAGCAGCTGAAAATATACTTTAGGGAACAACTAGAAGTTCCGAGTATTTAATTTTCTTTGTAAAAACATTTTATAAAGAATAATATATTTTTCGAAGCAACTCGGAAACAAAATCTGACAAATCCACCTACACTTTCTGCTGGATAATTAAGTTAAGTAAAGCGTATAACTTTTACGTTACGTATACTTTTTGAAGCCAGTATAACTAAACTAATTAATCGAAGAAGGGTTTCAGTCAAGTGAAAATCTTTGCTCAACGATATTTTGCACTTTATTGTATGTACATATTTCAATCATTCTGATCATGTGAACGTGTCTATTAGAAGTATGATATATCTTTTATTATTTCAACCTCTACGAATATTTTTAGATTAGATTTTAGACAAATTATCTTAAGTATACTGTGTATAATATTAATTACATGATGTAAAGTATTTAATAATAGTATTATACAACCTTTTCCTCTTCATTACTCTAATGCACTCTTATTGCTAAATAATTGTCTTATTTACCTTCTTTACACCTATCTCATTCTTTCCTACGTATCTACGGTATAAGTTATCGATCTAGAATTTATATTTTATCTGATTTTTAGTTGACCTTTTTCTGACTGTTTGTCATTAAGTGCAGTAATTTTTGGTGTTCTACACACACATGTATCGTTGCTTTTTTTTATCATTATTTTAAGCTTACGTATCATTTTTCATAGGCATTGTTGTAAGTTGTGTTTTATAATTACAATTTCGTATTATTTATAGCATAGTTTGAGACCTCCTTTAATCATTCCTTTTATGAGGTCACTAAACTTATGGTGTTATTTTTCTTTTGTTGTTTTGCGGTACTAATGTCTATTCCTTTGGTTAATTTCGAAACGCATACAAAGGGCACGGTCTCGCTTTATAAGATGAATTGCAAATTCACACATATTCCGTTAATCTTTTGAACATCAAGTACGCTCTATTAGTTTGACTTTCAATGACATGGAATCCTGGATTAATGACCTGTAAACAGTAATTTTAATGCATTCCTCCTTGAATATTCGGTATAGAATTTAATATTGAACGTGCTACTACAGTTTTTGCTGGGTAAAGACTTTTGAAAGATAATGGAACTTTTCAAATTAAAGCGCTTTTAGTACTTGTTTTGTCACAAATTTTAAACCAATTTGTATGTAATACTTTGATAATATCTTTGGTAATATCAACGTCGTTTTTTTCTTTACGCTTTCTTTTTAGCTGAACTCTAAGTCAAGTTAATTTTTCCTACAATAGCACTATTACTATATTTTTTCTTCTTTTAAAATATAATTAAGGGTAAATATCCGTTAGTTATTTGTTCAATGATTGAGTCGTGTTAAACCCTTTTTGTCATTTTGTTACTAGAATTATGTAAATTTCAATTTAATTGATTTGATGTCTTTACAAAAATGACCTTTTTTTAACATAATAATAATTTATTGAACGACAAAGCGAGAACGCGTCTATCTCGTTGGTCGACAACAAAGTTCCCAGACCGTGTGTAGACAGACGTTTGCTACCTCGGCGATTTGTCGCGTGAATGAATGTTAAAAGGAATCATTCTGATGTTAATAACAGCCTGTCTACTACATATGTTTCCGACAATACACTCATCGTCAGCTAGACTTGTTTTATTAACGAACGATTCCTTTGTAGAGTTTATCGTATCTTTTCGATACAGAAAAATAATAAGAAAAACAGAAAAATTATTGAAAATTAAGGTGATTCCATTGCCAATGCACTAATCTCTGATCATACTTAGGTTCTCTACAAATTCAGAAATTCACCAGGTTTTATATCTCACGAAATAATTTTTAATAACCCGCGACCACAAACTCCAACAGATCCACAGAGAAACCCAGTGCAACGAATTTAATCAACAGTAGATTATGGACGATCGAATCAAACGTCTTGACAAAATCAGTATAAATTACGTCTATTTGATAGTGACGATCTAGTGCTTCAGCAATATATTGTATTATTTCTAACAAGTTGGTGATAGTTGATCTACCAGCAATAAATCCATGTTATTAGGGCGTTAATGTATATTTTATATCATCATATATTTACTGGTATACAAGATCTTTGAAAAGCTTGCCAATAGTACTGAATACTGATTGATCCATAATTATAAATATTTGAAAAATTTGTTTTCTTAGAAAAAGGTGTTATTCTCCTGACTCTCCACGTTTTTGGGAAAGAAGTTCTCAGAGATAAATTTAAGACGTACCTAAGAGTATTGCACAACACTGGTGAACAGTCTCTGGTAAATAAACTCAGGGGTCCATTATGTCCAATTATCATACCTGATTTAATTCAAATTATGCTCCGAAGCACTTTGACGGTATCGAGTAGTAAAACCCCGATACAGTTCCTAGACCCATTATTAGTGGCAGGTAGGGAGAGAGAGGGAGACCGGAGCTATCATAGAGTCATTACGAAGAACATTCGAAAATATGTCGGCGAAAACATCAACGGTGGCCTGGCATGAAGTAACCTCCACATCATCAAATCGAATGCAGCCTGCAATTCTTGAAGATCTGCCTTGACTATTTATAAAATTCCAGAATGCATTTGCGCCTTTCACAATTTCCGATTGAATCCGTGAGACACAAGCAATTTGGCGTTACACATTTCCCATTTAATTAATTTCCATAATCTAGAATACTGGTTATAACAGATATGATTCCCGTTAGCCTCCATTTTATATAGTATTGTATAATTAATCTTGTTCAAATGTTTAATGCTATCGTTAAATCAAAGATCACGGAGGTTGAGAGCGTTTAGGTGTTTTTGTTTTCGCAACGACTCTGACCAGAAGAGCGTAAATCTTATACCTTAATCTTTGTGAACCATCTAATAACATCATTCATATCAAAATATTATTCCAGAAAAGACTAGACAACATCAGTCATATGTTCATAAAATTGATTGAAATTTGCTCTACAGAAATTGTACCTATATTTATTATTAGAGGAAACGCCAATGAAGGGGATACAGGGTTGATCTGAATAAATACCTAAGGCTGGATGATGTATGTCCTCTGTAACAAAATAATTCACCATGTACAACAGATAAACTATTAATATTGCTAAAAACTAGATCAAGTAACCTATTATTAACGTTTAGTACATTGTGATATTGTAAGCATAAAGCACTCATAAAGATAATCAAAATTAAACATTTTCGGTCAGGGCGATTTGATTATATGGTAGAATATATACATATGTTCACGGTATATATTGTTAAAGCAGTAAATCTGAATTCGCGTATAGCAAAATCTGCATATCAATGAAACTGGAGTTTTTAAAGTTGCCGTAGCAATTCACCACCAGTGAAACGATCCAATGTTTCATGTTTTCGGTCAGATCTTACAATGCTATGTGGAGACGAAAATATTTCCGAATGCAATACATCATCGCCCAGCCAAGTTTCCGTGAAAAGTACATAGAAAAGTAGATATTCTAGTCTATTCTAATTTTGTTAAAATACTACACATACTAAGTGGAATCTTTACGTAAATATAATTATTAATTAAAATTGAGGAATAGTTATTTGAGTACACTTTGTGACTATATAATTTAATAAACTACAACACTAAGTGTTGATGTTCTTTTCTCTATGTAAACGACACTTGGTCGCCCGACGCTCAGATGTACAAGGTGCTGCTTATTCATTTAATAGGGTGACACGCTAATTTTTTTAGCAATCAGCAGGATTATCTTCCACTGAGCAAGATACACCCTGAGTGGGCAATTTAACCCATGGTAGTTTGTTGTTACCACTAGCGTTATTGAAATGTGTCAATAACGTAAAAATAGATTTTTGTTACTGTGAAAACAGTGGCAGATTAAAAATTGAGCGAGTAGTTTATTTACAGTGAACATTTAGAAAAAGCAATTTTCTGGAAATTTCACTTGAAGGTCTTCATTAGATGATTTTTACGATTTTAGTAAAAGCCTATGTCAGCAACAATGCACAATATCGCTTTACTTAACTTTTGGTAATGAAGCAATATTAAGGCTCTTTAGAATTGATTTATAGAATTTTGTCGTGGTTGTGCTTTCATCAGTAAATTGCATAAAAGTCAAAAGTTGTCCAACATCGGTAGTTACTTCAAAAAATTTTTGCTGCGACTGTATACTGTTTGGGTATTCAAAAATGAACTTAATCCAACAAGAGTTGTTCGTTCACGAATACTTTCAAGAAAATGATCGCCTATTTCCTCAAATGTGCTGGACATGTCGCAACCATTGAATAGCATACAATAATTTGTTTGTCGAAAGCTCTCGAATGAAATCAGGAAATAACTAAAAACGTCGCATTATTCCTCATAATAACAATGCCAGCATGACAAAGCACAACAAACAATTGATTACTTGAAGAAGAAAAACATAAATATATATATATATATATATATATATATATATATAAAAATCTTAAAGGCGAATACTTTGAAAAGCAATAAAACCGTTCGTTCCAAAAAAAAATTTTTTTCTCAATCAATTTTCGTAAAGACATAAAAGACGCTCCTCATGAAGGAAATAATGCGCAAGTAGACTGAGACTGATGAACGTTGCAATTAAATAGCTGTTTTTCTCTGTAAAATATTCCTGCAAAAAATGTATACAAACGAAGAAAAAAATTGCTTTTTTGTTGTAATGTTAGTATTGACACCAGCTAAATATATCACATACTGTAGGCAAAAAAGCCAAATCAAAGATTATTTTCTAAGATAGAAATTTAAAGTGAAAACAAAGAAAGAGTTTTAGACTATGGAAATTTTTCAAATCCACATCTAGTCGTGAAATTGCGAGTTGCTGCTATAAAAAGATTCGCTTAATTTAAAAAAAAAACAAATTCAGCCCAGTTAAGTACAGCGTTAACAATACATTTTATGTGCAAGATTTTTTCGTACACAATTCTTCATGCAGATGAAACAAAATATATCAAAAATGTTTTTGTCACTTTTATTTTGTCAACATTAAAATAATTTGCCAAAGGCTACTGCGTACTATTTGCTTAATTAGTTATAGTAATTGAATTATTTCTACTATTATAAAAAAATCTAAAAAGGAAGATCATGTCAAATTTTATACCTATTTAATCAGAAAAATCAGAAATATATTTTAAAAAATTATAATACTTCTCGAATTTCAGAGCAACCTTGTTAATTTAACGGGCCCTGTATCCTCAATACTATGAGAGATACAAAATGGTCACCATGCATAAATTTTCTGATTTTATTCTACATAATAAATTACAGAGAGATATAGCTTCCACGATAACAAAGCTTTTTATGTTTCCAAAACGATGAACACATACCAACGTAGATGAACATTTGCATAGCAGATAATTATGCACGTTTAACCGCTTTTTACATCGTATATGTAGTGCAAAAATTTTTCCAAGAATTGGTGGTGGTGCATTCCCGGAGAGAATGAGATCGCGGGTTCTATTACCGCACGGAAAATAGAAATTTTCGAAAAAATTTCTGCATTACGATGTAAGAAGTGGTTGTAATTAGATTTTTTCAGTTTAGTATCGCAAAAGCACATAATTTTATACAGTGAATAATCTATCGTGGGTTTTCATTAATAACTGTTTCCACAATTAATTTCATTGCACATTAGATGGACTCGAATTCGCTGTCACTGTGGTATAATGACGATGGTACATTCTTGGAGAGAATAGGATCGGGGGTTCGAGTGCCGCACCGAAAATAAACATTTTTTCAAAAATTATACATACATATATATAAAAAGTGGTTAAAAATAGAATTTTTTAGTAGAGCATAGTAGAAAACACATAACTATATGCAATTAATAACTTACCGTGGGTTTTCATTTAATAACTATTTCCATAATGCAGTTTCGGGCACATTAGAAAGTCTTACATACAACATAAAGTGCATTTTATTTATGAATATAGTCTTGCCGTTATAAACATTTTATTAATCGTGTCGCATTGGCGTATTTAATAATAATTTGTAGTGAATATAAAAAATCCAAGACGTGTGTCAAGTTGAAAGAAGTATCATTAGCGGAAATAAAATAGCAAGGTGGTCTTTAAAAATTTGTTTACTAATTTAAATAAAACGCGTTCTTAAAATAAAATAAAATAATTAATAAGATGAAACAACAAGCAAAGGAAAAATATAAGCAAATTATAGAAGCTATAATACCATAAATCGACGTACAAAGCAAGAATTAATAGAAGAAGAAAGTATCGGATGATACATGGTGTACCTGCGCGGACGCCTGTGTATCCTTAGTGAGAATGGCCGCAATATAAACACGTTGAACACTACCTGTTCTGCGACACTAAGAATAGAAGCGCGAAATGCACTATGTATTCTAGGATTAGCTGTCTAGGTTGCTGCCGTAATAATAGAAAAATGTGTTTCTAAAAAAATTTAAAAGAATAAGTGGGACAAAGGGCACGTGCACTGCTCGATTTGAAATGAATAAAGGGGGAACAAGAAAGACACACCAAATATTACATTTAACTGAGAAACACGATATATTGAATTAATTACTAATTAAATAGTAGTAGACTAAATAATGAATATGCGAAAAAGGATTAAGGGTTCAATTTCTATTTGTACTTAAAGTCTAGGTAGAATAAAAATAATATTAAATGTAAGTGGACTATTACAGAGAATATTCTAGCAATTACCGTAGATGTACAAGAACGTTCGTCCTAGGTAAAAATGATCCTTGCTTTATTACAGCATGATCGTACGTAACAAAACAATTTCTCGTTCGAATATCCACAAAAGCGTTATTTTTGATAATAATTTCCATGTTTAGAATCGTATTTTAAATTAAATAGAACAGTTTAAAAACACAATACAAAAAATATTATATATGCGAAGTATAAAAGAAAGCTCCACACTTTGAAACACCAACCATTGGATGAGAAGCAAAGTTATGTTAACTAATGGCGGTGTCATAGTTTTGTAAATAACAAATGGGTTCAGTTCTAAAATAATCTGTGTAGTACTTAGATCGATAAGAAAACAGAAAAAATCGCATACCAGAGCGGTTCGAAACTTTTTAATATAATTTGTGTGAAAAATTACATTTTTTACATGTAAAAAATTATCTCTCTGAAATATTGAGACGAGAAGAAAAGTTTCATAAACGCATAAAAACGACAAAAAGCCACCAGGGAAAATACAAGTATATAAATCTAACTATTGTTAAACTTTAAAAGTTGTTCGTTAATGATGACGTATGTTCAAGGCTATTCACTATTATTAATAAGTTTCATCATATTTCTTAAGTAAGCTTTTGTTTTTCTTTGTTTCGATTCAAATATACTAAAAACCGTGTACAATACATGTCCTATATACAGTTTGTATAGTAATTAAAGAAGAGCAGTCTCTTAAAAGTAATAGAGATTGAGTAATCTGATGTAAATGCAAAGAGTAGAGAAATTATAACATTAAGAAATAATGCAAATTCAATTCCAGTACTGCATCAAGTGCGGCAGGCACGACAACCAATATTAGTAGTGTGTACTATAAAACTAATTTGTTATAGTTCTAGTTTGCCATCAAAAGCTAATGAGAATGATTATAGCTGTAGCTGGTTGGTGTCCACAGAATTTCTAAGTGTTTGCACAGACATAGATACATTATAAAACGATAAAAGCAGCATACTAAACGCTGTTCCAGATAAACTAAGATTAAAGTAAGACATTTAAGCAGAACAAAGCAATTCTTAACATTGTATCAATGATAGAGTTATTAAAAAGTCATAAATATAAGTATAATGACGCTTAGCGAGTGATCACATGAAAGAGACATTACATATCGTTGTGCTATTGCTCATAAAATTATCGTCAAATACGATGCGCCGTATTACTGGGAGAGATTGGTACAATATTGTATTCATGAATTAATCATCTTTCTATGCTTATTTGTATAAAAAGAAGTCTCCGTCCTAATTATTATATTTTCTGACACATATCTGAGAGTATAATAACTGAAATTAAGTGATAGGTTGTCACCTGATTTGAGTTATACCATTTAATTTTAAATTAATGCTATTTGCATGATTAGAATATGTTCTGTTCAATTTTGGACAAAGAGATATGTGTGCTGCCACTACTACCCGGAAGATGAAGAATTCTCCCTCTTTACTTTATATTATCGTTTCGATAGTAACCAAGTAGGTAGAACTGACAGACAAACTCAGACCAACTGAAGAGCTCTGGACTTGTGAGAAACAAATGTGGTAATCATTAATTTATTGTAGAAAAGTCATTTTAATTGATTAATTTGAAATTGTTGATTATTTCCCTGTATCTAGTGCAGAATTCGGACGTGATGAAGCAAGATATTAAATTGTGGCGGAGTAGTGCAAAAAGCATAAGAGTTACTAGTAATTTAAAGCCTTTTATGTGCATCTGACAATGAAAATAATCTTCATGGGACACCAAACAATGAAAAAGTGGGCGAAAGTATTAATTTTTGTATATTTAAAAAGATAAGTAAATACTTTCGACTGTTATAATATTAGAAATTGTTTTACACACTTCCCACTCAAATACTTAAGTTAGAAATAAAACATTAACATTATATACGACTGTACTATGTGCCGTGCAAAATTGTTCCTAATATTAATAGAATATAAAGTTTCATACTATTACAGATAAGAGAGAACTAGAATAAGATTTTCTTGATAAATTTATTATTTTCTCGCTAAACTTAAACGCTTTTACAATCTACTCCTGCAACGATTAGATTTCATTAGGAAACAATATATTCTCTGCGGCCTCGAAACAGGTGTTGGCCGTATTTTTCAATTTTCGAGTTTGGACTTTAGCTGCATTGTGAACTCAAAAGGTCTTTTCCGTGACGCAATCTTGGACGCTTTTCGTCAATAACTATACATACTTTTATTAACATGTTACCATAGATATCTCTTGCTAATATAGTCATCTTTAATATCTATTCAAGAAAGACAGCTCTTGCTTGATCGCAAAAAACGGCGGGTTATCTTCAATAGATTAACTACACAAAAAATCTTTCAAACAATATTTCACTTTAAAAAATGACGAACTTCGTTTACAATCATTCGTTTTTGAAAAGTTTTAGAATAATTCTGTTCGTTAGTCAAAAATTTGATGACATTGCAATGTTTAAATTTAAAAAACCCATTTTTGTTGCGAAACCTTTTACTAAGCACAAAATAATGAACAAATTGAAGTCAAATTTTACATATAAGTAAAAAATATTGTAGATACCGAATACTACTAAGCAACGCATAACTAGATGTTTCCCACATAGCTAAGTTAAATTGTTTTTTTAGTTCCCCTTGTAAAATCATTTTCAACTTCTTTTCAGTTATTTGTCATGTATACAGACGTATGTACATACATACATACTGCATATTTCGATGAACTTTTTTATATTATTTTATATTGGCTTCGCTACCGAGGCGACCAACTTTTTTTTTAATGTAACATGTTTTTTCTTTCTATTTCTAAAGAGCGTAGTTTTGTCTTTTCATTAGTAAATTTTTTTTAATATGATTGATTAAACAGGATTTATCAGTTAATAACGGCAAGTTTGGATTTACACATGACAATACATTAACTCCGTAAAGTACTTAAAAAGATAGTTGTGCTTTGTTGATGTTTTCAATGCACCAGAATAGCAATTTAGAAAGAAAGTAAAAAGCGAAAAAAATCGTTTTTACAATGAAACCAAAGCGGGAGTTATTTATTATATTATTATTAGTTATTTCATGATTAAGTAGTTACTTACTTTTACCAGCTGCGTCAGAAGAATTATTCAAAAAGACTCGAAGAGAAACTATTGTTCCAGGAAAGGAACTCATTGAAGGTCATATTATGAGAAGATAGTATACAAAAGAACTATCAAAAGTTATAAAATCAATTGTAGAAAACTTACTTGGAATTACGCGAGCTCTTGAACTGGGAACTTCAAAAATCTACGAAAGATGCTGTATGTGTACCGAAAAAAGACCGCAAGATAAAAACCACCTACCATCGAAATGGTCAAAACGTCTCTAAAGAGAATTCGGAATAATTTTTTACTTATTTTGCACTTTTAGATACGTAAAGTATAGTTGCATAGTCGTGCAACGATTTTATTGAAAAATTTTAGCATCTTCGAAAAATGATGAAAATTCATAACTGGCAGAATTTTCATATGAAACTCTAAATCAAATTTACTTACAGACTTTGAAGATTTATTTTAAAAACTCGAGAACAGAGAACTGCATTGGGAAAACATGATTTCTATATTTGAAGAACTTTTTTCTTCGCTTATATACGAGAGCGGTCTAAAAAGTTTCCGACCTCAACGTGAAGATGGCAGCACTCATCAATGAAAGCTATGGAATGTAGTTGTGTATCTATTGTCTATTTGAGTGAATCGATGTGAGTGTTTTTGTGAAAACGGAAAAAATCGAGTATCGAGCTATCATTAAATATTTGTTTGTGAAAGGAAAAACGCCTACGCAAATCAAAGATGAGTTGAACTCTGTGTGGGGAGTCTGCACTATCATTTAGCACAGTGAAATTTTGCGCAGCAGAATTTAAACGGCGCCGTAAGGGCTTGGGAGAACGTTCGAGACGTCTAAAAACTGCAAACTACTAACGATAACATCGCCGAAGTTCAATAATTGGTGCTAGACGACCGTCGAATTAAAGTGAGAGAGATAGCAAAGGCTATGAATATGTCCAAAGAACGTATTTGTCACATATTAAATCAAGATTTAGGCATGAGAAAGCTGTCCGCGCGTTGGGTGTCGCGCTTGATAGACAAAGAACGTATTCGAATGAACATTTCTGCTCAGCTTTTTCGCCGATAAATTACTGCAGATGAAGCTTGGATACACCATTATACGCCCGAAACTAAAATATAGTCAAAACAGTGAACTACAAATGTGAAACGGGCTCCAAAAAAAGCAAAAACCGTTTTTTCTTCTGGGAAAGTAATTGCGACTATTTTTTGGGATAGTCATGGAATTATTTTAATCGATTATCTTTAAAAAGGAGATACTATTACAGGAGCATATTACGCATCATTACTTGACAAGCTGATGGCAGAAATTATGGAAAAACGACCGGATTTACAGAAAAAGGAAACCAGTTTCACCAAGACAACTCGCTGTCTCACACCATGGCGAAAATCCACGAATTACGGTTTGAACTGCTTGATCATTCACCTCACTCACCAGGTCTAGCCCCAAGCGACTTCTTTTTGTTCCCTCATCCAAAAATTGCACTCGGAGGACAGAGATTTTCGTCAAATGACGAGGTAATCACCTTTGTGAACAAATATTTTGCAGAGAAAAACGCCGAGTACTATTTGGACGGGTTAAAGAGACGCGAGCATCGTTAGGAGAGGTGTGTAGAATTAAAAGGAGACTATGTAGAAAAATAAATATAAATTTTAAGAAAAAATGTCTTGTATCTTTGTTAGGTCGGAAATACTTTAGACCACCCTCATACACTTTAAGAAAAAATGTACTTCATTAATACTTTATTAACACTTATATAGTCTATATTTGCATAAAGTTTAATTTTTATTTACTCGGAGTTTAAGATAAATGTTCATTTGAAAACTTAAAATGCAAAAAACAGAGAAAGTTAAAACGTTCTCTAATTTAGAAGAAGGAAACTTAAATTGAAGGACGTCAAATATCCCACCAGATTGTAAGCGTTACTTGAATATACCATAGTACTTCAGGTTTCAAAAGATTTTGCAGGTTGTTGAACTCTTAAAAGGTAACTTGATAGCTCGACAAGAACAAGAGCAAAATCGACTAACATTAACAAATATGTTATATTTATATATATTATATATTAGCTTTACCAATTTCCTTATATTTTTACATAACTTTATTGAAGAATTTATATAACATTATTTATCTGCGTGATTTAAGATCCTACGTTTCATTATTTAATTGCTTTTCTTAATACTAGGATGCTATTTCCATTTCTGTTGTTTGTTCTATTCTTCTAATAATTTCCTTTTTTCTTCGTGGCGCGTGTCTATTTAATTTGTGCGCACAGTTGCGCATGTCCGCCTTTTTTTGAATGTTGGGAAATTTGTCACGTTCAATCTCTTTTACATCAGCATAAATATGTATTATGGCTGTGATAACTCTATCAAAATAACTTTATATTAGTAATATTTGTATGTTCTCCAAATTAATTAGTACATTAAATTATTGCGCGATATTTATTTTAGGTTCTAAGGTACTATCGACAGTTACAACTGGATTTAATGTGTTCTGAGTGGCTTGCCATTTTATACCAGTCGAAGAGAACGTGAGTTTTAGCCATCGCTATCTTGGACACGTCTTACAATTTTTCAAATTTTTTTCTTATTTTAAGGTGTTTAATACTGATTGAGTAAGAATTTTAAGTACAGATGAAACACGTTTCTGAATTAACTACGAAAAAGGAGCGCTGTTTTGAGGACAAAGATTTGCATCACAAGAACGATTTCACGTGGTCAAGTTCCATGACGGGAAACATCGTTGACATCGCAGGTATCAACTAAGTGTCTTTCCTTCTTTCTTTGTAAATTGTACTATTAACGTATTACGTAACTTCTTTTGTATTCGTTATTGAGCTTTTCTGAGTATTCTAGAAATATTTTACTTTTCGTTCCTTTTCATTTTCATACCAGATACATTTTTTAAATGTTGTACGTAAACGAAACTTGGTCCAGTTTTAGTAAAAAAAACTGCTTAGTTTATTTTTCTTTGCTGTCTTGTATTACTAGATTATCAAATTTTGAATATTGTGTCTGACTTACTTGTTCATTTATTTACTATCTATTATATAGTCTTAGTTTCCACATTAATTACTATATAATCTGCAATTTACCTTTCATTTATTAATTGAACGCAAAATTTTATTTATCCATTTGTTTTCTTGTCTTTGTCTTTCATTATTGTGGTGTTTAAATTTGTGGGGCATTTGTTATTTAAAAAGAGGGGATTTTTGTTTTTTACCTCGACATACTTATATACAGGGCGTTGCTCTATTTATTAAACAATGTGGCAGCTACAGTTAATATGTTTGGCTAATGAAATCAACCCCCGGCTAGCTTTTCTTCTTTTTCTGTAGCTGTAGCTTCCTTCTTTCTTTTAATTTTGAGTTTTCAAAGTGTGTCAAACACCAAGACCCAATCGATACTATCGCAATTAGCACGCAGAAGACACGCAACCTAGATTCGAGGTAACTTTGCAACTGCCACTGGAAGGTGTCTTCCCAAACAGTAAGAAATCATTTGTGAATGTCGAGCTTATATGTTCAAAGCCTGTTGACTTGCAATGCTTTTGCTGCAGAATGAAAGAGCTCGTACAATACTGACATGGGCATATTAATTGGGAACTTAATCATTGGGAGCGAGTGTTATTTAGTAACGAAAAAGGATTTTCATTGAAACTAATTACTAAACGTATTCAGATATTCTGATTTGGCGCTAATTTAATTTAAAAAAATCCATAGAACGTTGGCAAATAAGCATATCGTTTAATTGTAGTCATAATGAATGGTGGCTTGTATTATTCTGTGACGAATCCAGATTTACATTGGAACCTGATTTGGTGTTAAATTCGAGAAAGAGCCCAATGAGGGTGATATCGAAATGGAATGGGCCAAGATAAGAAGTGGAGGGCACAGCTATTTTAATTTAATAAAAATAATGGTGCTAAAATTGACCAAAGATATTTGCACTAGTTTTTGCGACCTATTGTGTAAAAGCAGCGGAATATAAATTCATTCCTAGGAGCAATTTCCATCATTCATCCATTGTGAACAAGCAGAAGGCTGGTGTTGATATAGAGGGAATTTCCCAGATGGTAATTCAATAGAACGCATTTTTGATATTGTGAAAAAATGTATTATAAATAGCTATCAGAGAGAACGAACTAAATGGCTAATGCCCATAATTTGGTATTTTTCACAGGGATGTGCTATTTTCTCGAAACTGTAAGTATGTATATCTCTCTTTACTTTTAACAGCCATAATTACTGCACGAAAAACTAAAACTTTTTAAAAATTATAATGCTTAGGCAAGTGTGATAGGTAGATAATTGTATGAACTGCGTTCTAATTGTAACTTAGCTTGGTAATTATTTTCAACAATTTTATACAAAATAATTAACATACACTATACCCAAAATGTTTATTTTAGGTATCCTACACCAATTTCAGATATTTAGTTTGTGTATTTATAACTTTAATTGGATTCTAATGTAAGTTAATGGGAAAACAAGTTCTGTTGATTGTCGTTATATTTGCATATTAACATAATGCAGAGTAGTAAACATATTTAATATCGCATTAAGATTCGATATGGATATTAAATAATATTATAACACAGACACGTACATATGTACATATATATATATACATATATATATATATATATATATATATGTCGAAATGTTCGCATGATAAATCGGTGTCGAAAAACAAATTCCATGTTATTTTACTGAACACTAAATATTCCATTAATAAATTTATTACGAAAGCTGCCGTATATAATATATTTCTGACTAGCTGCAGCACTGCAATAAATACAAATAAAAAAAGAAGTTAAGAAAATTAATAATGAATAATTGTTTGATTTACAATGATGGCTCTGAGTTCCAGGATGTGTGTTAAGCTGAAAGAATGATTATTAGCGGAAATAAAAGATCAGGATTGCCCTAAAAATTTAATTTTTGATAATGCTGCAATAATGTAAATAGGAAAAAGATATCTGGTGTAAAATACGCGAGGATTAAAATGAAAGTAAGTGCCGAACGATACATGATGTCCTTGTGTCTATGTAGGTATATCTATCCTTGGTCAGAATGTTATATATACTTCGCAATCGAAAAATAAATACGAGAGACAATACATGTGTGAGTTACTGTAAAACTTCACCATACTAGCCTCCATTGTTGCTAGAGAAACAAGAGAGAGGAAGAACAAATGCACTGATCATATTTAAAATGAAGAAATGAGAGAACCGACAAAATATATCAAAAATTGAAAATTATTTAAATGCGCTACCAGGTAAGATTAGAATAATAAATGTTTATTCTATGTAACAGAGGATTAGTGTTTGAATTTCTAATTGCACTTAGAAATTAGATAAAATGAAAGTAATATTGAATATAAACGAAATATTACTGAGAATATTCCGGGAATTGGTCTAAATTTTAAGTATATTCCATCTAGGAAGTAACGGCGGTTGGTTTATTATAGTACCCTAACCTAATGTGATGAAATAAAAAGTTTTCTCATGCGAATAATCGCTCACAAACGTTGTCTTAATAATAATAATATTGTATTTAAAGTCGAATGGTATTTAAATTAAATAAATAATTTAAAAACATGATAAAAAATTACTATATACGTGAAGTGTAACAAAAATCTGTAAAAGATGTAACGAAAATCATGTTTAGAGAGCTTCTTCAAAAACGCCTTTAAAGTATGTATCAAAAACACCCAAACCTATTTGAAACCACCGCTCTTTATTTCTTATTTATACTAGAAGTTATAAGTATAACATATTCAAGATGTAAATATTTGACAATTTTACTGTTCAAAAATTTTGCTACAGCAATAGCCAGTTGTTATTATATATAAATTGTATATATGTTTATGCTTTTGTACGAGGGTAGCCGTTTGTATTTCGGGAATAGCAAACAAAAAAAAATGTTTATTATCGAAAATAGTTTTCTTGCTTTTCAAAATATTCTCCTTGAAAATCATTGCACTTTTGCATTCGTTTAAACCAATCCGAAAAGCATTGCTGTCACTGTGAAGGCTGTATCTCCAAAATATGGGTTTTGAATACTTCAACTACCCCTTTCGTCGTAGAAAATCGTTAACCATGAAGTTTATTCTTCAAGTGTGAAAAAAAAAGAAATCACAGGGTGCTAGATAAGGGCGGTACGAAGGATGGCTCATCAATTCAATATTTTGTCCGGTCAAATACTCAATTATTTGAACCGACCTGTGAGAGCTCGCATTGTCATGGTGGAGAATGATCTGTCGTTTTCGGTTTATTTTCCTTATTTCTCCAAAAACATAGCTTCTTGACGGCTAAATGTTCATACAGGATCTTATGCACGCTGGTGTTACTAATACCTAGAGATGCCTCCATCACACGGTATGACTGTCTTGCATTATTAATTCAGACACTGCATTAATTTTTTTCCGACACAACAACATTTGTGAGACGACCTTCACGAAATTCATCGTCAAAAAAACGCCGTCCAAGTTTGAATTCACTATATAAACGATATACTGTAGTTTTCGATGGTGCTTCATCACCACATAAAGAATTCAGCTCGTCGATGCATTCTTGTTGAGATAATCCACGCCGAAAGCTATGAAAAATAATTGCACGAAGATGTTCGCGAGTTAATTCCATTTTGTCGCATAAAATGTTCAGGTTACATTCAACAATAGAAATGGAGACCGAATAATAAAACCGTCAAGGTAAATATATTGTCAAAAATGACAATCTTCACGATGCAATCCTCAGATCGCAGGCAACACTAACAGTGTTACCAGTTCCCGAAATATAAAGGGCTACCCTTGTATATCTATTTTCCTGAAACCAGAGCTGCCGATATCCTATTCTGAGCTACACCTTATATTTTTCGTTGGTGCTTATTCCGATCGGTTCGTCCTGCAATGTGATTTTATAAACTAGTGTGATATTTTTATAATCAAAACATCCTCTGATCTAGGTGAAGTCTACATCAAGATCATAAAAATTTTGAGCGTATGTCAAAATGCTATCATTCAGGACATTTCAAATCTCGTTTGTCAATGAAAGTTGTGCTATATAAAATTAACTGTGGCATAAAAAGCTGCAATGAGTACTTTTTATTAAATTCAGATACCACCTTGTAACTGCCAGCTTGCGTCATTATACTCAATTAATTAATTTGTTAAATAAGCAGAAAACATCTAGCTTCCATTTAATTAAATTTCCTTTTCGAATGAGATTTTTAGCATCTAAAAGCTTTAAAACAATCTCAAAAGTGAAATAAATCTTGTTGAACATAAGCCTTTCAACAGTACGCACTCTGTTAACAGAGTTGTCGATAAAAATTCTTGTTATTTTCTTCATACAACTGAGTAAATAATCTAGAATTCAATAATTCGACTCAATTTAGAAAAAGCGGCGAAAACCTAAAAGAAGAGAGCTTACACAATATCATGATTCAAAGTATTGTATGCACGTAACAAAATCCATATATGTATATATAATATATATATAATCTACCTGACCCTGCTATGCAAAACTTCACAGGTGCATTGCGAAGAATAAGCGAGATTGGAAGCAGTTAATGTACTTGGTAGAATACCGTCCCGTTGGGGAGACAAAAAACAACATTCATTTTTATAAATACCAGATTATGCACAGTCTGTTGCAGAGAAAACCGATCTTTTTTAAAATAGCAATTCTTAATGGCGCCATCTAGATCTTTCGCCAATGTTATGCCAAAATATGGCACTTGCATCAATACAGGCGAAGAAATTGCGCATAAAGTAAGAGTGTGTATTTGTCATTGACTGAAAAATGAATTTTGAACAAAGAGCAAACATCAAGTTTCGTTTTAAACTCGGTAAATCGTTCACTGAAACGTTTAATTTGATGAAAAAATGTATGGTGATATGTATTTTTAACACGTACGTGTGTGTATTAGTGGTATAAATGATTTAAAGACGGTCGTATGGCGTCGACGAATATCCAGGTGCAAAAAAATCTGTAGTTACGAAAAGTAACATCAGCCTTATGCTTGAATTTATCAGAAATGAGACGAAATCCTCACTGCGATACGTGGGAACGGAATTACATATTTCCAAAGATTCAATTAATCGCAGTTTGACATAGCATTTGGGACTGAGAAAGATTTGTGCAAGGTTCTCAGAACTCAAAAAAGGCTAAAAACTTCAGGTATTCTATTATAATTGGCTATGAGACACGGTATTTTCAATATGATCCAAAGATCAAGCGTCAGAGCTCTGAATGAAAGCATCCAAGCGAAGAAAGACCATTTCGAGAAGTCGAAAGTGAAGACAATGTTGATTTGTTCTTATGATTCGAAAGGCATGGTGTACAAAGAGTTTGTACCAACTAATCAAACAGTCATTGCTATATATTATCTTGGTGTTATGAAGCGTCTTTTAACGCGTATTCGTCGTGTGTCCCCTCAAATTTGTGATGATGGTAGTTGGCATTTTTACATGATAATGCACCATCTCTTCACTTGACGCTTATCACTGATTTTCTAACTACAAATGGCATTTTAGACACCAACCAATAACCGTATTGACCGAACTTGGCGTCTGTGATTTCTATATATTCTCCAAACTACATTTGCCGATGAAAGAAAAGTGTTATGCCGACGTCGAAACTATTAAAAAGGCGTCGAGAGCGATCTTGAAGGACTTTTCTAAAGATGAACTTAAAAATTCATTCGACATGTTAATTGACTGTAAAGAATGTTGTATTGAAGCCGAAGGCAACTACTTTGAATAAAATAAATGAATTTTACCAAAATAATAAGCCTTTGTTTTTATTTCAAGAAAGTTGAAGTTCGACAGACTGTGTATAACCCATTCAAAAACCTTTGCAAAATTAGATAAAATTGAAATAGGCTGACAATTGCATAATACCACTGCGTCGCACTTTTTGTGAACTTGACAAATCAGTGCGCTTCCAACAGTTAGGAAATGTAGCTGTTCTGATTGCACAGTTGATAGTTATCGATGATGGTTTAGCCAAAGCAGGTCGATACCTCCGAATAATAAAGCTAGGAGCCGTAATCGTTAGAAGATCATTCTCGTTCGCAAGAGAAACAGTGAAAGGTAAATCAGATTTTATTGGACATGCAATGCATATCAAAGAGCAGTTACTATTAAAACTACTGGATAAGTGTAGTGCAAACCCATTTACTATAACCTATGAGGCATTAAATTCCTCGTTAGACAAAATAAATCTTCTGGTTCTTTTCATTCAGGCACATTTGATATTCAGAAATTTTCACGAATCCGAAGGGTTTTGTTTTACATTATTCTCTCTTCTTCGCATGTAATCACTATAAATTGTAGCAATCTGTGATTTAAAAAGAGATCTTAAAATTTAAATTCCTCATGGTAAGAAGAATGTTTAGTTAAGAGTCATTCTTTCCTATAATATTCCTTACATCATAAGTAACATCTGGCTCCCGTTGTAAACCAAGGTGGAAAATAAGATTTATTAGAACATATACGTGGAACATGGTGATCAAAAATTGAATAAAGAATTTTATAAAATTCATTAACTGATTCATTGACATCCGAAAAGCGTTCCAAGCAGGACGAGTCTGTGCTAAAAAGATTCGATCTTATTAAATTGAAATTCCGTGACTACAAAAGTATGTATAAAAGTTTGTACGTACTTTTCTTCTTGAAATTCAGAAAACCAATGATCAGTGTTTGTCTATAACACTCCTATACATAACTGCTTTTTAACAAATCTGAACACATTATATGCTATTCACTCGCACATGCACGCGATGCGTTACTGCTTGTGAACATTCGTAGGACACCTAACAGCTGATTCTATACATAAACAATTTAATGAATAATAAATTAGGTAATTTTTATGTTTATTACGAGCTTAAATGTTGATCACGACTTAATGTACACTCATTTAAAACTCGTTGACCCCAAATTTTTTTCTTGCTGACAGATATCCCCAGCGAAGCTAAATCGAATCGGGAGAGGGGGAGTCCATATAGACGTAAACTACACTGGAAAACTAACTAACAAACCAATCATTTATTAACCTTTATTTCATACCTCCAGAAGATGCATATTTAAATTCTCTATCTGTTACGAATAAATTTCAATATTTCGGGGTTGAAATTTGGTCACATGCTAATATAATATTGATCGCGGTCTATAAGACACTAGGTCTCAATTTTAATGTTTTCTTTAATCAAATGTCACTTCCACTTAATAAAATTCCGAAGCAAGATAAATTTCTAATATTCACTGTAGGCTTTAATTTACACTTTAATCAAGCATCTGCTTGAGCACATCAATTAAGAGATTTGCTTAAAGCCGTCGTGATCTACATCTCTTTTCGAGAGACAGATACGTCGACATCACGTATCGATAATTTTGTTGTAAATGTAGCCTAGCTTGTCTGGGGAGTGACTTACTAAACTTTTAATCTTTCTGGTTAATTAGCACGGATTCTTGAAATTAAGGATACACTACCAAATAATATGAATAGTTGCTCATTAAAATATCGGTACTATATAAACGCTTTCCTTTTTCATTTTATTTATAGTTTCTTTAACTGCTAAATCATGATTAAAATTAATTTAACATTACTTTAATAATACAGCGTGTTTCCAAAAAGAATATACGTATTACAAAGTATTATTTTGTCCAAACTATCGATCGCTGCCCCTCGGCTCGGCTATTGGAGAAACGAATAGATAGTATAGTTTATTTAGTAGCCGCTAGATATCAGTTGTTTTCTGTTTTTTTGGTAACCGTCATATGTTTAAAATGGCTACTCCGCAGAAGAAATCATTTTGTGATTTGAGTTTGCGAAGTGCAATTCCGTGATTACAGTGCAAGGACGTTTCAGGCTGAACTACCAAATTGATTCTCCGAATGGATGGATCATTCGTGGATGGTTCAAATTCAAACTGCTTTCCAACGTAATCCTTCAAAATCAACTCGTCGTGCCAGTCGGGAGTTACAACTGCCTACAACAACAACTTGGCGTGTTTTGAGACGTCGATTGGTTACGAATCAGTACAAGTTACAGTTGTTACAAGCTCTGCGTCCTGCCCGGAAGCGTGGGGCATTCTGTAATGAGGTCCATGATGCTATCGACAATGATAACACTTTCTGGTAAACAAACACAATGATCTAATTTGTTATCTACAGAACCCACATGCAGTCATTGAACATGTGCGAGATTCGCCTAACATCAATGTGTTTTATGCGATATCCCGATCATCTGTTACAGTCCATTTTTCTTTGATGGAAACACGATTAACGGTCAGCAATATATCGCTATGTTACAAAACTGATTGTTTCCCAGCCTGCATGAAGACAGCTTCATTTTTCAATAACACAGGGTGTGCCTTGTCCCACACTGGAGTCGCCAAGTGCGTGAATATCTGAATAAAACTCTACCGAACCGTTGGATTGGTCGTCAAGAATTTGGCGACTTGGCATGTCTCGGCTTGGATCCACAGTCACCGGATTTGACACCCTGGGACTTCTTCATGTGGGGTTTCGTTAAATACAACGTTTATGTACCACCACTCCCACATAACCTAGAAGTGTTGAAGAACAGGATCCGTACTGTCATAACATCAATGACGAAGGACATGCTTGGCCGAGTATGGGAGGAATTTGAGTATCGAAGTGATATTATTCGTGTCGCTTATAGAGAACATATTGAACATCTGTTATCTGAACTTGAGAGGTTCGTAAATATGTGTGTAAAATTTCATATTCGTATGTCTCAAAGTTTAATAAATACGAGGGAGCGTTTTTATATTCGCGGAATGAGCGGGTTGTAGAGGGGTGAGTAGGCGCATTGGGGGCGTGGCCTGTGCAGCGACTCATGATTAGTATAAATACGAAGTTTCATTGTTATTAGACAGTTAGTCTTTGAGCTATCGTCAACCAAGTAACATAATCAGGAGTGAAAAGTGAAAATATGGAAAAAATCGAATATCGTGCCGTTATAAAGTTCCTTACCAGGCAAGGAAAATCAGTCGCGACCATAATGAATGAGATGTCATTGGTTTACGGCGACTCTTGTCCAGGAAAAACCATGGTGTACAAGTGGCATAGTTTATTTAAACAAGGAAGGGAATCCCTTGAAGACGACCCGAGGCCGGGCAGGAGCATTGAGGTGACCACGCCAGCACTTATCCAAAAAGTTGAACAAATTGTACTCGAAGATGCTCGACTAAAGAAGAAACAACTTGCAGAAATGGTTGGAGTATCCGATACAACAATTTTTAAAATCCTACACGATCATTTCGGCATGTCTAAGGTCAGCGCAAGATGGGTGCCGAGAATGCTCACGCCGCCGCAAAAACAACAGCGCGTAGAGTGTTCGCGTGCATTTTTGGACCGCTGTAATGAAGACAAGGATGGTGTATTGAGTGGAATTGTTACTGGAGACGAAACTTGGGTTCATCATTATGAACCTGAGTCCAAACAAGACTCCATGCAGTGGCATAAAAAGGGCACAGCACCTCCCAAGAAATTTAAAGTGTCACAATCAGCTGGGAAACTCATGGCAACGGTATTTTGGGACTCGGAAGGAATATTGTTGATTGATTATAAAGATAAAGGTGTTTCTATAACCGGAGAATATTACGCTTCAATATTAGAGCGACTAAAAGAAGCCATTAAAGAGAAAAGACGGGGAAAATTGACAAAAGGTGTTCTGCTTTTGCACGACAACGCGCCCGTCCACAAGAGCCGCGTTGCGTTAGCTGCCCTGCATAAGGTGGGCTTCGAAATTGTGAATCACCCACCCTACAGCCCAGACCTGGCCCCGAGTGATTATTACCTGTTTCCGAAAATGAAAAAAGAGCTGCGGGGTAAAAAATTTAGTGCCGATGATGAAGTCAAGGAGGCAGTTTCGGCGTATTTTGCAGATGAAGAGAAATCATTTTTTTATGAGGGTATAAATAAATTAATTGAAAGATGTGAAAAATGTATCCGTCTTGCAGATGAATATATTGAAAAAGAAAAATAATTTGGTTTTTTTATTTCCACCCCTCGTTACCCATTCCGCGAATATAAAAACGCTCCCTCGTATATGCATTCGAAATAAGTATATTCTTTTTGAAACACTCTGTATATCAGTTGAAAGACTTTATTTTATGCATCAAAATAAAGAAGAAAAAGAAAATTACTTAGCAAATAATACTACTTGACAAATTTTAATTTCTTTTGCATCTGTTTACTAATTTCGGAGTTCTCATTCAGTGGAATAATATGGTTTTTCTATCACGGCACATTTTCTAGATGTACAGGGGTGATATATGTAAATGTAATAATAAACAATATGATAAGATAAAAAATGAAATTAATGTACAAAATCTAGAATGTTACTGTATTCAAATCTTAATATTAATATTTGATTTGTCAAGAATCGATATTGAAGATTTTCTTCTGTATAGTACGCTGTCAGTCTCTCTAAACATAAACCAACAGTAATTGCCCATCGTTACAGAGCCCCAGCGCCCTTAGTAACGATGCTCTATGGTATGGATATCTTGGTCAAAACATTCATCCTATTCATACATACAGCTCCCAACTCGTTTGGAAAAATTTAGGCGTGAATGCAGAAAGTAAATTTTTAGTGACGTTCTTCAGTCCATGTCCTTTGTAGTTATCTAATTGAGTAATGATCAAGAGCTAACTCTAGGCTTGTGAGCTTAGCATCAAATGTTAAATCTTTCAACAATTTCCTGTTAAAAATGCCACCTGTTTCACTCGATTTGGTAAACAGTTCCTTCAAGTGTCTAAAATCTTAGCCTTTTTATTAAGAGTTTTAATAGAGCATCATCAGACATAATTTTAGAGGAACATTTAGTACTTTTTCTTCTCCTGTATGACTTCCTCATAAGCCAGTCCTTGATTTGATACTGATTTTTGGTGTCTCGACTTTTCTACATATTCAAAAAATAACAAAATTTCCTGAAACCACTCTGTAAACAACAACTTTTAAATCATATTAGAAGATATACGCATATCCACTGCATGGGCGAAAGCTCTGACAGAAGTTTGGTGCCATAATGCAGTAGCACTGTTCTCAGGCTGGTTTTTAGAGGAATCTATAAAAATTTGCCAACATTCAGCTTTATGCTTAATACCTAGCGAACCCATCAAATCATTCACTTCCATGAAGAAACATTGAATTTTTCGTTTCAAAAAAATCTGATAAATACCAATTCCTTAATTTAAATGGAAGTATTTGTACTTTTAGCTAGCAGATTCCATTGTTGGAGCTTACAACCTAATAGTTTTACTTGCTGTTTAGAACGTTTCAAATCACTAATCAAATCATTCAGCTCTTCCTGTTCTATAAAGTGAGGCACCATAGATTCAAAATTATACTCTTCAACATAGTGTTCATTTCCGTTTTTGCTTTCTTCTGATCCCTGTTCAATTATTTGCAAGTTACAGGCAGGAATAGATATATATTCCCTATGACGCATAGGTTCAAGTGCTGAGAGAACATCAGAAAGAATTATCGATCATAATTCTCACCACGAATTTTTAAGTGGGTGTAAGCGAGAGTTAGACGATAGTGGAGCATTTACCAGTTCAAGAAAAAATTGTCAGGAATACTTAAATTTTGAGTTTACCAACAGAGAAGTAAATGAAGAATAGAGGCTCCTGTGTGTCATTTGCCCAAAAATTTCGGAAACAAATAGTAGGAAACTTAATAAACTGAAACAACATTTGGAAACGCTTCATAGTGTTAACATATCCTGAAAATTTTTTGAATTAAAATTAAAATCATATGAAAAGCAAAATCGTTTTAAAAAAAGCTTTACTCGTCTCTTATAAAGATAAATATAAAATAGAATAAATTTAAACTGTACAAAGCCTCACATCATAATTATATTTGGAGACAATTTTGTCAAACAATTGCAGTTTATACCTTTATTAAACGATAATGTTCCCTGTCTAATGAGTAATATAATATTAATAATAATAATAATAATAACAATAAAGCATTTATTGTCAAACAGTATACATATTCTAATGCAAGGATAATTTATAACATAAGAAATATAAAGATCAAAATCATCAATGTATAAAATAAAAAGGCTTACATATAAAAATTAACAATTAGAAACTCCAATCAGCCAGACATGGCACATGAAAGTTGAGTTCGCTTAGAAAATCCGGGAAATCAATCCGACCAAGGATTAATCCATGCAAGGAAGACAAACTAGATACAATCCGTCTCACTTCCAACGAAGCCACGGAAATAGTGTTCGATAAGAATCCATTAGAAAATCCTATGTAAGGGAAGTAATTTTTGAACCAAAGGTACTTCAAACGTTATCCACACACTCTATAGTTCTTTTTTGGCTTTCGTAATAAAGTTCCACACTATTGGGTCATACTCCAGGACTAGTGTGATGTATAAGGTTTTGACGCAATATGAAGTCCATCATTCTATATGCTGATGAAGCAACCTTGGTAATATGGATATTAAAAGATAATTCAATATCAAAATACTCTCCCAAATTTTTCCAGCGTCGCACCTAAGGAGAGGAACGGAAGCCTCCCCATACTTATACTCTAATAAAGATATCTTGAGGGCGCAAGACATAATCTTGCATTTGGACGTATTCAATGCTAACCTATTTCTACTACAACATTCATAAAAACCGGTCAAATTATCCTCATAATTAGCCTCGAAAGCTACAATTGAAAAAATTGTTACGTCATCGGCGAACATCAATATCTGGTAATTAATAGACTCTAACAAATCGTTTATAAAAACCAAGAATAAAAACGGTTCTCAGTTATACCCCTATGGTATTCGAGATGTAATGCAATCGCGACTAGAAAAATACAATATTATTGAAGAAACAAAAAATTTGCCATGAGTAAGGTACAATTGAAATCAACTCAGTAACGAGTCACTGAACCCCATACACCGAAGTTTGGATAAGAAGCTTCCGTGGTCAATGGGAGCAAAGACTTTACCCATGTTAGTATAAATGACGTCAACCTTATTCTATTTAGAACGTAACTGCAATACTTTAATAAAAAAGCCGAAGATGTATGTTACAGTATTAGTTTCTGGGAAGTTGCGAGACATACTATTTTATTTTGTTAAGGCAACATATGGCCTGAACTAGGCAACAGAAGGCAATAAAGATGCTCATTTAATAGCCTGTGTTCGATTTTGTGATGGTATATCAGCAGTAATACTAATAGAAAACTAAAAACTAAACTAATAGATCTCAGACTTACATCACTGGCGTTATTTAATATATTAAAAATTATATAAACGAAGTGAATATAGATTTGAAAAATTACATTTACTACCAAGCTTTTGTATTTTAAGCTTTACTTGTAATTAAATATGTATGCGTTATTTTTATACAAAATACCCTGTTGTAAATTGGGCTAAGCACATGATACACGTATGAACAGCTCGTGTATCCCCTATTTTGTCGCTGAATGACGTATAGTTATATGTAAACAAATTGTCTCCATTGTTCAGTATTATTCAAGCAATTAAGCACGAGTATGTCAAAATTTAATCTAACTATAGAATATGTTTTCATTACTGCTCTATTGTTGTACCTGCTAGAATTTCATGTCTAATCTCATCAGAAATTATGCACTAGAATATGCAGAAACCCTATTTTTTATTTAAAACGTTGATACACCTTGTACTGTAATGTTTCTTAGTAACCCTCACATTTTGATTTGGTTTTAGTTCCAAGAAGGAGGTGTCTTAATTAGAATTATTGTCAAGCAAATACATAGTGAATAAAGTCCAAATATTAAACTAAAAAATAAATAAAACACTATCTACATTTCGCAATATTATATATTTACTGCTACTAGTTTCTTCTACTAGAACATTATAGAGTAATTCCAATACAGGCTACAACATCCTTTATATAAGAAAACGAGAAACAATAATTAAACGCGATTACATGAAAGAGTTGAGGTAAAATACATATACAAGGTTATTCGTTAATAAAAAAATCATTCTTCGAAATATCTAATAAATAATAGGAAAGCATTAAGGACTAATGGAATTATTGGAGATTAAAATAAAAATAATGATTGAGTGCTAAGATTTAAGATAAATTTAAAACAGGTAAATTGTTTAAATCATTAAGAAAAGTAACAGAATTGAATTAATTACACTTATTAATCTTTGTGCTTTCCATGAAATTTAGTTTTCGGCTTTTGTTACACATATCGAGTTTTTCAATAAAGACATGATGATTTTGTATTTAAATAAAACACAGAATAATTGAGATATTCCGCTAAAATTTATCCCAGGTACAGTATATATTACATTTAATTCGATGTAGTTCATATGACTACCACGAGCACGTTTACAAAGATCAATTGTTTGGAGCCAATTTTCACCCTATCTTTCACACATATCGGCCCTGAACGTTGGCAATTTAGCGTTCGAAATAGTCCATAAATTCCTCTAATATTATTGGCTTGTTGGTATAAACCAATGACTTAACGTAATCCCATTAGAAGAATCCCAACGGCGCTAAATCGCATGAGCGAGGTGGTCACCCGGCTGAACCATTTCTCTGGATTACGCGTTTACCGAAATTCCCCTTCAATAGATCAATTGTTTGACTAGCTGTGTAGCATGTAGCACTATCTTGTTGGAACCACATTTCACTGAGTGAGTCCGTCTAATTCTGGCCAAAATTAGTCTTCCAAGATGGCCGATAGCGAACTCCATTAACTGTAACATAGCGATCGTTTTCATCGACGTAAAATAATATGATCTAATCACATCCCAGGGATGAAATTCACACATGGAGTCTTTTGCAGCACATGTGCGTCTGTTACTGTCCAATGGTGCATATTTTGCTTATTGACAAAGCTCTGAAGCCAAAAATGAGCTTCATCGCTCAAGATAATTTTTCGATAGAATGTAGAATTTTGTTCAAACTTTAGCAGAGCTATCGGAGAAGCTTCGATGCTTCAAATGACCAAAAGGCTTCAGTTCTTGAGTTAGTTTGATCGCGTAAGAGTGTAAGCCAAGATTTTTACACAAAATTCGCCACAATGTGATTTGAGCGATTCCCATTTTTCGTGAACGGTATGTAATCGACTGATTTGGCTCATTTTAACTGAAGCACTTACGGCTGCAATATTTTCGCTACCTCGTTGTCCCATTGGCACAGGAACAGCCAATAATGAATATTTTATAATCGCGGTAGTAATTTTTAATCATTCCCAAACGTTGCTCGTTCGCGAACTTCGTGAACTATTGAAAGACAAAATTGTTATGTCTCTATTGGAAAATCCTTTATTTGAAGGATTTACGGTTTAAAATCTTTATGTATACTCGTATTATAGTTTGTTTCGATCAGATGTTTATTGAAGATAGCATCAGTTCTTTGGTATTTTAAGTTTTCTATATGTTTTTCTGTTCTAAGTTTAAATGTTTTCCATGGTTAGCAAATATACACAATATTACATTTTAGGCATTGAAAGTTATCAGCATTTCTCCATAGGATCAGTTTTATCCTTGGCATTAAATAATAGTTTGCCTAAATTAATATCTGTTTTAAAAGTTATATTGCAACTTGATTTATATTAAGGAACATTGACACTTTTTAAATAGAGCCCTAAAATGAGGTAATGTTTTGAAAGCTTTTTCGGTTTTATTATTAATGTGTGAATAAATTAGGTTATGATTGTATTTACATTCTTTTTTATTGATATTCGAATGGACTTATTCATTTGTCCTCTGTATTAAAAATATCGACGACTCCTTGAATCTTTCCATAATAAAATTAAAGAACTAGCGAATTATCAATCTGTTACAAATTAAACACACATTTGTTTATTACTCAATATTTCGTTATATTTTTTATAGCTCCTTACGAATTGAATTAGAACATACACCAGTAAATAATCTAATGCATAAGCATGTATTCGAATCTGCAAATATATTATAATATATAATAAATGAAAAGATAAGGAATTATAAGAAATAACTTTGAGTTGAATACCTGCACTTTCATAGAATATTACACAGAAATTTAAAACCATAGAATCCTTTACTAGATTAAGTTGAGTTCAAGTTGAATTCATGTAAAAGATTAAGTTGAGTTCAAGTTGAATTCATGTAAAATTGTTAGACCGTGGTTTATCAAGACCTTGTACATTATCTACTAGAACTTACACACATGAAGTAGTCACATTATGGTACAGACCTCCCGAACAGTATTAGGTGTAAAAATGTTCAATACGGTTGTTGATATATGAAATTTGGGGTGTATTATGCCAAAAATGATAATGAAAAGAACATTACTCTCTGATGACTAAGAAACTGGTTAATTATATAAAATGTTAGAATATATGGAATACTATCAGAAGATTGGCCAATTGTATCACTGCAACCAGATTATAAAAATCATTTTCCAAAACGAAAATCAAAGAATTAATCAGAATTAATATTCATACCAAGTAAAGAAGCTAAAAAACTATTAAGAAATATGCTAACGCACAACTCTGAAGGCCGCCCAAATGTAAAAGATTTCTTAAAATTTAAATATTGAAAAAATGTGAAACTAGTGCTATCTGACTTTAAATATTTTGAAAATTCTGAATGACGAGTGAGTTTTAATTTTTAAATATTTTCATAATTACTGACTGTTAAAAGTTTAAGTCGTCTTGGATGTTAATAAACAGATTTTATACAAAGTATATGTAATGAAATAAATGCATTTGTAAACTATCTGTTCGTAAAGTTTGCAGAGGAAAATGAGAAAATATAGAAGTTATTTATCATTTCCAAAAACATTACTGGCACACTACTTATGTATACGTACTATTTGGACATGCTTCTATGTAAAGGAGAAAACCCTTGTTAATACAATTATTAAGCCGTTATATGGTAGCTATTATACGATATGTCTTTTCTATTTATGGAAGGAATTACCTGCTTGAGAAATGTCTGTAACTGGTCCATTACAATTAACTACCAAAGAAATTATATGTATTTTGAACACGTTATATGAAATGTATACATATTTACAAAACGGTGCAATAATGCGAAAAAATCTGGCATACATACATATACATTCCTAATATTCAAGGCTGTCAAAAATACATTCCTTCCATAAACACTATTTCATTATCATTGAAAAGAAATTGTATTGAAATATGTGTTTAATTTCATGGTCAATGTATTATATGCATTATATTTACAAACATTTTCGTCGTTAAATATAGAATATTAATTCGTTCATTAGGAACACACACTTTAATGCCTATTGTCAAATATTAAAGGAAGAGAATATACTAAATATTTATTACCACATACAAAAAACCATATCTTTTAAAAAATTAAGTGCTCTTGTGTGCTTTATCTAACGTGCAGTAAATTTAACAGCAATGCATAAAATAAACAATATACTGGGTCTCCCATGACATAATTGGCATGGCTTAAGAATTTGTTACTGAAACAATTTCAAGTTAAAAATATCTAATTAACATATGCCCAAAACTGTATCGTAACTGAGCTTCAAGCATTTGGAGTTTTATATAAACCTCCAATCCAGATATTGCGTACCGCTGCTGATTTCGTTATTAAAAATCGGATTGGCTGTGATTCATCAGTTATTATTCATTGAGACAGTATACTTCAATTAAGTTAATTTAGAGTGTTTATTTTCTCGCGTTACATTAGAGTAAACTTTAAAGTATGTTAGTTTTTTCGAATGAAGAACACGTCTATATTCACATTATTTATGGATTGTGCAATAGAAGTGGACGAACGGCAGTTGATGAATATCGTCAGTGATTTCCGACTCCTAAAGTTGCTAAAACTGTTTTCAGCAATGTCCATCAATGTTTAGAGGAAAGAGGGAAGTTTTCTGCAGCTACTCCTAAACATCTCGTGCAACAAGACTTACTTAAGAAAAATCAGTATTTAATAGGATTGATCTTCTACTAATGTCTGAAGAACAGTCAACAGACTTAACATAGTCCGCATGAGAGCACGGAGAACTTTACACAATTTCGGTTTAAACCTGCACCATATTTTACCGGTATAAGCTTTAAAACATGACGACTACCCATTAGTAGCCTTAGTAGCTGGTCTGAGAATCGAGGACTCTAACGGAAAATATGATTTAGTGATCAAGCCTCCTTCACCAGAAAAGGCATCAATAACACCGGGAGCACCACATTGTTGTGTACTTTAAAATCCACGGCAAATTTACGAATCCCATTTTTAAGATAGATTTTCGATGAATATTTGGTACGGCATTACTGACGAACATATTATTGGTCTGTTCATAATCGAAGAACGTCTTACACTCATTCGTTATTTACACTTCCAATATTTACAACATTAGTGTATGACGTTCCTCTAAATGTAAGCACGATGGCGCACTTCAGCACTTTAGTATACAAGTAACAGATTTTCTTAATCAAAACTATATGAACCGGTGGATTGAAAGAGGTTCAACAGTAACTTGGTCGCCTAGGCTACCACTCAAATCCTCTAAATTATTTTTATGGAGACAGCTGAAAGTTTGATTTATGCAGAAAAACTTGAAATCAGAGAATAACTAATTGCTAGAATTATGGATGGCACAGAAACTATTCATGCCGATGCTGAGACTATTAGTAGAGCTACCTCTTCAACTCTAAGAAGAGCTTGACTATCTATACAGCAACTGGGTGGATATTTCGAACAACTAATTCAATAAAGCGGCTTTTTATATAATTTTCATTGACGTTTTTTCGCAGATGTATATAATACCTGCATTAATAGGGTTATCTAAAACTATAAATACTTGTAGCTTGATAGAGTTCTAGGCATATGTTCTTTAGACATTTTGAACATGAAACTTCTATAAAGCATTTCAGTGGTGATTGCGATGACTGCAAGGATAGTGCAAAGCAAGTGCAAGCAAAATGTTAATGAAAACATCACACTTACTCAGCCTCTTGTGCTTTTCGATGGCCGATTCACTGTCCTGAAGATTGCTGATGAATTGAATTTGTGGAAACCGTCTGTGTACATGATTCTTATAAAACTTAGAGTTGGAAAATCGTGTATAAAAATTTCAACTGGTCGTTCGTTCTTTCAGAATGAGTAAAAAACCCTTTATAGTACGAAAAGGACTGAAGATGGGTATAGCGATTGCCATTACTTGTTGATGTAAAAGTAAATTCTGCATTTGCATACGAACAAAAATATGGGTCAGTGTATTTAAGAAAAGTTGTCATGCATTAAAGTTGCACCTACTTGAAGCTATTTTATGAACATCCTATATAACATTTGTCAGAAACAAAGGCATCGAGATGAAGTTTGAGGAGTTTTCTATTTATGCGGAAAATATTCCGGTATTAAAATATTATAGCCATAGCAAATAATAATAATAATATTAGTGCGAAACCCAATATTTTCAAAAAAAAAAATCGAATATCTACAACTTTTGAATGTAGGCATAGGGAACACTTAACAAAGTCTTCCTAGAATATTTTGTGACATTCATATATGCACGAAAGTATTTTCTTTGAATAGAAATCAAACCCTTTAGAATATTTTAAAATTTTCAAAATAATAATAAAGTAAGCTTTCCTAATACGTCCGTCGAACACTTTCGCGAAGAAAATAACTAGCTGGTGCTTAGAATGTTTTGGCGACGTATCAATGAAATCTCACTCATCTTCTTTTCTTGATTTTCGTTTGGTTTGACCTAGGCGCCTGTTTCGACCAAACGAGATTCAAGAAACGAACATGAGAGGAATCTTATCCTCAAAACAATCCTAAAGATCTACAAAATACACACAGCGATGTACAAGAGACCAGCGATTCATTTCTGACCAAATCTGATCCAATTTCATTATTCCTTACTCACCTTTCTAGAACCTTTTATCTTCCGTTTACAAGTACTCGTTATTATTCTAACTCTCCGATTTTGTCTGTGATGTAGCGTAAAAATATGTGGATACTGACAAATGTAATAATAAATTCAATGCTTTAAAATTGACTAGTTTGTAGGTTGAAAAAATAATGTTAAGTTTTTGTTTACCGAACAGATATATTACGATACATATTAACATTACTATAGTGAAGATAGAATTAATTACTTCGTGTAAAATATGTTCCTCTGTATTTAATAATTTATTCCTTTTGTTAATCATAGTTATCTTCAATGCTTTCTACTTAATCGTGTAATACCCTCGCTACAGTATTATCCTTATACCTAATGGTCTCAGTATTGTGCCTCCATTAATTATGCTCTCTTATACTCTTCTGTATGTATATCGTGTATTTGTATTATAGAACCTAGAGTTTACGCTATACTATTAAGAATTTAATATTCATTTGATCATACCTTGTATATCACAAGTTTTCTTTAAATCCCATTGTTTGTGTTGTTTCCGTACGTTATAATTATGTCATTTTTGTCGCATCTTTAGAGTTATGTTAATTTAGAGATCTAGAACTTACATACATATGTACATAAGAACGATATTATCTAACTAGAGTTTCGATCCTGAGTTGGTTACAAATTTGTGATTTGAATTTCGTGAGATTATTATCATTATTGCACGTTTTTAGGTGTTTATGTTTGGGTGTGCATATCTTGCTTATTGTTTTTAAGGAAATTTACCATGTCATACATGCTATTTACAATTTTTACTTGGTAAAAAGGCTTCATTTTTGGAAGATAAAGGAACTTTTTTTACTCTCTTCAATTTAAAACTTGCGTTTATCCATCTACTTCTTGAACATGTTCTATAATTTTTTAAATTTCTTCCCTAGTGGCTTCAACACTTTAAGTACAAGCTTAAGTACACCTGTAAATAAGAGCTTTGCAAATATTTTAGTACATATTTTAGTACAAGTATTACTTATTACCAATTCGAATACAAGTTTTGAGTACAAATTTTAAGTACCAACCGTGCGAGTTCTGGTCATTGCATGTGATTCATCTGTCGCTAGTTTCGTCAATTTATATCTTGTGTGCCTACTAATAAGATACCACTTGATTCAATCTGAGCAATCGTTGCAATTAACGTCTCCGTTGTAGCTGTAGTAGTTAAGTGTTCATATAGATCTCGAACTATTTTTTTCTTATTTACTTCTAGTATAAAACTGAGTTAATTTTTTTATTTTGTAATTTAGTCAGTAATTATATTTTTTTGTTCTCTATTTACTTGATAATGTATACACAAGAATTGTCTTTTTTTTCTAGCGTGTATAAGTGTAATTTGTCGTTTTTTTTATTTTGTTAAAACACCTTCTAAATATAAATCTAATTCAAGAAATTTCAAAATGTAAAATTTTTCCCATTGTCAGAAAAGTTCGCTTAATGTTTTTTCATATTTTTATTACGTTATTTTCAATTTAATATTTTTTTAATAATTAAAACAATTTTATTTACTTACATTTTCTTATTAGCGAGTTTTCTTTATCTTCTTGTCACTGTATTGTCCATACTTTTGGAATGTTCGATGTCTAAAACAGGGGACAAGATTGATTGTTCCTCATCTCGTCACTCAAAAAAGATGGCGCGCCTATTTTATGTAACAACTGACACCACCATCTTAGACTGAGTAAACTGGCATTTTGCACACTGAGTGGACAATTTCAGGTAAGCAAACCAAAGCATGGTAAGTTATTGTTTTCTTTTTATTTATTTTATTATAATATTTTGGCTTTAAAAAGCGAGTCGATAATTTTGAAGTGGCTTTTATATTTGTTTTTCCGAATTAAGTTTATAAATAGATTTTCTTTTCACCACTTTATTCTTTCCTAGAATATATTACTGTTTGTTGTTTTTTATTGAGCTGTAATTGATTAATGCCGTTAAGTAATAAATTATAAATTAATTATGTTTTTAAAAATGAAGAAATTCATCTTGCTGCTTAATATAAAAAGTTGTGCAGATTAAATTATTATCATTCTAACAAAATGTTTCGTGAAAAAAATGTGTCACTGCGTAAATGATCAAAAGCTTACAACATCCAAAATCTATGACTTTGTAAATTATTGGTGTTATATCTGTATTAGAGTTTGAATACATATTTTTGTGTGTTTTAAACTAGGCATTTATGTAAATATAAAAATGCATTGTCACGATACTCAAAGCTACAGCTTATGTGATACGATACAAAAATCACACGTAATGTACTTTAATTCACATTAATTCACAAGATAAAAAGTTTATTATTCTTGGTAGAAACATTACGTTCATGCATATAAATACATATGTTCAGTATACTACTGAAAATCTTAATTTGATTTTTTAAAGAGTACGTATAATTACACATCGATCTTGTCTGGGATATGATAGAAAGAGAGAGATGACTTTATATATGTATCTTAAAAACTACTAGATTTTTCTTATTGAATTCCACTTGCTTTCCACAACCTCAGTAAAGGGTAAAATGTCGACAAAAATACATTCCATTGTAAAAGTTCATGGATTCGTGTGTGATTTCTTGTAACACAAAAATATAGAGAATGTAGTTTAAAGTAGATCTCTGAAGGTTGATATATAACGCCTTGCCACAATTAAACAGTGTCGCACCTGGACAACTACGGTAAAAAAAATACCCATACGAAAACAAATTCCGCACGCGATCCGTAGCGCTGAAATCCAAAACGTATACAACGGGTTATATATCAACCTTCAGTGATCTAGTTAATCAACCACAGGCTCCATCAAAGTTACCTAGTTCAAATTAATTTAACATACTTTATTATAACAATATAATTTAGGAGAGGTACATAATATATGTTAATAATAATAATTATATTATAGAAAACGACGATATTGTAGAAAGCATATATTTAACCATAGTAAAGAAATGTCTGATAGAGTACGTTAGTGATTTTAGAATTCTATTTAACAATATAAAAAGTTAGGATTTAATGAAAAATTCAATTGCAAACGAGATAAATTAAATTAGAATGAAATAAGAAAATCAACTTAAAATATTTTAATAAATGAAAAATAGAATTAGCCAAACGATGAAGTGACACAGCTAATCATTTTGGTGCTTATTTTCGAGGAGAATTCGTCTGCATTTCGAGGTACTAACATGACTAACGAAAGTAGTCATAAGAGAACTTGTTTGCATTTTGAAGTGACCAAACGTGTAAAAATTTTATAAGTTATAATAATAAATACTTGTTCTTATAGAACTTCATTCAATAATTTTCAAATATATTATAATTTTAAAATTGAGCCTTCAGTTGGACTTTACCGATTTAAAATCAATTAGACAAAACCAATTAATACGTCTATGGCTCTGCGATTTTCAGCTCTGAGGTTTATATTTTATTTTTGAGAACGCGCTTAATTTTAAAATTTTGTACTTCATCAAACATCTACTTGTAGACGTGCCCTGTTGGGCGGTAGACAGTCATGTTTGTACCAAACGAGAGATGTGTTAGAGTTGTTATTGGTTAGGGCAAACAAAAAATCAAAAATTTAGTATACTTGTTTAAATGTTTAATTTTGTATTGCTGAAAATACATGGAAATCAGCTATGATTATGAGGAGTGACCATACGTATATTTATTTTGATTTCATTTTTACATTCAAAGACAAGATTATTGAATTCTGAGTTTATAATTTAGACTGTTTTTTTTTAAATTTCAAAAATAGATTGTAGTTTTTTATGAAGAAGGTCTGAAAGAGCCTATACTAAACAATCAAATTGGATTTAGACTAATGTAATTCCTCAATATACATACACACACAGCAAATTTAAAATATTTGAAAAAGTACCCGACATTGAATTTATTTTCGAAAAAGTATGTAAAAAATTTCCGAAATTCAAATAAAGAATTTGAGACAAAACCTATCATTATGAAAATCATATAGTAGCAAGTATATTAATAAGTTATAATAAATGGGGGAAATTATCATTCCTTAGGTAATAAATATATGGATGATGAAATGTGAGTTTGCCTTAATAATTTTTGAAAAAAGTTAGTAAATTTTCGACTAACGTATACACCTCATAGTTGATGACAATCGTTAAAATACGAAATACAGCGGTCAAACTAAACGGTCAATAGGAACCCGGTATAAAGAACATGTCCTGCACATTAAATTATATCGGCCTGAGAAATATCGTTAATTAAATATGTAAATAATTACTGTGAATTAGACAGTTACGGGAGCATCTCTATTATCAAAAATAAAAGCCATGTGGTCTAAGCGAATCAGTTCGATGCCCTGTTCTGGACTCTACGAGTTCCTGGAAGACACGACTAGTAAAAAGGTCCGTAGCGATTACGGGGTCTACAGTACTATAAATATTGATTTCTAAGATAAGAAAAATGTATTACCGCGAACTCAAATGCGACACTGATTTGTTGATGATGACAATTTAATCGTCGAAATTCGTATAGAGAGTTGAACACATATAGTTAAAAAAACCCTTACCACGTTTTTTTAACTATGTGTATATTATATAATAAATCTATACAAGGGTTCCAGTATATACAAGAAAATTTAAGAAAGTAACCTGTTACACTAAAAATGCCTTTAACAGCAGCTCTTGATGAAATTTGAGTGATGTTCTCTCAATATAAAGTATCTAAAAATCAGCATCTCTCATACGACTTTCAGTTACCATAAAAGAACAATAAGCTGCTAAAGTAAAAGTATGGGTAGAAATATGGCAATTTCTCCAAACGAGAATGCAAAACTACCTGTATTCATTATTACTTTGGCAAAAGGGGCTGGTAGAGATTTACCAAAACATATAAATTATGAATTATGAAACCGTAATCCGCAGAATTCTCCCACAAATACTATTTAGATCCCTTAATAATTAACCAACATTTTCTTCCTATAAATAAGGAATAAGTGGTCTTTGACTAGAAAATAAATCCTTCAGATTTGAAACCTTGATGAGAATTTTTTTTAAACACTTCGATAACCAAATCATTAGTAAAAAGTGACACTATTTTCTAGAACAACTGCAGCATCTGATAGGAAGAACACATAGCGGTAGGTGCGCTAACGCCAATACACAACTACTAATTGTATGTAAAGATATAAACAAGTGGGTGGCTCTGTTATCACAAATACATATGTCCAGGGACAATATACTCCGTCACCAAAAAATGGGTGGATAGAATCTGACCTTTTACATTTACCTTTTAGTTTCTTACTTCACTTTCATTATTAGAAATTTTTGAATTTGACAGACGATATTATAAATTTACGATCGGCGTACGCCACATGGAACTTCAAATTTAATTAAAATAGCTGGAGAAAATAATATAGTCATTTTAATATGACCCTCGCACTTGACGCATCTACTACAGTCTCTAGACTTAAACGTATTCAAATCGCCAGAAGCACCTGTCTGGGAAATATCCGTTCAACCATGCTCTAAATATGCAAAATTTAGTAAAAGTTTATAAAAATTTCGGAGCACGTCAATAAAGGTGCATCTTCTTCATTTACATTTACAGCAAATTTCACATAATTTAGGAAAACTGGATAACATGCATAAAGAAAAAAATACGAAGTAGCAGAAAATGACACCGAATCCAGAGAACAATTGATGGATCACTCCTTAGGCTAGAGAAATTTCAATTAAAAGTTATAAGGGGTGAGCAGAAAAAATCAAATTAATTGTGATTAAAAACTCTAATATGTAGTTTTTAAGTACTGGCGATTCGGCATTAATTATGGTCTTATATTTTAAGAAATTGAAAGAAATGAGGAGAATATATTTTTTACAGGAATGAATATTCGTTGCGCATCTTGAATTTAAACAATTTTGTTTCTTCGTTTCTGTATATGAATAAATTCAAATGTTTCTTAAAAAATAGTAAAAACCGATTTTAAAGAGTTCCAATATTTGTATTACCACAAACAGATGAAGTCGTTTCAATAAAAGCATGTTGATTCAAAATATAAAAGCCTTTGGATTTAGTACAGCATGCGAAGTGGTTATTTTACGCAACAAGTAGCTAGTACATGTAAAAAGCATAATACTCCTCACTCCGCTAGCATAATGTGTAATGTAAATATCTGAATTCTATCACGGGATGCCGTGTTTATAAACTGCGTGTTCAAAATTTGGTAAATATTTAAATCCTAACTATATGTACTACCTTGTTTTGATGTAATTTGCTATGATTACAAGCGTACTAAAAACAATATTCAGACCAGAACTCATTTTTTGGAATCTAGTTTCTCTGGGAAATATATTTATAATATGTCCAGACACACTGTGGAGATTTTCGTCTCACAATTGTTTACAAACTTTGAAGTCTTACACAAGCATATGTGTTTATACGATATCTTTCTATTGACTTACAGAAAAGTAGTTCTTCTACAGCTGACATACCATCACTAAATCGAACATAGGTAATTAAAGGAACACATTTATTGCTATCTGTTGCCTTATCAAGCTGGATTGAGAACAGTTTGTTACGCAAATTACAGAAAAGCTAATGCTCTATATTTTCAGCTATATCAACAATTCGACAGGTAACATATCACTTGATAGAGGTTTGTACTGCAATTGTTTGACAACATTATCTCCAAACATAATTTCTACAATAAATCGCAGGTTGTAGAATTACTTCTTCATCAATTGTATGAGGCTCTTTACATCTGGCTATTTTGTATGAAACTTTATAAGAGGCAAGTTTTTTCCTTCACTGGTAAAGCTTTTTTAGAAGGTAAATTTGAATGAGCCTGTGGTTGATTAGCTTAATCACATAAGGTTGATATATAATCCCTTTCCATAACAATTTTCGTATTCTGTCAACATATTTCTACAACTTTCATCATCAGCAGATAATTAAACAGCGTCGCAACTGGAAACCACAACAAAATCCACACGAAAAAAATTCCGTACAGCATTGTACAAGGAAAAGCAAAAACACACACTGTGGTGTGAAATCTTTGTTGTCGAAATACATATACAGTATACGGAAATGATTATGGAAAGGAGTTATATATCAACAACCTTAAGTGATTAAATTTTTTTAGAGATATGATTTTTGATTGCTTAAATTTATTTCGAAGAATTTTCGGTGTTTATTAACGTACTCATTATGAAGCGTTTCCTAATGTCGTTTAAATTTATTATGCTTCATGCTGTCTGCTGCCAAAATTTTAAAGCAAATGACACACAGAGGCTTAAATTTTACATTACCCACAATTTTTAACTTATACGTTCCAATTGTAGGAATACAAAGATATGTATATCTAAAAATGTATATGTGCTAGTTTTAACTTACAGTTTTGAAACAAACAGAAATAAAATCCAAGGGTTGAAAATGCTTTTTCTCAGAACAGTAGTGGAAAAAACAAGAAGAGACGGAATTAATAATAATACAATACATGGGAATGGTGTAGCATGGAACTTGTATCAAATATAATATAAACAAATAGTAATTCGAGTTGTTCGATCACATGGTATGAATGGACAAATGTAAAGAAGTTAGGCGAATATGGAAGACGAGTGGGGAACGTAAACGCAGAAGAGGTAGACAAGCTAGGTTATGAAATAGCGAAACAAGTTCCGAAAAATACTTGGAAAGAAAAATGTAGACTGGAAGCAGACATAACGAAAAATCGAAAGATGTTGCGAAAATTCGATTTAACAGCATGACAATAGCAATTTTTCAATTGTGACATATTTTGTATTTTTTATTTCATTTGTCTACCACGATACATTTATTTTATCTACATTTGCAGACAGATATCTGTATTTTACTTCATCATCCAATATTAATAGCTACACAATATTTGTTTTGTTCTTTGCTGTCATTATTACATTGTTGGCATACAATTGTATTGATTTATTCACAATATTTCCTGCAATGATAAGCATTCGTTTTCTCTGATTCTCGTTTAGATCTGAGAGAGCCTCAGAAACGCCGTTTTAAATTTCTCTTCTTTCCATCATTCCTTTAATTAATTTGATTAACTCTTTTGGAACATTAAGGTTTTGTATTTCCTTTACACGTTTGTATCTATAGAGGCCACTGAAAGTTTGTTTAAAGACTACAAATAATGCGTGTAATGTTATACTGTATTCGCGGCATTTCTCAAATATTTGTGCTAAAATATTTATGGTGTCTATAATGGATTTCGGTTATATAGAAACTTGATAATATTATATGATGAGACCCAGATATCCTTGAGTATTTGTTGGACCAAGACTCATTCTATTTGACTTGCACAATTAACAGTGAGAAAACTTTGTTCTAGTTGAATATCCCATAATCTATCCACTACTCCAAAAAGAAAATCGTATCAAATGGTGCAAAACAATGTTAAAGAAATTCGTTTACCAATTTTCTAAACATATCTATGACATCATTATGGATGATGATGAATCGTGAATATGTTCATAGGAGCCGAAAGCAAAGAAACAATTGGCAGTTTAAACATTTCAAAATTAATTTTTGCCAACAAAAGTTGTTAGATCGCGAGGCACTTTTAAAAAAATGGTTAAATGTTTTGTAGCCAAATCTGATTGCATTGCTATAATTACTTTATACCAATTGAATAGTAAATGCGCACAATAATTTGCTCGTTCGCAGTCACTAATAAGTAGTGCAAAAACAATCCTAATTATATAATTATACTTCATCATGGTAATGCTGCAACTTGTACCGCTCACGCAGCGGTATATTATTTGAGAAGCAAAGGAACCGAATTCACCTTTCTTCAAGGCGACAATTTACAGGCAACCTTTTTCTTATTTCCCATAATCAAAAATAGAATGCATAGCCATGGCTTTTCCCGTCCTGAAGAAGCAGTTAATGAATTGAAGTCATATGTCTTTAGTATGCCAACTTCTGAACGGAATAAACGTTGTAGTGATTGATTTGAATAAAAAAATGCATATAATGTAACGGTGAATATTTTATTTATTTGCGTATGGAATGTTTTTTCACAACTATTCCTGAAATATAATAAATATTTTTCTACTGCTTGTATACCTCTAAATTATAGTTCTAACCCATTGTCAGTATTTTTACGTATTGTTATTTATCCTTTACACTGTTTATACAGTCACCCTACGAATTTGGGCGATAATGTCCCTTATTAACTATATTTAATATGTATATTATAATTTAAGCTAAAGATAGGTCGGCCGGTATGGATGGGTGGTATTAATTCATTTTAATATCTCTTGAAATACGCACAAACTATTTAATGACGAATACAAACATTTAAATTTTCACGTTACTCTATATGATTTTCAAGCAGATTCGACTCTTCAGATTACCATAAAAACACATGAAAACAAATTAACTTCAGAAATTGAGATGAAGATTTATAGGAGACAAATTTCGTTCATTAAATAAATTAAGATTTAACCATATTATAAAAAATACACTGAATCCATATGCTAGCCCATAATAAAGCGAATTGGTTAAATATCTAAAAAATTCTGTCGCACATTCGATATTTTTGAAAAAAACTATTTCATGATATATTTCAAGCAACACCCACTTCTGCAGAAGCTGTTTCGAATAAAGACTTAATGAAAAAGGTTAACACTATTTTAAAGGAGATAGACTGCCATAATAATATGGATCGCTAAACATCCGTAAACAAATGGCATTGAGTTCCATTCTTAGTAGTTAATGTACAGTATACAGGAAAGAGACTTACACAAATAGATAATTATCCATCACATTTTACCACTACTTAAAGCAGAAGAGGATAATAATTAAAACAAAAAATTAACGAGGACAACTTAAGAAACAAAAATATTACGTTAACGAAATATTAACGGATAATATAGAGAAAACTGTGAAAATATGAAGCTAAGATTGATCGCCAAAATTATGTGGATTACACTGGTCAACACGAATTATCTAAATGACTTTCTTCTTCTTCTTCTAAATAAGACTTGTTGTTTAGTAATGCGAATGTGCTAAATCGGAAAATCATACTGCCAAAATTACGCAATATTTAGTACGAATTCCAAGAGAAATTATATAAACCAGCCATTTAACACATAGGTTTCGTGAAATAAATTTTCTCTTGGAGTAACTTCTCGTATATTATCCAGGATCTCATCTTCATTGGTACCTATCTTCCGTCACTTTTAAATTTAGATGAAATGTTTCGCCCTGTTCATTGCTTACAGCACCCAATTTTAATTTATTTAAATTATTTTTTCTCTGTACACTAATGGTTAGCTTATAACATTGTTTTCTCCAACATCTAATGATATTCTAGAAGGCCAGTGTTTTTGACTCGCGCCTCATTTTTATAATTGTTTATGTCTTCAAACAAAACTTCAAAGCCTACTCTGTCATTACACAAGCCTGTGATTAAATTTCTTTCTAATAAAAAAAAAATAAAGTGATCGATTGATGATCATTTTACTGGACCCTGTATAAATATTATAATGAGTATACAAAGATATTTATACTATAGCAAGGTAATGTAAATTGCCTTTGGACAAGGTAATTTGGATAGCATAATTTTAATTGATGTGTGTGAGTTAAACTCGCTTAATATGCCTTCTGCTAGGTGCGGATTAAACGAAGAAATTAACTGAGAAAATTGCAAACGATTTTCAAGTCATTAGAGGTTGATATCATATGTATTGGCGGATGTGTGCGTATGTATCTTTTGATTATGTAGAAATACACATAACTTTTGAAAGGGTAGAAAAGCAAGAATTAGAATGCCAATTTTATACCTCAATAAAATGAACAAATTTACTTCGATCATTCCCATTAGGATAATCCTGAAAGACTTTTCATACGAAAGCGCGGTTCATTTTCCTCCCCTTTTGAATTTGATAATTATATTGACTTAGATTAAATATCAGCTGCATGTTTAATTACTATTTAATTCACTTTATTCTTAGCTTATTAAATTACATTGGAATAAAGGTGGAAACGCTAAAAGTTTTTGAAAGAAAAAAAAACATAAATTCAGACTTTAATTAAAACTTCCTAATCTTTTTAGTATACATCAAAGCGAAGTGATTAAATATATTTTAGTACATTTTAAAGTTTTATGAAAGAGGAAAGTAATTGCGCTTTTTGTGACAAATTTTTCGATACTTTTTGAAGACATTTTTTATGTTTTAAGATATGAAAAATAAGCTACTCATGATTATATAATAAAAGTTCTTATATTAGCAGTTTTACAAATAATTTGGAAATGTGAATCGACGAAATCTTTATTTTACAAACATTACATTAGACAACTATAACTATATATGTAATAATAATGTAAAATATATATCCAAGGACAACGTATGTGTAAATTGTGATTTCTTTTAGGTGGCTGATTCTTTGACACTTGCGCTTGTCTGTGCCTACCATTTCATCATTTACAAATCATTCAGATATTTTAACGAAATTTGCATTCAGTTGCGATTATTTTGCATACATTAACTCCAACTTTCGGTGGTTACAATCGTCCAATAAAAAATCATTGAATGTCTGGTGTAAAAATTCGAATCAATATATTCATTTCATAACTTTCTTGTGCCAATGAAATAAAGAACTGAAAAAGGACGAAGATAATATTACAGTTATACGTAAGGGTATTGTGATGTTCCAAGTAAATCAATTCCACGCCGATCACATGTATTGACTAATCTCCACCGTGAGTTTATAGCAAAATTTTCGAAAAGATCTTAACCTAGGTACTTGCAAGTTTGCTTCAGCTCAAGAACTCAAACCGAGCGATTATTTGTTGCGTCGATAGTACAGTAGTTTGTCTTTAGAGAAACCTGAAAACGACTTCATAAGAAAAGCAACTTCAGCGACGAAATACTTCTCAGTGATTTTGCGAATAAACAAAACCGCTGTATCTGATCCAAAAATCAGTCAGAAGTAATGCACGAAAAATATTGCATCAATTAAACTGATTGTCTGGTGTGTATTACAAGTTCGAGGCGTCTTTGGACATTACGTTTTTCTTTGAACGATGTTGGTAACCTCGTTATCGTGGATGAAACACCGTCTGAATGTTAGCTAGATTTCTGTCACCCGAATTAGATACTTTTTTGTATCGCATTTGATTTCAACACTACGGTGCCATTTGCTGTACTAACAATCAAACGATTTGCTTGCAGAAAAAAAGTTTCCTGAACAATTATTTGCAGAAACAGACCAACTAATTTTTCTCCACATTCATGCAATTTAACACACCCTCTGTAGGGTTATGTTATGTCGTTAGTTTACGCCAGTAAACCAATAACATTAATCAACATCGAAAGTATCATTGGTAACATTTGTCCCAGTGCTTGTGAAAAGTTGTAGAAAATTGGTTCCTATCTAGAACCAATGTTATTTTTAATTTCTTCCTTAATATTTTGAAATTGAATACAGTTGAGCGCCTTATGTGAATTCCGTGTTATCGATAAACACCTATAATTGGGATATACGAGTATATGTCCGCTACTATGAAGTGCATAAAATTACTGCTGACAATGTACAAAGTACTGATTGGTAGTTCAACCTAAAAACTGATGCTGCTAAGAACTCATGTATTTAGAAAATATAAACAGTACTGTCTTGTTTTTTAACGTTATAAAGCTCATCGTTCGAAATGCAAGGCACTTGTTACGTACTCATTTTACTTTTTACTTCATTTTAAGTTTTATGGTATATAAATATTTCCTGTTAGGTAGCATTATATTCATATTTTATTTATATCGCTCTGTGTTTTAATGTCATAACCCTTGTGAATATAATAGTCAAATTTTCATATAATTTATAAATTTACTTCAATTACCTGTAATTGGACTGAAGTAATTCCTTACGGCCTTGCTCTGTCAAATATTTCATCTCTAATAGCCTACAATATGTTATTCGTTCGAATTGATTTGTTATTATTTTTATTCCTTTGTGATATCACTAGCGCTATCCCTAATGTGTTAACTTAATTTGGTATAAACATGTTAGAGGGTTATCAGTTTCTGCACTTGAAGGTATTTGCTTAATTATGCTAATTATGACAGCTTCCGATTATCTGATGTTCATTGCTAGTGTCTTTGAATATTCTGATAATTAAGTTTTACTAGTGAGGGCGTAATGGTCATCTTTTCTATTCTTTTTTGTCACATCCACGCCATCAAAAATACGTGATTGATATTTCGACTCTACGATAAGCTTCGGAAATATTCTATTACTCCTGTGCGAATCGTAATTATGATCGTGTAGATAGTTTAGCAACATTTTAAGGTGAAACGATTTAAGCGTGGCCGAAAGAAACTATAGTTGAATTATAGCTCTATTAAGTTAATAATTCATCGTATAATATTTTGGATTTGTTGAAAATCTGTCGACGAATATTCATGTAGTGGAAATTACGCCACCATTTTGCTTTCTACCACACTTTTCGGATAAAAATGTTTATTTAAAGACTCTCAATGACAACTAAGTATTAGTCATTATTTTTTTTTACAATTTGGTGTTGTTTTCATTTGAAATTTTGGAATCGTAAATATTGGGTTATGATATAGACTTATTAATTACTACGCAAATTCTCGTATTATCTCAGTATCTGCTTCTGCATCCTAGGTCTACTATTTAGACCACTGTCTTCTTCATCAAACAGGAGACACAGGGTAATATCGACCTAATGCCATCAAAACTTATAGCTAGGTAGTAACTCAACTACCTCCAAAAGGCTTCGACGTGGGATTAAATGTATATTCAGTAAGTGTATAACAGAGGTATGTGTACTTTAATTATTTTATTATTAAGAAGGACGAGTAGTCATAACAAAATGATGAAATCGATTCACTAATTAGTTGATGAAATATTACTAATAATTAAATATTCAGTTACCACATTTAAGTTTTATTACTACTACTACGCGGAGTATTAGAATTTTTGGCACTCCATTTCATGTTCAAAATCGAGTACTTCTTTTGCATCAATTTATTTGTAAGGATCATTGACAGATCTCTCCAGAATTTCTTAAAATTTGACCCCAAAAATACCCGAGTATTTGCGCAATATTATCCTCTTAGGATAAAAGAGGCAGTTGTAGCATTAAATCAGACATAAAAAGTCAATATTCCATGTATTCAACAAGCCTATTGCGCTATTTGATTATAATGAACAATTGTTATATATATATATATATATATATATATATATATATATATATGTTTTTTTTTCTAAATCTTGAATTGAACCGTCGGCCCTCAGCTTATAGGAGTGCTTTACTGGTATTCGATTAACATAGGTAGCTGAATTTATTTATTTGTTAGAAGACTATGAGCTGATTACGTAGTCAGTGTAACTGCCTGTTGAAATATACTATTTTAACATGCTCATGATATATGCGTATACTTGTGCATACTACAGTGCCGTATTTATGTGGACATATATGAAAGTTGACATATTTATTTACACGTTAGCAAGTGATTAATAAATCAATAGATTGTGATAGTAATTACCTGGGTTTCTGTTAATATTGCCTTGCGTAATTTGTTTTTATGTAACCTGTCGTGGATATGAATTTTTTTTCAAAAGCACATATTAAGTATCCAGCATGTGGTCCAGTATTGACAATTTAAGCTCCTAGTGGATCCATGCTGTGGCACCCCTTTTAAGATCTTTCTATAGACCTCTTCCAACTGTAAAGAAGGGCGTAACAAGCAAATTCAAAACGCTTATAATGATTAAATGTCCAATGTAAAAAAATTCTCTTACTCGGGATCATATATCATTTTGATAATTACCATGAAAACATTCATAGCTTATGTTCACAGTGTTAATAACGATAATTAATGCTAAAATTGGTAGCCATTGGTTTGAGGACAAAGCTATAGCTTTTCTGGAATTGAATTTAAAACGCCTTACAAAATATCTGGAGCAATTAATTGTGCCGGGAAGCATCGCATACATTTTTTCCTTCAAAAATTCGTAAACGAAGAAGTCAAGGGAATTGGTATCTGGCGACCTTGCCTGATATTGGTCAATTTCATCTGGTCTTCCTATTTGGTAACCGTTCGTTCATGCTCTTATAACATTTAATGGAACGTTATCAAATACTTTCCTCAATACATTTACGTATTCATTTGCATTTAGTCTATTCGGAAGAAATATCGGTACTACAATTTGAAGATTTAAGGTACCTGGCCGATCATTTACAGAAAACTTTCTTCGATGTCCAAATTCTTGAATAACTCTAGTATTTTGATCTGCCCAAAAAATGGAAATTGTGACTGCTGAAGATACCGTTTCTTGTGACTATGCATTCGTCACTCCATAAAATAAGTGATAAAATATAAATTGTTTAAATGCAATTTTTAATTCTCTAATTAGGTCAAAGCTGGAATATTGTGCACTTATTTGGTATCCAATATACTAGGTACGTATTATGAGTATTGAAAACGTACAAGGGAGGTTTCTACAATTTCTACAAGTATCTATGTGATGGAACGTATCCAGAAAGAGGCTATGATTATTCGACTTGTTTAAATTGTTTCAACTAATGTCATTGAAAACGCGACGTTAAATTTTAAGTGTAAAATTTGATATTATATTGTTTAATATGCTATACTTAGAATATTTCTTATTCCTACCAATATTTCAAACATTATAATTGGGTCTCCGATGTGTATTATCTGTATTAATTATAATTCTATCTGTACTTTATCGGACATGAATTTTAGTTCGTTAGGTCATGTTATTTCATGCATTAGGGGCTAATTAATCTTCATTTACTTCTGCCTTATTTGCTATTATTGTTCATTCATTTTATTATACAAATTTTCTGTACTTTGATTTTATCTGTTAAAAGCTTAATAAATAAATATCAATTACCCAAAGGCGATTATCGCATAAGACGCTAACTATCGCTATCGAAATCAAGTACAGTGCTATAAACTTAACCAAAATAAACTGTCAATTTTCAAATAGACACCGGTTATGTGCCGCTAAGTAAATTTCTTTAGGTTCGTGAAGAACCCAAATACAGAGCTTGCTGATGTATTCCAGCTTTTTCTGTTGTCGTGAACGCTTGAATTATAGATGCTTAATATTTCTGCAAATCCTTGCATTGCATGTCATCCATAGTAAGCTTCCTTAGCCGAGAAACATATTTAAGATTAAAATCACTAAAACAAAGAAATTTCGTAAACTATCGTGGGCATTGACGCATTCTCACGGTAAGCTTTACACAACTTTTCACAAAAATGACGCGAATTCTTTCTTTTCCGAAATTAAGAGAGTAAAATATGACGAAAATTGTTTTTCACTATAAATTTGACCAAATTATTCAATTCTTATCCGATACGACAATCAGATATCATATAACATAGCATGAACACAGATGCAAATGATTCAAATCACTTACGGGGCTATGCGATTTTTAAATCGTTCCTCTCGTCAGAGATGGTTAGTACTTTTCCCGGTACATAGGCTTTTTTATACAATAGTTTACACAGCATGCACAGATGGAAACATTTACAATACTAGACACAGATTAAATATGGAGGCAGGTAGCGTGGATCTTCTTGGATAATGTTTTGGAAAATTTAACCTCTTATTTACTTTATAGAAAATGAAAATATGACATACTTTAACAGATAAGAGATAATTTTATTATATATTTTAATTATAAACTAAGCGAAGAATTATAAACGCAGGCATATTATATATTTTTGTGATTTAATAATTATTTACTTTCTATTTTATATTACATTTATTTGCAGTAAGGTACAGATACATACTTCCTGACACTACCAGACCAGATATCCTTGTATAAAAAAGGGTATTGAAGAATAAAATATCCGTTAAAGTAACACCATTAATAATACTTCAATATTAAAATAATAACAGCAATTTCATATCATTATACAGTGACTAGCCATGAGTGGAAATAACATGTATGTATGTACATATATACGACAAAAAAGTACTTGTAAAAAATTAAGAACTCAGCCATACGAACAGCAAATACAAATACATACAATTATAGATGAAATTATTAGCAATTTTAGTAGATATACCACTAATCTAACTATAGATATTCGAAGGTCGCAAAGTAAAACAAAAAATAAATTAATAGAATACAATTCAGACACAAAATAAATACTATATGAAAGTCAAGGTGTACAAGTAATTACGTTTCGCAGAAAATCTTTTGTAAATTTAGTAATTATTAATGATTACTTTATTATGTAAATGTGGTGTAAACAACATATTAATCGATAAATATTTTGAAAATTTTTTTAAGGCAATAAACGAAAAACTAGTACACTAACTTCTTTAGAAAGAAAAAATATGGAGGCGATATATAATAAAAGATTAATAATAAACTTATTGCTAATAATCAAAGAAGAAGGATGCAAACGTCATAACATAAACATGATAACTATATGTTTTAAAATATAATACTTCTTAATGTAGAAAACTACGATTTATATATCAAAATATATAGAGCTATTCCAAAGCAGATTCCCAGTTTGCATATTGCTGTGATATATGCTATGAAACTACTAGTTATTTTCTCGCTTATCAAGAATATAATAATAAACTTGGAAAATAAAATCTACCTGATACAAATATTCTCTTACAGAGACTTTTTTATGAAATTCTTTGGTAAAATGTTTTTACCGGCTGAGCAGGGGTTATTCTTTTTTTTGATGGAGCTTGTGGTTGATTAACTTAATCACTTAGGATTAATATATAATCCTTTTCCACATTAATTTTCGTATTCTATATACGTATTTATAAATCAACCTTAAGTAATTTATCGGGGGTTCTTTAGAATCAGCCAAGCCTAGCATGTAGTTAAGACAACATTTAAATAAATGTAACTGCAGATTAATAACAAACCACGATATTAAATTTATCAAAAATTCAAAAACATCTGAATATTATTAATAGTGAGTTGGATAACGATAATTAAAATAATATAAACATTTACAGGAAAAGACTGGTAATCTTGAAAACGTTTTTAAATATATTATACAGAGTAAATCGGGTGTTTCATTTATGAACAGAATTGTTATTAAATAGAAATTAATAATGCTTTAAAAGAATTTAGACTATAAACTAGCCTAAAGACGGAAATCACTTTACGAAAATTAAAAAAAAAATTAAAATTTGAATTATGTACATATAATTCAAAAAATCTTGTCTCTGAATATAATAATTCATTATTATATTTAATGATAACTAAATATTCTTTTTCTGACTCTATTATTATTACTTCATTATTATTATAATCATGGTCATCTACGATCTACAACTTGTGACTCCACGTATTTTCCACAAAACAAAATTAAAATATTGAAAAACAATAATCCAAGGTAAACAAAATTTTTGATTTCTTGTTTGCCTTTAGAATAAAAATAACAAATTAAAAATATGCATTATATTATATATATATTATTATTATTATACAAAACGGTATTTACTTCAAGTTTTATGCTTATTTAAAAGTTCTTAGCATTGCTGCAATTGGGTTGATCAAATGATGAATATTAATAAGGCTATGAAATCTATTGTTAATTGAGATATTTTTTTATTATAGGTGTTTTCCTTATAATGACTGCTTCTCGTATGTTTGTGTGTGTATGTGGATTTATTTCCAGAGTATGTGATGGAGAAATTGCTACATTGTAATACCTATTATTGACATTATAATCGCTACTATTGTTACTGTTTTTTTGGTTCCAAAGCTAAGGATAATCATTTGTCTGTCTTGATATTGTAAAAAATGCCGTGTAATTTTTTTATGAACTATTTATCTTTCCTTTTTTATGTGCACATTATTTGAATTTTATTTTCTACGTTTTGTTGTTTTAGATATAATGGTGTATATTTTTTGTTGTCTAGTAATACAATTGTTTCGTGTATTGAAGTGTTTTTGTTTTGAAAGTATTTCCTTAGATTTAGTATTTGTGTATTGTGTTATGTTTGTATATTTATCATACCTCTGCCTCCTTCTTTTCTGGTTGTAGTAATACGTTCTATACAAGAGATAGAATGTAGCATACGATATGTTATTGTTTCTAATTTTGGTCTATTAGGACTCTTCTAGTCCAGTGCTAAATCATTCAATTATGCTGAAAGACTACTAGAGAACTGATATTGCGTATATATTAATTGGTTTAAACTTGCTTTTGAAGCTAAGCTTTGATTTTAATATACATAGATGTTATTTTTTATTCATATTTTCTTCTAATTTGTTGTCCTGCATGTGAATGGTTTAACTTATATTTTGTTCAAACCCAAGTACTTTAAGTTTCTTCCAGCAAATTTGTGAGAGTTTCTTTGTTCGGTGTTTCTTCACTTTCGGGTGTCTTAAATTTTCCTCTCGTGATATGTAACATTTTCCATTTGATTATTCCAAATTCCATACCAGTGTCTTTGGTAAACTCTTTTGTTATTCCTAAAAGTCTCTGTGTTTCATTTGGGGCAAATATTTGTATATCGTTCATGTAGCGAATTTGATTTATTGTGTGTAATGAAGTGTTTTGATGCTTAATTTTGAATACGTACATTATATTATTTAACATTTTTGATAGTGAATTATAACATAAACAAAACCATAGTGCACTAAGAGAATTGCCCTGAAATGTTCCTCTATTAATTTTGATTTCACCTATTATTATTCGGATTCGCTTTGTTGTTAGATAAATTGAGGTTTTCTATGATTGCATGGCTGTATATAAAAAAATGTAGTATGTGTGTATCTATTTTATAAATTTCTTGTATATTCATTAACTATCTGTATGATATGAACTTAAATGCTTTCTTAAAATCTATGTAACATGTAATTAAATTTCTCTGATTTTCCTGTTTGATTCATTAATTATAATTTGTTCTTTGCATCCTTCACTGTGTTTTCTGCATTCTCTTTATTCCTCTGCTAATAATGCGTTTCGTCTTAGATGATTGTCTATCTTATGTGTTACAATGGCAGTTGGTATTTTACATAGTGTTAGTAAGCATATGATGGGACTATAGTCTGCTGGATTTTTTGTACCTCTATTTTTTGGTTTTATAAATGTTTTACATTGTGTTAAATATTTTTTCATTTTCAACAGCTTTGCTTTTATTATTATACCGGTCTTTTCGTTATTCTTTCCTTTGGTTTAGAGTGGATTCAATTGATTCTATAGTGCAATTTTTCTATTTAAATTTTGAAGCGCATGTCTTCCACAATTAATAAAATCTGGCAATTCAGAGGTTTCTACTGCATTTTGTGAATCTAAAATAAGATAATTGATATACAGTAAAACCTATCAATAACGGCCACCCAAAAAGCAAAATATATTGGCCGTTATATAAAGGTGTCCGTAATTGACAGGTTTTTCATCTCACAAATAAAATACATAATTAATTTTAGGATTTGCTTTCTTTATTTTATTAATTAAAGTAAATAGTATATAAATACAAATATGTGTAAGAAAAACTAAAATTTTAATGTATTTACATATTATAGATAATATGACATCTAATAAATTATTTATATGTACATATTATTACAATATATTCATACGAAAAAACACAATTTATTAGGATTTTTTAAAGTATGTTTCAATATTTGTTTGCTTCACATTTTTTAGCTTCGATTTAAAAACTGCAGCTTCACATGTAAGTAAAATTTTAGAAACATCCTTATAAATGTCACCATTGTTATTGCACAATAAATAATTTTGTATGTCTCTTAATTTTGCACACACTTCACTCATACTAGATAAACTAGATTTTGGAGTTTCACATTCGTCCAGGTCACTATTATCAGAGTTGTGTTCTTCATCATTATTGCACAAATCTTCAACAATTTCTGGAATACTGAAGTTAGGGCTCTCTGTAGGCACATGACGATCAATAGAAGCATATTCATCCAAATCCATCAAAAATTCGTTACGAACTGCAGGATATAGCTGGGCAAGGGGTATTTCGTCTTCTTCATCAAACATTGTGTCCTCCTGGATAACATCAGAGAATCCGGCCTTGGAAAAACATTTTTTAACTGTAGCAGGAGATACCTTTTTCCAAGCAGCTGTAATCCGTAAAAGTGCATTGGCTAAATTTATGTTTTTTTCAAAAATTTCAAAATCACATTCATTGTCAATAAACGTTAGAAGCTTTTTAATCAAAAAATTTCGGTAAATCAATTTGAAATTCTGAATTGTTCCTTGATCCAAGGGCTGACAATACGAAGTGGTGTTTGGCGGCAGGAAGACTAGTTTAACATTTTCTAATGGAACTTTAGAATGTGAAGTGGCATTATCCAAGAAAAGAAGCACTTTTCTATTTTGTTTTTTTATTTTATTGTCAAATTTATGCAGCCATCTTGTCATAATTTCCGTTGTCATCCATGCCTTTTTGTTAGAAACCCATTCTAAGGGTCTGTCTCCAGTGCTTTTTGTTTAAGTAGCGGCCCAGATATTGGAATTGCTTTATTTCTGGCTTTGCAAAACCAATTGTAGACGACTTGATCCACTGCCAATCCTTCCGACTTCGGAAATTTTCGTTTTAGCTCCATGTTAACACCTTCCTCGACCATCTTTTTTAATTCACCTTTATTATTCATAATATCGTTAATTTGTGTTTTTCCAACCCCATATTTTTCGGCCAACTTTCGCGAACTTAACGCATACTTTTCACTTTCCGCGATTATATTTATTTTGTCTTTTAGCGACAAACGTTTTCTTTTTTGCGACATACTTAATTAAGAACCTTTCGAATACGGAGACAGCTTTAAACTGAATTGTTTCCTTTAGAATAATAAAGTTTAAATCGAAAAGGGTGAATTACTACCAGGTAATAGGAAACCCCGGGAAACCCCGACAATTTGTATTAGGTATTTCCGTCAATAAAGATATACATGTCATAAATAGTCCGGCCGACATTGGCAGGTAAATTTCTATGAAAATAGGCCGTAAAAGTTTGGGTTATTTGGCCGCGGCCGTTTTACAAAGGTGGCCGTAATTAACGGGTATTTGTGTATGGGAATTTCCTTATAGTCGATTCGGGTGGCCGCTTTAGTCAGGTGGCCGTTAACACAGGTTTTACTGTATATTATAGGTAACCCTCTTAACATAAGTTTATACTTTCATAAATAAAAAGTACATTCATTGTATATTTCTTTATTTTCATTTTTAGTTTTCAATTTCTTCAAATTTATTTATTAATTTCTTATGAATTATTGTTTAATTTTAACAGTGTACTTTGCTATTTTATTGACCTTTAATGAATTTCATTGGAGAATAAAGACATTTACTATTATTATTGCAATTAGTAAAATTGATATTTCCCCTTTATCACATTAATATTTTTATTCTGGACACGTTTAGATAACCACATTGTTACCATCTCATCGGCAGCTGAAATTAAGTACATGGACTTACAGTAAAAGTACAGAGAATAAACCGCGAAATACTTTATACGAAGACAAGATAAACACCTATTAATGGATTTTAAAACTGAAATTTTGTGTGTGATGATTCTTGGAAATTTTGTGTATCTGTATTATAATACAAATTTTGTTTCATACTTTTTCATTACACTGTATGTGATTTTGTATCTGCAATTTTGATAACGTGCAATTAGAATAGGAATATATCACTATTTCTGGTATTATTATTGTGTCGCATATTTTGTACATCGATTCCCAAATAATCGATTCAGAATAACTACGACTATACCTGATAATTTCATCTAGCATAGTTCACTTGTAGTTTTAACCGCAAACAGCGGGATAAAATATTATCATTCAGGGTATAAATCTTGACGATAAATCATTCATGTATGTAATAACATTAGCCGTAGTTTGCAACTTTGTTAGTGTAATTAATTAATCTTTCTTGAACTTGCTTCCCTTTGTAAAATAAATCACTGAAAGGTTCTCATCTCATTCATAGTGTAGACGTAGTTTATCTAATTCTAACAGTTTTCGTTATTATTACTTTCATGTCTGAGTGCTAGATATACTTTTTATTAGAAATTCAAATGCGAAAATATAGGGAGTGTTTGGATATACGAACAACCTCAATTTAGGTAAGTAAATGAATAATTATTGTAGACAGAGGCCTGTTATTTTAGTGCACATGAATGTAGTCAAGTTGGGCAAGATTTCTTTAATAAAAATTTAAAAATTTTCTGTGCTGTTTTATTAGAATCAAGATTGCCAGAATTGATACTGGTATAAAAACTGTACTTTTTGAAACTATTTATGCCGTTATAATAACATTTTAGCTTTGGTACTTTTTGACAATAAATTTTTAATAACTATCTATGCTTAGACAACCTTAGATCTTAAAAATTCGTGCACTCTTAAAATTTTTATTGTAAACATGTGTGACTTCATTTAAATATCTGAAACATGTTACAAAGTTATACAATAAATAATGTGTTGATATCAAGTGTTTCTTATTAACATTTCACAAATGGAAAACCTAAAAACAAATAAAATATTTGACACTGTTTCTAAGCTGTACTTTGTCAGCACATTTGTACCATTTTGAGTTGGTATATTTTGCTTTTCTATATATGTTGATAAGATTACGTATTGGTAAGATAAAGAACATATAAAATTACGTTAACTTAGATTGCTTAATCTGTGCTTTGCTTCTGGCCAGAAAATTAATTTTATTAGCGCAATCGTTTTATTCATAAATAATAAAATGTTGTATTAATCACTTTTTAAAAGTATTCTTTCATTTCGAAATAAATCTTTAATACGCTTATTAAAGTAAAATAAAAAAATTCATAAACCAAAATTAAAAGTTCACGAATAAAATTAAATATAATTCAATGTTTCTTCTGATGTTTAAATTACCAATAGCTAATAATACCGTCCGTGTAGTAGTGTAGTAGCACATTCACATGTACACATATCAATCTTTAATAGGGACCCACTTATGCCACCGAATATGTATGCTTCTTTGCAGATAAAGATTTTCGCCATAACAATAACAATATACGTAGTGTGTAGATATATAGCACTAACACATACGTTTAACAAGGATCTGTTTCGGACTAGTTCCAGATTATGGATACTTCTCGAATAATTCAATTCAATAGGCGCTTATACCCTGAATAATTGAGTTGAGAGATTGCAACAAGAAAAGATCAATCTTAATAAAATCATTCTATTCAAAATGTTAGTGCTTATTTGTGTTTTATAAATGCTTTAGTTACAGACCTTATAAAAGAGGAACTGCTATCATTGCGTATTGTGCTTATGTTGTACTTATATACTGCAAAGCGAGAGGGGAAAGGTAATATTCACCATCTGAAATAGACACATGTGTAGTTCATGTAATGATTATTAAAACCAAGAAACGTATAGCTACTGTAATTTCAATACACATGCAGTAGTCCACGGAATGAAGAAACATGGAATTGCATTTTATTTTATCGAAGAATTTTTAAGTTTAGTCCATGTAAATATTTTTATTTTATTTTAATACATGCATTAAATGTTTACCAGACTTTAATTTAGAAATACAAGCAGCACATCTTTCTATTCTTTACGAATAAAATAACTGCGTTAAGGAAATTAATATTCTGACTATAATCAGAGCAGAGGTTAATTAAACGAGGTTAACGTAACAGACAACATTCAGCGTGAAAACGTACACTACGAACAAGAATTTAAGTGTACTTGTTTTGACAAAATTACGCTTTTTGTCTTACATACCATTGACCTTGGACAATTTTTGGAGAGACGCCTTGTTTCGAAAATACAGGAGAGTAAAGGTTTTTATATTTTTAAAATTATTAACGCACCCTAAGTTTAACTATAGTGTATAGCACTGGATCTACAAAATACAATAATTTTCAGAAGGTATTACTTGCAGTCACACAACTTTGTGCACATACAAACACACCATTGCCATTGTTTATCCGTAGATTTCTTACGTTAGTTGTCAATTGTGACTGGTCATTTTTCTCTTTTGCAATTACCAAAATTGATTGGATTATTTTCGTTTGATAATTAAAGTTTGGTAATTGAAGCTCTCTAATATGGTTCGCTATATGAACGCCAAGATAGTATTTATCAATGTTTTTATGAAACAGAAATGCCAGCATATAATGGAGGACCAGAATAGTCAAACACAACATCACAACAGTGGAATTAGAAGAAAATATGCTGAACATGGTAGAGAAAGATACAGTTACTTCTACTAGAAAAATACAAAATACTTGAACTATAATATGAGTGTTTAGCCAACAATAAGGCAGCAGTGCTTATACTTATGTGAGTAATTAATTTATTAATTTTGCTTAAAATCTATATAATATTTAAATGAATTTTGAAAAAACATTAAAAATTTATCGTAATTGTTAGCAAGAATAAAAAAAGAAGAAAAAAGTATTTTCAAAAAACAGAAAAGTTAATTAAAGGATATAAGACAACGAGAAATAAATTTCTTACAATGCGGATGCTACAATTTTACAAAGAATAAAAAAATAAACTTAGCTGATTTTACTATAGTGTCGCAAAAGTTTTCTGCGAGGGCATCCTGCGAATCCTGATCGCCCTTACGATGATAATTTTACACTTAAATAAGTGTCTGGGCTTCGTGGCTAAATAATTTTATTTTAAAATTTCCACCCCTTCAAGGCTAAGCACGCTAAAATAACGATAACGAAAGAAGAAAAATTCCAGAACGTGCTTAAGATGGTGATAGATTAAAAAACATACCTACTTGATGGGTCCAGAAAATACTTCTATAAGTATTTGATATACAGTTTTACTGTAATTAATGGAGTAAGGCCCAAAATCAACATCTTTTTTCTTAATACCTAATGGGCTTTTAATTACCGGCAACTTCTAAAGTCATATATTATCAAGGAATACTCTGTTCAAAACAATACAAACCGATACACGTTAGGAAGTTTGATTGTAAAGTGATATCTATGACTTAGCAAAGGAGGCAAGGCATACGGGCGTATGTGTTGCATGTAGATGGGCATCTACCCATAAAGAAAGAAAATAAATAAGACAACTATGTGAATATACCACTGTACAAAAGAATGTAACACACCAATTAAAAATTAAAATATTATAACATTATCAACAAATAAATCGCATCGATGATTTAGAGAATCTTAAAATATACAGCTAAATAATACTATATAATCTGTTCACTAAAATTGTATTAATATACGTCACAATTTATCTGAAAAGTAAACAAAACCTGACACGATTAGTTAACAATCTAATAGTTGTCGGAAACTCATCAAATTGAAATTTTGATGATGACTTGTAATGGAAATATGTGTAGAAGTTAAATGAAAGTTATCAACATTTTTAACCAGTACTATTGGGATATGTTGAACGTATCACAAAGAATTTTGTCCATACTTCAGAGGTCTCGGACATGTTAATTCATTAAAAGAAAAGCCTCGATTTGTAAAGGACGATGTAAGGATAAATATTTTATTATATGTACAAGGTAAGCTAATGTCTAATTCACACTAAATTGATCGAGAATGGCAGTCATAGAACTGCCTTGAAGTGGATGAGACAATGTATATATATAAATTGATGTTTACTGAAGAACTAATAGAAGACGACGCAGATCGTAAATTGCAATTCTGCGAATATAGTACAAGTTGAATAGAAATAAGATAGCTCTTGATAATATTCCCATTTTAATGAATCAATTTTCACGTTGAATGGAGAAATAATCGGCGGAACTGAAGGTATCAGTCGGAACAGAATTCTCATTGGATACGTGAAACACATAGTCAGTATCTTCAAAAAGTAAATTGGCAGGTATCATCTGCAACTGTAAAATTTGATTTATTTTTATTGAAGGAAGCTTGACAGCTGACAAATATTTAAATTCACTTAGAGATAAAGTTTTTCCTATATTGGCAAACTAACGATATGTCGCAGACTCGACCCCACCGAATAGAAAAGTTTGGTCTCAACAAGACGGGACAACGCCTCACTATACTCGAATTGTATGAAACCGAATTGATGACCTCCATTGATCTAATGGAGAATATTTTGAACACTTAATACGCTAAAATAAACAGCAATAAAATCTGTAATAAAAAATATATTTTGTGTTTTAAATACACCACATTTGCGTTTTTATTAAATCACTTAAAAATCATTATCTGCACTATTGTACATATTATAATAGGTCGTCAAAGCCGAATGAGAAATTAGAATTAAAACTATATAAATATACAAGGTGATATGTTTAGCGAAACTCACCCATCAATTAATGTAAATACATGAATCACTTGTACATCAAATCAAAATGTTTACTTAAAGACATTAAATTCAGTATAAAAATTGACCTACGCAAGCATTTTTCATATTCTTCTAAAATAACGTTAAAGATAATTTTATACCATAATTGTTATTCACACGATATATGTAGTTGCAAAGCCATTAATAATGGAAATAATCAGTGCAAATTACTAGCATTGAAGTATGTTGAATACATTAGAAAATTACTTTAATTTAATGAAACGAATACTTTACTAAATAACATGTAACAATTATTATTCGAATCAATTTTACAATATCTCATACAATATATGTTTGTGCGCTGTATGAGAAGATGGGTTACCTTCGTAATGAACTCTAAAAAATGTGTCGAGTCAGAGAAAATTGACTTAGCACTTACTTTAAAATTACAGCAATTATTTAGCGTCACACTTTTTCCCAATACTTGTATTATATAATACACAGATAATTATATAGTCTTTATCCATTAGTTAATATATCCTTCTACACGGAAGAATTAAAATATTCTCAGCTTCATTAGGAAAACAGTTTTATTGCCGAATTGAATATTTATTTTTCGGCATAGTCCCCTTGCAACTCTAATTACTTAGCCCAGCAGTGCTCAAACTTCGTTATAACCCAAGACTTAGTAATACTAATCAAGGCCATAAAAGTTGTAATCGGTTTGAGACATTAGTACATCTATTCCACATCAAGCAGGCATGTGTGTAGACCAAACATTATTACTTGTGCAATTTAATTAATAATGAATAAACGCACTGTCTGAAACAGAACTTCTTTCTGTGTCAAATTCTGTCGTTTGCTTTTAACATGTATTTCGATGTATGTATTTTGGCTTTCCTAGACGCCCTAGATGTCCATCTTCAAATTATGTTCGATCATGATAATGAAGGAGTGCCATTGCCAGGAGTTGATTCCGTTTTAATATTTATTTCAGTTGTTGAACATTCGGATTCCCGTTTTAATAAATGTACAAAGTTTGCTTACTTTAAACAATTGTAGAAAATATGCAAACACTATTTCATTCTTAAATTAGTAATTACTTATTTCAACATTGCGCATTTTCAGCAGAGGTTATATAGGTCGTATTTCCTTACTAGAAAACAAATCAATTCACTAGTTGGCTCTGAGATATCTGATCACTTTAAAGGGTGTGGAAAGAAGGTGTGTTGTTCTTTTGCACAGTTTTAAACCTAATCTATTTATACCGCCATTAGTACGTAAACGCACTAATTAATTTTTTAGTGGTTTTTTTTTTAGTTGATATACTCCCACAAGAACTGAAAATGTGTATCTATATTTTCTCATTAAAATATGTACCTTCATTTGAATTTTAATGACTAATGAATTTGACGTTTTTTTCATGTAGTACACTGAAATATTCATATTCACAAAATTCATTTTTCTTGCCGTCTCATTACAGGAAACTATAAAGTATACAAACTGGTAAATTTTGCGTATAGTTTAATTCGGAAATCATCTTTATGCAGAAACTACGAAGCAAACACATGTGGTTCGTATACAAATGCATATACAATACTATTTTACAAGAATATACCTGTTTTATTTCAATGCATGTATGGTATACATTATGTTGTGTATAAGTGGTGTCGGTAGCGACATTAGCCGTTAATTTTATAGTACCATCTCTACGAGTCATTTTGTGACACAAAAGAAGTTAAAGGCTCCGATAGTAGAGGTCGCTGCATAATTAGAAAGACCGAAATTAGAAGGTAAATTAGTGGAATAGATGGAAGCCGGTGGTTCAGCGCCAAAGAAAGCGAAGTCGATCGCATCTGCCGGAAAAGTCATGACTAGCATGTTTTGGGATGCAAAAGGAATCTTGTTAATTGATTACCTTGAAAAAGGCAGAACAATTACAGGCGCATATTACTCTAACCGTCCTGACCAGCTGGATGCCAAAATTCGCGAGACGAGGCCTGGTTTGAGAAGAAAAAATAATTTTTCATCAGGACAACGAACTCGCACACAAGGGTGCGTTGGCGATGGGAAAATTGCGGGATTTGGGGTACAATTTGCTGGGCTATCCTCCCCATTTTCCTGATTTGGCACCCTCAGACTTCCATCTATTCCCAAATTTGAAAAACTTTATTTCTGGAAAGCGATTTACATCCAACGAAGAAGTTGAAAGGACGGTAGAAGAATATTTTGACAGCCTTCCAGACTCTCACTTCCGGGAAGGAATATTGATGTTAGAAAAACGCTGGACCAAGTGTGTTGAACTCAAGGGAGATCATGTAGAAAAATAAAATCATTTTTTAAATTTAAATCGCAGTCTTTCATTGTCAGGCCGAGAACTTTTCACCTTGCCCACGTATATACACTTACCGAACAAAAAATACATGCAGTAGGGACAATTTTCATGTAATTTTTTAGTCGATAAGCAAATAATACCGTATTTTGGTCAACATTCGTGCAAAATGTTTATTATAGGAGAATCAGTATGTTTTGCCTTTAAAATGTGATATCCGTGATCTGCAAGTGGATACTTCTTTCAATTTGAGCCTTATGGTGGTATTTCTCTGAATACAAAAAGATCTACTGTCGCTATGGGAGATCAAATTGTATTAGATGAAATCTTCTTTGTTAAAGACATTCCGCCAAGAAAATAACATAAAATCTAGTACAAAAATTGACCCAGAAATGAATGACTAGACAAAAATTTTAAATAGACGAGAATACTTTAAAATCTTTTGTAAACACAAAAATAAAGAGTATAAGAAGTTAATAGAAACAAAGACGGAAAATTTAAGACGTTTAGAAGGCTGGCCACTAAATCAACAATAATGGCGCTATTTCAAATTTTGTGTTCAGTTTGTCACGAAAAAACACAGCAGAGGTTATATAAAATGGATCGAGAAGGACATATCGTCGCTTCGAAGTAACACCTACTAAAAGTTTAGAATTTTGTAATTGCTTTATTTATTTGAATATTTTGCATTACACTGGATACGACGCCTAGTTTATTCAAAAGCTGCTCAACTATCAGAAGTTAAAATAAACAGAATTTTTAAAAATGTGTGTAAGATAACGTAAGTACAACGTAGATTTTATTCCTAAATATTGAATATACTTCCTTTAATAAGCATAGTAAGCAAACTACCTAATAAAGGTTCAGTACCACCATTACAAAAATTAGTGGAAATAGCAGCTAAAATAATTATGAATTTTAGTTAAGTATAAGTAACTATGTAAACTAGCTTGCTGTCGTTCATAGTTTTTTTGCTATAATTTCGGGTCGGAACTAGCTCCGCTGGTTAACTTTCCAACCTTCCGTCTGCTTTCGCAATGGATATACTCAGGGTTATTGTTGATCTTATCGTTACTGCATTGAAACTCAAACAGTTAGTACAGCAATTTAAGATAAACGTGCCACCGTTTCAGATTCAGTACAGCAACGATAAGATTAGCAGCAGTTCTAAGAGTCTTCAAATTAGAGCATTGTTACGTGACCACCTTCCCTAAATTAGTCATATTTCTGACCGTAGCGCGTATGCAAGTTTTAATTCCATATATATGTATGTTCTTATCGTGCCTCTTGCCTTTTATCTTTAGTATTTTTGTTACTGAACGTTGGAAAAGATCACGACACATACTCGCTTATAAACTTGATTACCGAGAAGTTGCACTGCGTATTATTCTATATTTAGAGACAGTATCTTTTAAATTATTGTAATTAGTCTTCACTCTATTTGGGAAAAATTAGAGGTTAATTTTCCAAAAAAACGGAGAATTACTCTCTACTCTACAAGAGGAATTAATTGTGCGTTTTTTTCACTGTAAGCTTATAAGGGAGTAAACGAGGGTAAAACTACCACAAGTTAAATGATTTCTCACATGCCCTGTATTCTAATATTAAAGTTTGTCGTTTTCCAGCTGATAGATGGTTTTATAAGGAGGAATTAATTGGTTCCACCAGTCAAGAAACCTTCTGTAGATTTAAGGACAGAAACAGAATCGTCATCACCCAATACTCCAATTTTGTGCGATAAGGTCAGACCACTATGGTTTATAAGTTTTTTTCTTAATAAGATATACTTAATTTAGTATTTCCACTTATTTTTTCTTTTCCTTCAAATGAGGTATTACTGACGTTAATATTTATCATTTACTTCAACCCGATAGCGCAAAAAAGGAAAACTTGGTACCTTATTTTTGTCGTAACGTCCGGATATCGGATTTCTTTCTTCCCTCCGTATACGTATTCTTTCTTTTAGCCGTAATAATTTTATCACACGGTCTGTCATTTTAGTATAAATAGTTATTAGAAATCAATAGTAAACCTTCATTAATTTTAACGTAATAATTCAATACAACGCAGTTTTTTTTCTTGGTTCAACATTCATAATTCCCTCGTAATAATTCAATAAAAAATATTCAGTAATTTTAACATAGTCATTTAATATAACAATGAGCATCTTTCTTGTTTAAACATTCATGATTCCATCGCAATAATTCGATAAAAAATATACAGTAATTTTAACATAATAATTGAATATATGGCATAGTAAATTTTGAGTAGGTAACGTAATATTTTTTTTTCCATTGACAGCTATTGTACTAAGTTATGTGAACAGAATATACGTATATTTGAAGAAAAATATTTTGTGGAATTAAGTCTATATAGTAGGCTAACTTAGTCAGTCCAAGTATTAACTATAGGTGATTTACTACCTACTTTGATTGTAGTTACACCTTTTTTTATTCTACGCAGTTACACAGTTTGCTTATGAATGTTTGGTTTTTCCTTTTGTGTGTATTGCTATTTTCGCCACTCCTTTGCCATCTGCAAATTGAATAACAGCTCGTTTTGGCCAAACAGTGAATCGTGTTCAGTATTGGATGACGTGTGTACTGTGGCATCCATACACCATCTTTATTAGTTGAATCCATATCTGTACCTCAAGACCGGGTGAAATTCTCAAATGCGGCCACATGTAGGTTCTATAGAGGTAAAAACCCCCTCGTGGGTATATTATATTCTAATTTTGTTTATTTCCTTTTTTTAGCTTCCACACTGCAGTTTTGGCGAGGCAAACGTGGGTTCCGTTTCACCTTTTTGAGGGCTACGAGTATTTTTGTTTCTTGAGGTCTGTCTTGTTTTGGTATTATTATAGTTCCTTGCCGAAATTGAAGGTGAAGTTTAAGATGACATTATTAGTAGTAAAACACACCTTTATTTTGATGTTAGGTAGAATTCTCTAAATCCAATTTCATTGCTCATATTTGTAATGTGATAAATCGTGTCTGTGACATATATGTTTCTCGAAATTTCGATTTTAACTTCTGTTGATGACTATCGATTCTAACTTTTTTTTTAAAGTTCTTTTGTCGTCTACCGATTTGTGAGTACTGAATTTTTCTCGAAGAATTTAGAATTTTCCTTAGTCCTCGGAATTTGAATATTGTTATAGTTTTCGTGTGATGCTTTAGTTTTCTCCATTACCTGCTGCTAGATGAGGCTTTAGAATCTTCCTGAACATGGTCCTTGACTTCTTAAGATAAGAGTCCTTTAACCGACTTCAGGCTCTCTTTTGCACATTTCCTGTTATTTAAATAACACCTGTAGTAGTGCTGAAAAGAAACGAATTTAATTTGGTTGGCGATTTTGATTTCGATTTTCTTAATTTTGCTGGTTTGCAGGTAACGGGCGCTGGTATTGTGTCCGATGCATCCTAATATCACTCAGTTATCCCATTTCTTTTATGTAGACCTGCTGCGCGTGGTTTTCTCTTGTTACATCTCCACACCTTTTACTTTTTCGTTTTATGTCACCTCTTGATGTCCTCGCGTGTCGTAAATTCTAATTTTGTTTATTTACTTGTTTTACCTTCTACACGTCGCAGTGTATAAAATTGATATACGTCATAGATCGTCAAAAACTAAATACTTTTATGTACAATACTAATATGTATCTTATTTACTTCTACGTTTACTGTTAAGCCACATTAAAAACCGGAAATCGTTGTAACTATAGAATAGATTCTCGTCTGTTTTGTGAACTACACATTCATAGAGTATCAATTTTCGTATTGAAAGCATTTACCTACAAGTCTAACCATGACACATGAATAATCGAAACAGAGAACACGATAAACAATAGTGATTACAGTTTTACAAACATATTTACAAACATGTTTTATTATAAAAATTAGGTGAACAAGAAATACCATTAATTGGTATTACCAGAATGGCTCAACGAGAATGTCTGAAGAACATGCATATGTTTACGGGAAAAAAGCGTTTAAAATTCAACTAAATCGATTATAATTATTTTCTTGTCTGAAAAATATGAGAAATATACCGGTATATCAATTACTAATTTACGTAAAAGCATATCTTGATTGACGCGCTTTGTATAATGCGTTCTTATTAATATAAAATGAAATATGTAGTAAATATCAATTAAAACTTTAAATAGAAAGCAATCAGAGTAGTTTTTTCTTGAATTTTGAAAAGTAATAATTAAGGTTTCACTTTTAAAAACTGTTTACAATTACATTAAAACTGCATCTGTGGAAAAATTAAATAAACGATTTTACAATGAATAAATACAAATACAATCAAAACCCAGTATAGTAGATATAGTGTCGCAAAATATACTTCTTAAATACACTTCTCTATGTATGAGGGTAGCCGTTCATATTTCGAGAACTGGCAGCAATGTTAGTGCTGCCTCCGATCTGATGATTGCATCGTGAAGTTTGTCATTTTTGCCAACATATTTACCATGACAGTTTTATTATCCGGTCCAATTTCTATTGTTGACTGTAACTTGAAAATTTTATGTATGTTGTTACATGCAAAAATTTTTCATAACTTTCAGCGTGAATTATCTCAACAATAATACATCAACGAGATAAATTCTTTAATGGTCATGAAGCACCATCGAAAACTACAGTATATCGTTGGTATAGTGAATTCAAACTTGGACGATGAATTTCGTGAAGGTAGTCCCACAAATGTTGTTGTGTTGGAGAACATTAATGCAGTGTCTGAATTAATAATGCAAAACCTTCGTGTGACGTACCGTGAGATCGACGCATCTCTAGGTAATAGTAACACCAGCCTGCATACCATCCTGCACGAACATTTAGCCGTTCAGAAGCTATGTTCACGTTGGATATTTATGGGTATAATTTTATAATCGCTCAAAAAAAGACTAGCGTCGATTGGTGCCAAGAAAAGTACAAAAAATACAATGGCGGTGCTTCAAAGAACATTTATAAAGTCGTCACAGGTGATGATTCTATACGTAGGAGCCCGATAGTAAACAGCAGTCGACTGTCTGGGTATTCCAAGATGAGCCAAAACCAACAAAAGTTGTACTGCATTCGAAGCACATCAAAACAAATGGTTGCATGTTTTTTCGGAAAAACCGGTCACGTTGCAACCGTGCCTTTAGAGAGTTGTAGAACTGTTTAATTCCAAATGATGCACAACTAGTTGTTTGCTAAAAGTTTTTGAAGAAATATGGAAAACAAACCGAAAACGACGGATCATTCTCTACCGTGATAATGTGAGCTCTCACAGGTCGGTTCAAATAATTGAATATTCGACCAGCCAAAACATTGAATTGATGAACCATCCACCGTACAGCCCTGATCTAGCACCCTGTGATTCTCTTTTGTTCCCACACGTGACGAACGGTTTTCTATGCCGGAAGAGGCAGTTGAGGCATTCAAAGCTCATATTTTGGAGACACCGCTTTCACAGTGGCAGCAATGCTTTTCGGATCGGTTTAAACGATTGAAAAAGTGCATTAATTTTCAATAAGAACATTTTGAAAGGCAATAAGACTATTTTAGATAATAAAAATTTTTTTTTGTTTGCTATTCCCGAAATATAAACGGCTACTCTCGTACAACGGTGATCTATATACCGCTTATATTATGACGTACTTCTCTGACATATAGAAATATAAACGGCTACTCTCGTATATTTCAACTTGCGGTATCGTCAGGGACGTACAGTTAAAATAATAAAATTTCTACAAAATAAAAAGCGTTTATTTTAAGTTCCTCTTAAGATTAGAAAGGAGCTAGAGTTTTATAAATATGTTGGCCAAAGTTCGTTAACATCTTGTATGAATTCGGAAATATTATCTCATCATGTGTTTTGATCATATGTAACAATTTTCTATTTCTTATTATAGTAGAATCTCGATATAACGAACAATAAAAATTCTATCACAAAAAGGCAAAAATTTTACCGAAGAAAATTGACGAATCATTCTCTTTTCACTCAAGTACTCGTAGTTTTTACTCTTTAGAAATAACTTATCGTCTCCATAAATACTTCTTTTATTTTGACGTTAATGCTTGTTTGTTCTGTATATCTTCACTTCCAAATATTGTAAATGCGACTCTAAAATCTAGAGAATCCCAGTATAAGTATGGTTTGTAGGGAACGTACATTTGTATTGAAATATCTAGTAAAAACAAATACACTACTAGTTTATATGATTCACATGACTTACAAATACAATGGAACACAGAAAGTGTCGCTCACTGATTTAATGAAAGTTGTTTATGGACTACTAGACTGACTCAATATAGGAGTAACGGCAACTTTCTTGGTCACCCAAACAGTCATACATTAGCAGGGTATAAATTTCGCCAAGCTCAACACTACATTTCGCTGTTTGACATAATATCTCAGAAACTATAAGAGATATTGAAAATGAATTAAGACAAGATTTAATATGTTTTAATTGTTGTTAACGATATTATAGATATTTCAGCATACACGTTTGAATTTCTTATATTAATAAAAAAATTTCGTGGCAAACGTAATACATATATAATAATAATAATAATATTAATAATAATAAGCTTTACTTTACCATCAATTATAATACAAATAAAGAGGTAACGTCATTGGCTATGATTTGGTATGTGTGTGTATGTACGTGTATATGTAATGTGTGTAAGCGTGGTGTAAACATATGTCTGCACAAAGCAGGACATACAGTTTAATATTTGATTAATTTAATATATATATATTTGTGTGTGTGTATGTGATTATACTCAATGTGGCCTCCGTGTTTTTATAGTATATAAACAATCTGACATTTGTAAGAAAATAAGGGAGTGGAAGATTGTTTCCTTAAACGAGTATTTATTAGACAAAAAATATTTATGCCATCGTTAGGGCATTTAACAGTTTAAATATTGTCTTAGCAAACATGTTTTCTCTCTTCTTTCTCAGTTATTGAGTCAAACAGCGAAGGGTAGTGTTGAGCTGCGCTTTCCACACAATGCACGATTATACAGCTAAGAAAGTTACCGCTGCTTTTACACTAAATCGATCTATAGTCCAACAAAGTTTCGTTTAAATCGGTATGCGACATGTACTTGTCTTCCCTTATTAGTTCGTCTCTTGTAGATATTTGTTTTTTTGTACTATTGACAGTTTATTATTTTCTCGTAAAGTAAAGTTTTTTTTTTAAATTAAGAAATAACAAATCTGCTGATAACTTATTTTCAGTAAACTAGACTCCATTAATTTGTAATCTGTAATTGTCGTTAAAATTATTAAATCATGTATTTTCTAAATATTAAAAGTAAACTGTAAAATGCCTTTGCTATAGACTATTTTTGAAATATGTACATCAGAACTCGCAATGTTTTTGCTGCATTATTTACGAAACAATTACATAAAATAAAAAATAAATGGGTGTATGACAAAATTCTTTAAAGAAAAGTATTTCATTTAAGATCTCATTAAATTTAATCATAGGCGAAATATAATTTATACCTATTTTCTTCTTTAAAATCGTTAATTTCCTTCAACTTAAACTCTAAAAAGAAATTTGTTTCAAACAGACATGTTTGTGTAAAAATGTTTTCTGTTTTAATACAAAGTTATAACTTGTACCGGAACGCAATTGAATAACATTACGAATATCCAAAGTATTACTAGGCTTATGCCTGCAATAAAGATGAGATTGTTTTATTGCAGGAACTATTAGACGTTACTAGGATTGTTATTTGCTCCCAGCGCAACAGGTGAAGATCGTTTGTATTAAATAAGTACATATCTACGTACTGACAATCTGATGTGAGCGAAACGAATATTTAACAGACAGAGATGCATGAAATTGATATATTATATAATGATTTCTGAAACACTTGTTGTTTGTAGCTGCTCTTATATAGTATGAAGTTAATAATTTTGGTGAGAAGTTTGTACAAATATCATTAGATATATTTTTATATTTATCGTAGTTAACGATATTCACTCTAATGAAAAAAATCTTATATCTTGAGAATCTTGACATCTACGGATGCATATTATTAAAATAAACTTTATAAATAAATAACGGATATATAGAAGCATAGTTTTCACTATTTGCACTGATACCACTAACGATAACGCAGTATTTTGCAATTTTCCTATTGCGTTAAATAATCCTTTATAATTATCATAAATAGTTTTAAATTCTGTTTCATCGGAAGTAACTTGAAATCTAATCTGACTTTCCTTCATAATAGCTGCTTCGTCAGCATTGAACTGTAGAATCACAGATTTAATTTGCAGTTAATAGAATAATAAAAATACATCTTCAACCATGGTCCCCAACGTGTAAGGTTGGGCTGTGGTGATTCGCATTAGGGGGGCATCGTCTGTGAAATTGTGGAATTTATTTGACAAATTTGAGAAACACATCAATGTTTGCATTCCGTATATGTATTTCGGTAACTAAGTTGTCATTATTGGTAGGTAATTAATAACAGTGTCGCACCTGTGTCCGTGGTAAAACTCGTAAAGCCGCACAACCATAAATTCACAGTAAATACAAACAATGATTTGGAATTGTTTTTATATCAGAAGGAGCGAAACTGTTCTTTATTTGGTAGAACGCCATTTTCTATTTCTGTGCTTTTGATTGTTAACATGTTCGCTACGTCATAGCACTCAGTAGTTTACTGTAAATTATACATATTAGCCATTAGATCGTACGGTCTGTTCTGGCTTTAAAATGTTCGAGATTATCGCGGACCCCATGTGAGGTACGATCAGTGACACTCCTTTCGTCAGCAAGAAACGTGTCTACTGCAGACCTCCAGCTGCAGATATATGAAGTCTACGGAGCTACTACCATGTGTGAAGACAAAGTGCGTAAGTGTGTCAGAGATTTCAAAGCTGGGTGCTACAACATCCATGGTGAGTCCAGCTCCGGTCGCCCATCTATAATCACAGACGATATGGTAGCTTCAGATGAAGCGAAAATGTTTCAGAACAGACGCTACACTATAAGCACTCTTTCAAACGACTTTCTTTGAGTGTCGAGGCCAGTGCTATACAAGATTGTTTCTAAAAAGTTAAATTTAAGAAACTTTGCTCCCGTTGAATCCCTAAACTCCTAGCGGAGGACCACAAAAACAGTAGTATCGTAACTGAAGACAAAACGTGATATTCGCATGTCACGTCCGAATAGAAGCAACAGAGCATGGAGTGGAGACGCACACATTCTCCTGTAAGGGTCAAGGCCAAACAGACTCTGTCCCAAGGAAAGATTATGACATCCGTGTTTGGGATTAGCTTTGAAGTGGTTTAAAATGAATAGCCATGCATACTAATTTCTTATATGGGGTGGGGAGAAAAGTGCTGTGAGGATGTGCGGGACAGTTGGCTGGAAGACGTCAATAGATTAAGACAGTCTTTTATTTAAGAGTCTCTTAAAATCAACAGTATAGAATCTTAGGTATTATAGTTATATGAAATACTATAGGAATGTATCTATCCATTGTTAAGTTAATAAACAAATAAGAGAAAGAAAATAGTGAAAAAAGCATTCATTTATATATTCCTGAGAACCCCACGAAGAGTCTATTGCAGCATGGTGTTTTATTCGTCGACTTCATGCAACGCGGAACTACCATAAATGTGCTAGACTACGACCAAATACTGCTAAAATTACGCAGAGTGGTTCAAAACAGAAGACCCGGCATGCTGGCAGAGTGAATTTTGCTATTCCATGACAATGCAAGACCTCAAACTGCAGCTCAGATCCGAGCTTTATTGAACTCTTTCTGCTGGGTAGCTTTGGACCATTTTCCCTACAGCCCCGACCTTGCGCCGAGCGATTTCCATCTTTTCCGCTATCTTAAACATCATCTCGGCGGCAACCACTACAACGGTGACGAAGATGTGAAAACGGCCGTGACCTCTTAGTTATCGGAGTAGGCAAGTGGCAAGTTTCTATGAAGAGGGTATCCAAAGTTTAGTTCTAAGGTTTGATAAGTACTTAAACAAACTTGGCAGCTATGTTGAAAAATAGAGAAATGTTACTTAAAAACACGCCTCTTATTTATAATACTTTACAAGGACCACTATATATAGAGAAATTAAGGAGCAATTGAGTTTGGGAGATTACTCAAAATATATAGTTGTAGATACTTTCTTTGGTTATTTATAATCTATTATGTAATATAAATGAAACCCAAGTTTAGTTACCTAAAGATATAAAAAATGTTATAAAATTATTAAGTTATAAAATCTCACAGATAGAATATTTAAACACCATCATTAAATGACCAAGGTAATCACCATTCTCTTACACACAAACACACATCAATATCATAAATTGTATCTTTTCATCCAGTGGAAGTATATTCTCTAAAAATAGTAATTATATCGAATCAATATTATCAAAAATATCTAATAAAATATTGCGAAATAAACAAAATATAATATATACCTGTTTGACTGCTTCGTTTTTTAAAATAAAAACTGCAATCTTTTACTTTATACTACATTTATTAATGGAATGCATCTTTTCGTTTCGTTATTGCAACGCCCTCATTTTCGAATACAACCCCTTCTCTCGCAAAGAAGGCGCTCCAAATAATAAAAAGCTTCTGCGCATTTAACAGTACCCATGAACGATTTATACAACTGAAGAAATGAAGATATTAATTTTATGTCAGCGTAGACGTACACACGTGAATAAATACAGCATTTTGTTTTTAAACATTTTGTTTATTGCATTTCTTTACATTAATGGAGACTATACTTTTGTACTCCTTCCATTAGCTTCAGTAATTTTCTATAAATATTATTAAACATTTTAAGTTTTCTTTTATGTCTATGCTAATATTTACATTTCGTTCCTCGACAGAAATTAATAAACTTAAGAGACAAATTAAATTATGTCAGTCATTATATAGTAGTAGTGAGTTGGTATCCGTTTCAAATTTCAATACAAATTCAAGTCCCTACCTATCAATTGTGTTCAAAATATTTTAAGTTATAAAGGTACAGATCCTCCCTGGAAAGTAGTGTTAATACTTTACCATGACTAGAGGGAGTAATTAATTTACCAAGAGGCTACTCATATATATTAGTTGGTTGTCTCACTATTTATAAAAAACCAGTAAAGCTTATCTTCGGACGTTTCAAAAATTTTTATTATATATAATCAGAATTTCAAGATGTTAAGGATATTAGCAAAAGTTGATAATTATGCCAAAATAAATTATACCAAAGTATGTAATTGAATGTCAGACTCTTCTTATTATTATTACTGAATTATTTACGATTGCTTTATGTTTTTGTACAATAAAGGAAGTTTCAGTCAGCCAGAGTAATCAATAGTTAGGTTATATCAAAGACGTGTATTATATGTTCAATGTATATTAAATTAATAATACATTTTAGTTTCAACAAACCTGTGCTTGTACTCAACAACTGTTTGAAAGAATACCGCATAATTTACTCGTAAAAGATTATTTGTGTATAAAAATGCAAGACACCGTAAAAGTGTTAAAGTCTACTATAATCATAATAACCTATACAAAATATGCAAAACAACACGCACGTGTCTTGATGTCATTGTATGGAAAACAAAATTAAAATTTTAAGTATGTAGATTTTTAGTGGTGAACCAAATTTTTAATATTAAATTTTCCATCAAATACTAAATGAAAAGGTAATACATATAACATTTCGAACAAAAAGACTGAATACTATTAAACTTATTTTATTGAAATTTTCGTATACAATATCATACAAAATGAAATAATTATACCCGATTCAACATTAATTTATTTTTTTCCTTAAATGAAAACAAAACTTGTACGCTACGTCTTAATTGCGGACCTGAGTAGAAACATCAATGCTTCGAAAAAGTTTTGCATATCTTAAAGACTTTGTAAGGATTGTACATTTAATCGTCATTTTAAATGTAGAGAGAGTAAAATTTCATATTACGACCAAACTAATAATAATATTAATAACAATATAATTTCCGAATACATGCGTTATATAACATTAAATTATTCAATTGCAATATTACATTAGAATTATAACTAGCAAATTATGTAATAAGTTCATGACAATTACTAAAAATGTCTTTTGAACAGAAGAATCCAAAAAATGCATATTTTGCATATTTTTGCTACTTGATACATATTTTACGAAATATTACATATTTGTACATATTTTTTTCAAATCACAAATTTCCTACTAAGCATTCCGGAAGGTAGTAAGGTAATAAAGTAGTAAAAACTAAGTATCTATGCACATTTCTTTTTTCTTATATTTAGCCTGTAGTGAATTGAACTTCCTTGACGTTGGGTGATTAGTATTTTATGGCCTGGTATACACTAATAGATTGGTGATACTTTTTGTTCTATACAACTACTGACACGCTGTTTAAATTAGAAAAGCTCCGACTAATTAAAAATAGAATTCAAGAATAAAACCTATCAAAGCTGGATTAAATTTCTCAAAGTTGTTTACTTAGTGTATACAAAGGGTACTAGAAAGGTTTTGCAATACAGCTTTGTTTATTTATTTTTTTCAAAGTAACTTCCTCTACACTCAATACACCTCTCCATCCTCCAAAACCAATCTTTAAACCAGTTCTGCCAAGTTTCACTTGGGAATAAAGCACACTCATTGTTCCAAGCCCGCAGAAGATCCTCATCACTGGAAAGCCATCTCCCTTTTAGCTTCATTTTCACATGCGGGTACAGTGCAAAGTCGCAGGGAGCAAGATCTAGACCGTAGGGAGGGTGCTCCAGATGTTTTATTCCTGTCGTGGTCAAATATTCGGTGCAGGCTTTGGCACGGTGAGCTGAAGCATTATCGTGATGGAGAAACCAGGTGTCCATTCTTGACTTTGGCCGCAGGTTCTTCATAGATCCAATGATTTTAGGCAGGCACTGTACAGTACACCGAAAACATAAAGGAGGAACACAAAAGATGATGGCGATTTTTCAGCATTGCGGCTGAAAAACTTCAGCGGCTTAAGTATGACCACCTTTAGAAGAAAATAAAATGATAGTGAGTTCGCGAGCGCGGGGTTGGCGAACGAACTTATCTTGTAAGGCGTCACGTTCGTACATGAATACACATAATGAGCGCACCATCACATAATATTATAATGTAAACAATTACTGGAAGGATTAGAACGACGACCACGGAGGAAGTTGTATAGATGTTGCATAGAAGATTCGGCATTCTAACTGGAAGCGCGATGGCGGCGAGATCCCACAACACGAGCACGCCAGCACACACTATACACAGAAAGGCGTACTTGAAATCACACCAACACTCATGGGCACGCAAGTCATGAGGACGACCACGATGACCAACCATGGCAAAAGTGGGATAAGTTAAGCATAATTCTTTTTCATTTTTTTTTGGGCGAGCACGAATGAATGAGAGAGATGCGCACACACACACACACACACACACACACACGAGCGCGCACACACATCAACAACACGGATACAAACGGCACAAACACGAGTACGAGCGACGCACTAACACGCTCAAATACTTGCGCGATGTATACAAGGTGAGCATTTGTAGAACTACAAAATGAATGTCCGAATGAAGGTATTGAGTGGAGAAGCTACAGGGTTCTCTGTTGTTACAGGGGCCCAAAATTCTAAAAGAACGAGAGGCGGCGGAGAGATTCCACCGGAAAGAGGAAGGCCAAAACTGTAGAGCGGAGACAAGACGATGATGAAGAACGATTCATCGGCCTCTCAACCTGAAGGGATGTATATGATAGAATATTGGACATTTTAGTGAATGAGATTTATAAGTAGCGGACTACTTCCGCAGGATAGGAGCGGAATTGTGAATAATATTTAAGCAGGACGCGGGCTAGGCCCCACTTAAAGCTCTAGATAAGACTAGTTTATATTTAGATAGTTAGCATCGCAGTAACTAAAGATTAAGGTTAAGTTACATCCGGTGTAGTGCCACAGGCGTAGCACCGGATTCTAGGATAATTATTGTTAATTATCTAAGTTTCTTTTCTTAATAAAGACTGTATAGTACACCACGTAGCTGTGACTGTGTTTTGTGTGTCCAAAACGATGCGTTCCATAATTCCACTCGATTTGAAAAATACAGCAATCATTTCCTTCTTTACAGATCGGGATTTTCTGACAACTACGAGTGTGTCCTCAACAATTTTGTTTTGAGCTTTGGTCGGCACATCGTAATAGTACAGCCAAGTCTCGTCACCTGTCACGATGTTGTTCGCATACCGAGATTGTCCCTTATTAAACTTTTTTAGCATCTCCGGCACACGTCGTGTCATCTGCTCTTCAGTCAATCGATGCGGCACCCAGAGAGAACAAAGTTTCTTCTCGTGCAAAGGATCAATCAAAATCGAACAAATTGCTGGCGCATTTAGGCCTGAAGTACCCTCTATCTGTAGATAAGTCACTCGCCTGTCCTTGCTAAGCATTTTCCTCACAGTAGTAACGTTTTCCTCCGTAACTGACGTTCGTGGCCTTCCCGATTTCTCAGCATCCTCCACAGTTAAATTTCCCCTTTGGAATTCTCTATACCACCTGAATATCGTTGTGCAATGTGGGCAAACATCGCCTAGTGTAAGAGTCATTTCTTCGAACCACTGGTCTATGTTTAAACCACGCACGAGATTATAACGCAAAACTGCCCTTATCTCATTTCGTGACCACGATGCCATCGCAAGCACTTTACACTCTCGCTGCTAATGAATAACTGAGCCCATCGACATGGCGCAGCGGCTACTATGCACGTATGAACATGTCTCAACATGCAGCAACAAGCAGCTTCCTACGATTCGTTGTTGCGTCATATTACAACACTTTCCAGGTACCCTTTGTAGTTTGTAGATTTCTCAGTGGAAGATAATCGTGTCGGTTGTTTATTTCACAAACGTGCCATCTTATTAAATAAATATAGGAACACCCTCTATATTTGTACGTCGGCTGAGGAACAAGGAATCCCGTACACGGTTTTATGTAGGTAGGAATACAATGACAAAATCATAAAAAAAGACACACAGATATAATAACGTAATTTAATTTTATTTAATGAGGAAAAGTTGGGAAACTTTAATTAATTGTTTTACAAATTTAATAAGTATAATGCACACGCCTTGCGTAGCTTTTCTAAGCTTGCTAAAGACGTAAACTAATTTATTAACGAGAATACGTTGACATCTTCCTTTATCTTCACCGCCTGTAATAATGAGATGGAATTTTCATTTTATTTTGATAACCTAAAAAATGTTCTAGTGTAATACAGTTTAAATGAAGATGTGTAAAATATAACAGGATTGAACGTCGCATTAAGTGTACTCGTCTTTAAATAATCACTTACAAATTATAAATCAATATTTTTAATACTTAGTTTACAAAGTAAAGTATGCTGAAACATGAGGAAGGTAAGAAAAAATAGTTGGAAGTATCTAAAAATATTAATATAGGAAATTTCGAAAACCTGGACACCTTTTAGAAAAGATTTAGAAAGATAGAAAAACTGTTGATGGTAGGAAAGACCAAATTAAACTTAAAAATCATTGGTTTGTAAGCCATGGAACATTGATTATTATATCTACATTTAATGTTAATTTTTTAATATTTATTGTTAGTGCATTTCTTATTTTTATTCGCTTGTATGTAATCACATACTCTACATCATTAATACCGAAAATGATCTGCAAACAATACGCATTCGCATCGCTATGCCTAAATAATATTTACTTTATACAGTGTTTTTAGTATAAATTTGCAAACGAACAACTTTCCCGGCAATAAATAAACTATAAAAAGTAATTTCTTTCTTTCTTACTTTACTCAGTTTTATTACAAGTTTCTGTGTAGGGCAGTACAAGCCTGAAGTATATATCTCTGTCTTCTTTTCTTTAACACATGGATCAATAAGTCCCGAGACTAACCCATAGATGGCGCTCGTAGTAAACCAGTAACCACGTCTTTCTAGAGTACTAACCTTTGCTTGAAACGTGTAAAAATTTTAAGTCGATCGGACCAGAAACAGCTGAGTTATCGAGGTTGGAGTAAAGTCGAGTTTCGTGTTCTCATAAAACATTGTTTTTTAATGGGTAAAAACACCACGCAAGCAAAACAATGGATTGAAAAATGTTACCCGGACTCTTGTCCATCAAAAGCAACGATTTGTCGGTGGTTTGTACCGACACAAATGACGCGGAACGCTCGGGTAGACCTGTGGAAGCCGTTACACCGGAAAATGTGAGTGAAGTGACAAAAATTATAATGAAAGATCGTAAAGTGAAGCTAAGTGAGATTGCTGAGATGACACAGATATCATATGGAAGTGTATTTACTATCCTTCATGAAAAATTGAGCATGAAAAAGGTTTTTTCCTAGTGGGTGCCGCGATTGCTCTCGATGGAACATAAACAGCAACGAGTCGATGATTCAGAAAGCTGTTTATCGCTATTTACTCGCAACAAAAAAGATTTCTTGCGTCGTTACGTGACCATGGACGAAACATGGATACATCACTACACTCCAGAGTCGAAGCGGCAGTCATCTGAGTGGCGCACAGCTGGCGAAAGCCGTCCGAAACGTCCGAAAACGCAGCAGTCAGCTGGAAAAGTCCTGGCGTCAGTTTTTTGGCATACACATGGCGTGATTTTCATTGACTACCTCGAAAAAGGTAAATCGATCAACAGTGATTATTATATTGACTTACTGGTGCTTTTGAAGGAGGAAATCGCAAAAAAACGACCGCACATGCAGAGAAAAAAAATCCTTTTTCACCAAGACAATGCACCCTGCCACAAGTCGATGAAAACAATGGCAAAATTGAACGAATTGGGTTTTGATCTGCTTCCCCACCCCCCATATTCGCCAGATTTAGCCCCCAGTGACTACTGGCTCTTTGCTGATCTTAAAAAAATGCCCCAGGGAAAAAGATTTGGCTCAAATGAGGAGGTCATCGCTGAAACTGAAGCTTATTTTGAAGCGAAAGATAAATTTTTTTATAAACATGGTACTGAAAAATTGGAAAAGCGTTGGAACCATTGTATCACCCTAAAAGGTGATTATGTTGATGAATAAAAAAAAATTTTGCAAAAAAAATGTTGTTTTCATTGTTAGTCTCGGGACTTATTGATCCATGTGTTAGTTAGTTATATTATAACGTCTCTGGTATGCAAAACAATTTGCTCAACAGGATACGGCCGATTGTTTTCTCTATCAAGTAACTTGTAGCCCAATATACGCGTTAACGAATGATGTTGGATCAACGGGTTATCAATTGGAATTAATTTTTAAAATTTTGCGAAGTCTTTTCGACTTTTTTTTAGTTATCGTTTCAATTAATCGATCTGAGCATCTATAGTCTCTACATTGCCACTGCCTTTTCTGAATCATCTATGCTACACAAAAGTTTATGATTATGATAAGCAATTATCTAAATAATTATCCAATAGACGGGCGTTTTAACTGGTTCTTTGTTTGTTACCAATTTTTCGGTAAAAATTGGCGAAAAATATTGCTTAAATGCATTCTTAGTTTCCAATATTAATGAAGTACCTGCATACATTATTTATAATGGCTGACGCTTCACAAATTAGCCAACCACCAACAGTGGGTGCTACTGATCTCGTTACAGTAGAACCATTGCCCTTATTTTCTGAACAAGAAATATAGAGAATATTAACATTTTCTGTCTGGACAAATGACGTATCCTTTACTTGTCACGAAAATAAGTCATAAATAAATAAAAATACGAAAGTAATGTACATGATAAAATTAATTATATTCTAAGTCATGATATGATAGCGACATATTTCAACAACAAGATTACCGTCGTCTGATGCTCGACCTCTTTCCATTTATTTTTTTACCGAGGATAGATTTCCACCACTTCCATCACGTAATATTCGTGTAGTATGACATTTTTTCCTTAATTTGCATTAATTTTTCAACGTCAACGCGTACCTCATGAATTTTGTTAAAATATTGTCATTTCGCTTAATGCGTAAACATAATCTTTTAATTTCTTTTATTAATACGAGAATGGTTTAATGAATACTTGGTAAATGCCGACATAGCGTGAATTCTACTTTACCATTATATAGAATCCACTTTTATTAAGTTAAATAGTACTGACCGATCAGTCAATTAATCTGTGTTCGACAATACGAAAAGTGAACAACTTATCTTATTAGGTAAATAATGAAGAAACTGATTTGCAAGCAGTGCTAAAGTAATTTTATTATAAAGGTTCAGCACCAAATGAAACTGAAGTAAAACTAGATTCTATACTCTTAAGTTAGCTCTTTCGTTTTTATGGCACAGTAAATGTTTTCGAATTTAAACTGTGATTGAAAAAATCCACCCTATCGTATTGAGTGCTCATCGAGTAAATGTGCACGAGATATACTTACTATGTCTGTTATCTCAAATAACAGTGCGCACAGAATTTTAATTGGAAAATTGTTTGCGATTTTTTGACACGTTTTCGCCATAATCATAAGAACTTTTTGCGTAGGTCCATTATTGTCGATAAAAACTAGGTACACCATTACACTTTTGAAACCAAAAAATAACCGAAAGTACAGAAAGATTCCCGGCCATCAAAAAAGGCAACAATAGTTTTGTCAGCAGTAAAAACAATATTTAAGAATTCTTTTGGAATTATTCCGTCGATCACTTAGAAACAGGAAAAAATAAGTGGCGACAAAAGTTAAAAATAGTTGAGCGATAAAATCAAATTCACACACTTTCATTTGGCGAAGAAGAAAATGTTTCCCATGTATTAGAGTTGTATAGAATTAGAACTTTTTGATTTTGACATTTATGCCTTGTTTAGGAAATGGCAATGTATTGCGTTGAATATATTTATTTATACTGTTTGAGCGTTTTTAACTGTAATACTATCACTAATTCCTTTCGCATGTCAACACCAGCTCAACTGTTTCTCTTATATTCGTTTCTTTTCTTGTCTCTGTGTTTCTTATACGATTTCTCTTCACGCCTCTTACGATACTTTTAAGCACCTGTATTTTATTTTTCATTCCACCAGACAAAATCCACATTTTGTATCTACATATATATATATATATAAAGTCTTTTCCAATAGGGACTTGACAACTTTTAATTCAATTTGAGGGTGCGTTCACAAATTGAATTAAAAGTTAATCATCAAACTGTCTCTGTCAATTTTTTCAGTAAACTTAACATTTTCATCATGGTAAAGTACACGAACGAACAACGTCTGCAAATTATAAAAATTTACTACAGAAATTCGGAGTCGGTGATCGCTACTTTAAGAGCGTTAACTCCGATTTTCGGTCGTAATTCTCGCCCTAGTAGACAGGCAGTAACAAGTTTAGTGCAAAAATTTGAGTCTACATATTCGTTGTGTGATGTTGCCGTGCCAGTGAGACAACGGGTTGGTCGAAGTGTCGAAAATATCGCTGCCGTTGAAACGTCCGTAGCAAATGATCCAAATCAGTCAATTCCAAGGCGTTCTCAAGAGTTGGGCATCGCCCAGACTACTTTATGGCGAATTTTGCGTAAGGATCTTGGTTTACACCCATACAAGATCAAGCTGATACAAGAATTGAAGCCGATGGACCATTTGAAGCGACGTACGTTCTCCGATTGGGCTCTGGAAAAGATGCGCAAAATCATTTTCAGTGACGAAGCTCATTTTTGGCTCAATGGGTTCGTCAATAAGCAGAACATGCGTTATTGGTCGGGTGAAAATCCACATATGCTTCATGAAAGACCACTTCACTAGAAAGCAATTACAAGAAAAGAATATTCTTGGAAATGGCTCACATCTGTAAAAATCCAAACACCATCAATTATAAATCTGATATCAACCAGTTAAGTACTATTTATTGCAATTTAATATAATGAAAACCAGTGTCACATGGATCAATTCTTTACCACATTCATATATTTTTTGTTTTTGTTATGCACCTCGTATATCAGTTCTTTAAAATAAAATAAAAAAAAGGTTCCCTTTTTTTTAGGATTTTACATGTAAAATGATTTCGTTTCAAATGTAAATTATTTGTTTAACATGCTCTGACCTTTACCTACCACTGACACTAGTACAATAGTTTATAATTTTATTTATTAGTATTTAGTATGACGAACCACATTTTAATGATTTTGAAAAAATTTTTTAAATTAATCTAGTTTTTGTAAGAAAAAGATAATAATTGGGAGCATGATTAAAATATTGTACATGTTATTGTTTTTTAGAACTCCTGAGGAAGCTATAAATTTATAGCGAAATATAGAGGATAGAACAAATGAGTTTTTTCATTTTTTAATTTTCTTAACAGTTGACCGAATACCCGACGAATTTCTTTGGTTTGGATTATATATATATATATATATATATATATATATATATATATATATATATATATATATACAGACTTGTTCATTCTAGAATTAGATATGCGCTGTCCACAAGTGGAAAGAGTGCAGTTAGGTTAAAGCGCGCGAGAAAGGAGGATAGAATATCTCTCACTGGCAGTTTCGTGTTCTCCCACTTTTATATTGCAAACAACTTCCCCTACTTTCTCGCGTGAACCTTCTTATTCTAGTAAACAAATATCTGAAGTAGTTGACGTAAAACCTCTAACAGTTCGTCGTATTCTACACTAGGATTTTTATAAGTTTCTTTTAATTGTTTCATTGTTCGAAAATCTTTTTAATTTTTAGAATTTTCTATTTCATTTATTTCAAGAATGTTTTATTAGTTTCACGCCAAACGGCAAAACATTTCAAGAAAATAGCCATGTTTGAAAATCTTTTTAATTTTTAGAATTTTCTATTTCATTTATTTCAAGAATATTTTATTAGTTTCACGCCAAACGGCAAAACATTTCAAGAAAATAGCCATGTTGGATTTTATTAAAAGATTCAAATAAAATGCATCAAATAATTTATACAATTCAAAAATGTAGGTACGTATTGTCAATGCATAATGATTTACAGCCCCGACCTACACACATCATGTCGCTGGTGAAGACTGATTTCAGACATTCTCACGCGTAACACGCGAGAAAGTAGGGGAAGTTGTTTGCAATACAAAAGTGGGAGAAAACGAAACTGCCAGTGAGAGATATTCTATCCTCCTTTCTCGCGCGCTTTAACCTAACTGCACTCTTTCCACTTGTGGACAGCGCATATCTAATTCTAGAATGAACAAGTCTGTATATATATATATATATATATATATATATATATAGAGCGAGTTTCAAAAAGAATATACGTATTGCAAAGTATTATTTTGTCCAAACTATCGATCGCTGCGTCTCGGATCGGCTATTGGAGAAACGAATACATGGTCTAGTTTATTTAATAGTCGCTAGATGTCAGTTATCTTCCGCTTTTCTTGGTAACCGTCATATGCTTAAAATGGGTACTCCGCAGCAGAAATCATTTTGTGTTCTCGAGATTGCGAAATGCAATTCAGTGAATACAGTACAAAGACGCTACAGGTTGAACTACCAAATTGATCCTCCGAATGGGTGGAACATTCGTAGATACAGATGGTATCGACAGTTTGTAGATACAGGATGTGTATGTAGAGGCAAGACTTCTGGCCGCCCTCGTGTTTCTGAAGAAAATTTTGCACGAATTTAAACTGCTTTCCAACGTAATCCTTCAAAATCAACTCGTCGTGCCAGTCGTGAGTTACACAACTGCCTACAACAACAATTTGGCGTATTTTGAGACGTCAGTTTGTTATCAAGCCGTACAAGTTACAGTTGTTACAAGCTCTGCGTCCTGATGACAAATAGAAACGTGTGGCATTTTTTAACGAGATTCATGATGCTACTGGTAATGACCATGTACAAGATTCGCCTAAAATCAATGTGTTTTGTCCGACGTCCCGATCATCTGTTTACGGCCCATTCTTCTTTGATGGAAACACGGTTAACGGTCAGCAGTATCTCGCTATGTTACAAAACTGAACCGTTAGATTGGTCGTCAGGGACCTGGCAACTTAGCATGTCTCAACTAGGCTCCACGGTCACCGGATTTGAGACCCTGTGACTTCTTCCTGTGGAGTTTCGTTAAAGACAACGTTTATGTACCACCACTCCCACAGAACCTGGAAAAGTTGAAGAACCGGATATGTACTGCCATAACATCAGTGATGAAGGACATGCTTGCCCGATTATGGGAGGAATTTGAGTATCGATGTGATATTCTTCGTCTCACTGATAGAAGACATATAGAACATTTGTAATCTGAACTTGAGAGGTTCGTAACTACAATATATATGTAAAGTTTCATATTCGTATGCCTTAAAGTTTAATAAATATATGGATTCGAAATACGTGTCCTAATAAAATTCTTATTCTTTTTTAAGGAGTAAGAGGATTAATGAGAAAAAACGATTGAAGAAAATTACGTGAGAATTTTTACTCCAATATTCCTGCTGTGAATCTTTTACTCATTATACAACATCCCCCTTTTGGATAAATGGTTTGTTAATCAGTTAATAATTATAGAAAATGAAGATTCATCCTATAATTAAGTTCGATTCGCGTTTTTTTAAAAATGACAGAGATGAAGATCGATTTTTTGAAATTTTCCACTTTTGTAATATGTTACATGAACATTTAGAAATAAAAGGTCTGTACACAATCAAAGCAATAATTGTTCTTATTGAAACAAGGCAATGAAATGCTTCATTTCACTGCTATATTCAGTTTAAACGAATGCTAACAAAATTTTCCGTTGGTTCACAATAAATCTATTCATTAAAATAATAGTCGCATATATGTACATACTTTCTAATATTCCCATCTTTCGGACTACTTATTCGATTTGCCAAGAAGGATGGTTTTGCCCTTTTTAAGTTTTCTATCTAGTCAAGGCATTGCTAATTTATTTATCTTCAAGTTTATAAAAGCAAATTAAGTAATACATATTATATTTTGCAAAACGTACATGTAAATGTTTAGTAATTTCTTTTATTATATACTTTTACAAATATTTTCGGTCACGGAAATTTTGAAAAAATTGATAATTTTGAAGTGCTGTAGATAGATCGAAATGTAATTACTAGATACATTACTATATATTAGTTGCTAAGTTATTTCTCTCTGAAGATTTAACCTAAAATTAGAAAAATATGTTAATCCAGAGCCACGTGAATCCAAATTAATTGTCATGCACGGCATAAAGAAAACACATTTAGAAAGATTCTAGATTCTAGTTTGGGCTATAATTTATGTTAAGAGTTTAAATATTATCAAGAGTATGACTAGATGATAAATAAAAATATAGAAAATAATCTTTAAGTATTAAGATTTAATTTAGAAACACTACACTAACTAAAATCACATTGTTATATAAATACTTCAGGGTAAGCAAGTCCTGTGTCTCGCAATCTTCTTTTTATGAGCGTTTTACTTTATATTATAATAATACTTATAATAATTTGCCGTCAATATATTAATAGAACAAAAATATACATTAAAAAAGAAAAACTAATTAAATTTTAAGATCATGTCAAAACGAAATACCAAATCATCTATAATGTTTATTATTATTTTATATATTTGGTAATAGTTTTAGAAATACGTAATCTTAGACCTTTAAGGTAACCTGGTAGTAAAACTGGAGCGTCTATGTTGCTGTATGCATATAACACCACCATAGTGACAAGAACAAGTCTATATTTAATTCTGCAAGTAAAAATAAACGAGAATATGAGCAATGCAGAGGCTTGCTTTAATACTAATGAACTTGCACTTAACAATCACCAAATATAACATCTAGAAATTACGGCAAACCAAATTCACTTCCTTGACTAGATTGTTGAAAATAAATTAAATTGGAAAGGATACATTACAAGAAAGTCAGCAGTTGATATTTGCAGTATTAGAAATGTAAAAACAATATTAACATATGCAGCCGCACGAGTATTATACTTTGCCAATGGAGCCAAATATGACAGTCAACCTTAAAGTGTTGTAAATCGAAGTTGTTTTCATTAGTTGATAAGCATCAGTATGAAATACGTCATAACAACGATCTTAAGACGCTGTACTATCGTTTGAGAGCTACACAAAATTATGTGTATTACCGTGGAGTTAAAAAGTATAATAAACTACAAAAGAGTATGAAGACACATGAACCATTTTTTAACTATTTCACTACTTTATTGCATAACTATAACATATGTTTCGTTAAGGCAACTTATCATTATCAGTAATAATAGACGACTAACTGTAATGGACCAAGCGCAATTAATGTATTGCGTTTTAAGGTTTTCTCTCTTTAATTGTATGTTAAAATTGTTTTTTATAAGTTTCGTTTGCTTATTTATTATATTTTATTATTATTTATTATATTATTAATATATTTAGTCTTTAACACAGAGCTAACCTAAAAATACATGGTGTTGCATTAATTACGTTCCAACTTTCAGTAATGAAATTATTATTCTTTTTCAGTTAGTTGAACCGTTCTTAATATATGAACGTTTGCAAATTATACATATTCTCATAATTATATATATATATATATATATATATATATATATATATATATATATATATATAACATAAACATGACTTTAAAATTTAAATTCGAGGTAAACATCTCCGAAAATTGAGAACAAAAGAGTGCTAAACTTTCATGGCAAAGGTAATAAAGTTATGGAATAACATCTACAAGTACTATTAGAATAAAGTCGGTATCGAACGATACGTGGTGTACTTACGTGTATTTTCCTGGACGAGATATTATATTAAGCGAAATTTGTGCGGAATAAGTACATTGAACACTGCATGTAGAAAATTACGGTCACTAATGTTCACGTCTTTTAAAAGAATCGGCGGGGCAAAGAATCATACATGTCATGACTGAAATTAACCACACAGAGAAGGGATACTAAAATTAGAAACAGTTAAGAGTCTCGATATAATAAAAAACATTGTGACAATACCAGAAATCATACTGTTAGACGCTTAGTTGAAAAAAGGGCTTTAGAATGGTACGTCCCATGACTTGCTGGATGTATCAATTATGTAATAAAGAAAATAAATTAATAAAGAACGTATTGGTTATAATTACTAGGTAGATAGATATTTGACAGTATAATAACTATGTATTCTATGGCAAAAGGAATAAAATGTTGAATTTCTAGTCGTAATTAGAAATTTGATGCAATAGAATTGAATTTAATGTAACTGAAATATTAAAGGGCGAATTCTACGAAATAACCTAAGTACCTAACTATACAAAAGGGATTTGTCCTTGGAATAATCGTAATCTCAAAAACGTTGGCTTTTTAATAAAGGTTTTAAAATGTGTTGATTTGAATCCTATGTAATTAAATAAAAACAATTTAAAATCATTATAAAAGAGCAATTACACAGGCCAACACACATTTTGGTGCCTGCGATTTTTTAACTGTTCCTGGGTAATTTTTGGATGCAGAATGTAAAAAAGTTCTCAGATTTGGTCTATCAGATCTAGTTTTTGAGATTTTTTTAAAAAATTGTGTATATGTTTTACGTTATAACTGTTATAATATATAATATTACTATTGACAGTTAAAAAAACAAAGACACATGGATTTAAGTATTTATTGCAAAAACTTAATTTACATAATTGCATTAGTGACTAATCACATAAAAATTTTCTTTTATACGACTTTCTTAAATGGAGTTTACTAGGGCAGTCTCGCTGAAGGCTCCAGCAGTAGTCCGCCATCATGTGGCTATCCCATGGTCCTTGATAACGATCTTCCATCGTTTTAATATCCTGATGGAATCTTTCCCCCTGTTCTTCACTACAATCACCTAAGTTTTCTGGAAAACGATCTAGGTGGCTGTGGAGGTAGTGTAATTTTGTACTAGTTGAACAAATGAACACCAAGCGTTAGATTCAGTCTCGTTCATTGATGTGGTGAATTGTGGATCTTTAACAAGTTGCCTTATTTGAGGACCATCAAATATACCAGCTTTTAGTTTTTCCGTGCTAATGCCAGGAAATTTACGTGATAAATACCCAAAACAATTTCCATCTTGATTTAAAGCCTTCTCAAATTGCTTCATTAAGCCTAGCTTAATATGCAAGGGCGGAAGTAAGATTTTTTCTCTTGCAACCAAAGGTTCGTTGATCACGTTTTGTTTTCCTTGAAGCAGTGTATTGAGTAGTTCCTAGTATAGGAACATTGGGTCAGGGACAATTCCAGGTCTCCATTTGGCTAATTAGATTCTGGGAAATTTCTATTTTGACGATTAAGTACATATTTATCTCTTTATTTGTTGTCCTTTATCAGAACAAAATATCAATTAACCTGTAACCTGTATCTCAAAAACTAGAGCTGATAGAAAAAATCTGGTGGCATTTTTGGAATCAGCACATTAAAAACATCTAAAATCAGATGTTAGATTTCCGGCACCAAATTTTTTTTTTCATTTTGTTACCCTGTGTTATATATGCGAAGTGTATCAATTGAAGAGAGGATTCAAGTAATATCCAATATTACATACTGTATATTCAAATAAATTGAAACAAATATTTATTATTAATTAATTCAAATGAAATCGCTAATATAAATGCAATTGGAGACATGGTAAAACTAAATAAAGCTTTTTAAACAAATATTTAAGAATGAGGCTACTTTAAAATAATGGGAAACCCAAAAATGGCGAAACATCAATCAGTTAGCTTCAATTGGTAAACAATGACATTAAGGCTAGAAGTTGAAATTAGTTTATATAAATATATATCGGTAAAGTTTCATGAACTGTTCCTACACCCTCAAAAAAGAGAGACTAATGAGATTTATTAATCTAAACTATTCCAATATGGAAAAAGGGAAGGATCGTATTAATTATTTACATCTATTGAGAAAAATAAGCCAAGAATTATTATTTATTATGATATCCACAGAATCAATAAACTAATTACTTCTTGTACAAAAAGTAGATTTTTAATTAAAGCACAGTACTCGTTATGTATATTTTAATAAAATTGATTAGATAATTGAATTTTTCTTAAAATGTATTTAACCATTTATCCATAACGAATAAATATACTTCTGAATGTATTAATATAATTTTGGAGAATATATCTCTCATAACACGAGGGCGATTTGAATTTTACCTGTATTTTATTTGTTCTGGTTGATACAAAACACAAATTAATATTATATACACATCATTTTTCTAGGCAACAACACCCTTTACAATACGCTTATCTCATCGCACCAGTAGTTCTATATTCCCCCTGAAAAAATTCTTTCGGACAATGTAACTAATTTTTCACCACATATTTCACTTCACGAGATGATAGTCTCTCGGGGCCGAGTCCAGACTATGTGGGAGTGAGGCAGTACCTCTCGACCCAATTTAGTCAATGTATTGGTCATTAGATAGGCTGCATGTAGGGAAAGTTATCGTGTAAGAGAATAATGCGCTTGATTAAAAGATTTCGTATTTTTGTTTGATTGGTCAGCTTAACCTTTCCAAAAAAATTCACTGTAATAATACGAATTAATCGTTTTTCTTTCTTTGAGAAAATTGACGTAAATCGATTCGATAACGTCCCAGAATACAGTCGCCATCGTTTGCCAGTCAAGGTTATGATGAATTTTTATCACGGAGATGAGCTTGAATAACGTTATTCCGCTAACATTCTTACTTGCTTGGATATAATGATGCACTCACTCAGTTGATATGATACGCGACAAAAAGTTGTCTCCTTCATACTCGCAGCCAAGGCGGAAATTTCTGTAAACTTGAAGTGGTTTCTTCTATTGTTCGGCGGAAAGTTATTTTGGAACTCACCTGGCGCTAACATTATTAAATAAATTTAAGCTTAATACTACCAACACCAGTATTTACAATTTTAGCAATTTCCTTCGCAGATATTTGCCTATTGTACCGAATCAGCTGGTTAACTTTTTGAGTTCCCAAGATTCACAGCAGACGCTGAATGGGCAGCATGCGATTAGTTAGGTACATACGTATCTAACCATATATCTATCTTATAACCATCCTGGAAGGATTTACACCACTCAAAGACTATTCTGAGTGACAAACACTCTAAGCTGTTTATGAAGTTTTTAATGAATATCGGTCGTTTTTAGACCTTCCTTGAAAGGAAATTTAATAATTATACGTTGTGCAACAAATTTTGACAGTATCAATCCTTCGCATCCTTCGATGAATATAAAACCGCCCTGCAACATATCTTCAATTATGTTCAAAAAAAATGCAGGTAATTGCCTTGGTATATAATATAATTTCTTATATGAGGCTGCAAAATAATTCTTATTTCTCCTCTAAAAATAATCTTTAATTTAGCATTAAAAACGTCGGAATTTCCTAAAACGTGTAAGATATCTAAGGCTTATTATTTTCTTAAAATCGGTTCGTCTTCTGATATTAAAAATTACAGGCCAATTTCACTTTTATCCAACTTTGCTAAAGTTCATGAAAGAGCTATTTATTCACGAATTTATCCTACAGTTACATGTTAAATATCATCATTTCAAGTACGGTTTTATGGATAAAAAATCTACAGTAGTGAATTTAACCCACGTCTCATAGTTTACAGCTAATAATCTAAATTGCCAGGACTAAGCCGATGTTGTATATGTAGGCATACTAAAAGCTTTTCATCAAATAAATCAAAAATATATTGATTGGTTTTAAGGAGTAATTTTCCTGCCAGTTAGACATGATTTTATCAATCTTAACTGTGCGAGTGAAAACCCTATAGCTTCGAGTCCGGCATGGAGTATAGACTGGTCAATTGTGTAAAAAGCCTTGGCGAAATCCATCTCTTGTTCTCGTCCAATGCTTTTCTGGTATACTGCGTAATAATCCGTGTTTATAAATTGATAGATAAGATTTTATAGTGGAACACACTTTTGTATTAAATGTCCTCAAGTATTCTAGCAAAATTAGGCGATATATTAATTGATCTATAATTACTGATATTAGCTCTATTGTCCTTTTTGAATATTGGAATAATTTTATTAATTTTCTAAAAATTAGGGAAGACGAAAATAGATAAAATGTTGAACAAATAGTAGAGACACATATAAGAGAAAACGGAATATTAACAGCACCAGCAGACATATCGTTCTTTACTCGACCATTGCATCTAAAACAACTTTTTAGTTAATGGTCTTGTAGAAAAAGAATAACAGTGTCTGACAAGTACAGTTGAGGTTTGTACGTAAGGCTGAAAAACATCAGTGAATTCATTTATGAAAGTTCTAACAATATCTTGCAGTTCTTGGATGCTTATCTCATTATTATGCACAATTCCTAGAATTCGTGAATCACTTCGTCATTTATTAATAAATGACCAAAGCGGTTTTGGATTATCAATTATATATAATATTATTTGGCAATACTGTGGCAAGAATAATTTAACAAATATTTTTTAAAATGCCTACCATTTCGATGAGTTCAGAGAAACTTCTTGTAATCTTCAAAAAACGTGAATATAAAGCCTTTTGATCGTGATAATCTGTTTAAAGTAAAAGTGAATATGGAAATTTACATGTGAATATCTGACTGTCTTACTGTAATTGAACAAGATTATACATATATTTATTGACGCAAGTAGAAATCTCAAGGATTCACAATGAAACTGAAAACATATTGTTTAAACAATGGCCTCGATACTAGCTTTAGGTTAGGTAAAAATTTGATGGTCAAAAGATTATTTTTTCCTATAATTATATTTATATCTGTAGTTTATTTCAATATCAAGTATATATAGTAATTTCAATACGCCAAGGTTTACAACTAATTTTAGGTATTTTAATTTTAAATTGGTTTGCATATATTTGTATCTGACTTATCAATATATGTATTAAATTTTCATAAGTTCCATGAGAATTAAGTACGCTATGTTTTAATATTTGCTTCACATTCGAAAGCAATTATTCATAAATTAAGGTTGAGAGAAAAGTGGACTCCAAATTGAATTTATTTTAAAAATATTGTAAAGAGTATTTTTTTTCTACAAAGTAGTAATCTTACCTACAACAGAGATCATATTCGAACAATTTTCAATATAATTTGAATTATTTTTAGCAAGCGTAACGAGCACAGTTGCAGAGAAGCAACTGCCAATCGTTTAAAAATAAAACTAACAAAACTAATTGCGACTGGCTCTCTCCTTAAGGAACACCAATTTGTAGCAAATCGTCGTACAAGTAAGTGTGTTCTTCATTATTTTTTTATTATTTACGGTCTAGCGACTTTTTTTCTAAGTTTTTATTTATAAATAAGGTTGAACAATTTCCTGGATAACCAGTAAAAGCAATCGATGGGGGCGAATGCGTGCAGGCATTGCCGATAGCTTGCATCATGACAGTAACGCCAAATGTCATGCAAAGGTGGATTGTTAACAATATAGAGTGCAAAATAAATTTCTAAATCGTTTTTATACCTTAAAAGGAGCTGTAGTTAAATGTGTTATTCGCAACCTTAGTATTTTACCGTACTGTATTATAGATTGTAAAAGACTTATTAAGAACAAACGCCACGTGTTGAATGCAAGATGTGACATACCGTATTATAAATTTGTATTTTATTTTAACATAGTGTTAATTGCATGAACTTTTGACGGTTTTTAAGCAAATACATATTGTAAAAACGGAGGTCAAAAATAAAAAATATGGCTTTCGATTAATGAAACTACAGGTGCAATTGCTTTGAGAATGTGTTAGCATCCATTTTAGAAACATATACAACTTCATTTTCTCTTCTTTTATACAGTAAAATATTACAAAAAAACGCCGAATACATAGTATAAACTATGAAAAATGGTGTTGTCCGTTACTGAAGGCGGTTCAAACATGGTTAAAGCTAGTTAATTCTGAAACAATCTTTTCCTAAAATCCGTCACGTAACACGCTTGTTCCATGTATTTCATCCGGTAGCAGGGTATATTAAAAATGCCTATACAAAAGAGACAAATTAATAGGGTCTACCAAAAAAGTTTTCATTAAATTTCCCAGAAGCATTCACGAATTTAAAAATTCTCGTGCGGGGATTCTTCTGACACCAGAGTAACTTCAGACAGTAATATATGACAAAAAATAGTTTCACATTGTTAAACCTTGTATTTTGAAATTAAATTTATTATTTACAAATATCGAAATCCAAACAGAAATAGAACAAATTTCCGAAAATCTCTCGATTATTTCACAAGCCAGATCCCAATTAGAAAACAGCAAATAATCTTTAACTGAACTCCTGAGGACATCACGTGAAAGCCTCGTCAGGAAATCTAACCGATAAATTATTTGTAGTTTCAAATGGGAATCCTAATTTTAAAATTATGATGACAGAGTTTAAATGAAAACCAAGAGTGTGAAAGTGATGTGGAAGACTTCATTATACTTACGAATATTACTTCGTTAGACGTAGAAAGTAAATTTTCCAAATATGGAAATATATTTACACTTTGTCTTCGATGTTTGACTGAATCAATAATGGAAGGTATGCAGATGACAACACTACATCATCGCATGCTCACGTGAAATTACATCAACACATAAAAAATAAAAAGATACCAGACTACATACATTACTTATTTTATTTATAATTGCTCCAATCCAGTTCCAGACGAAACTATAAGCTACTGCGAGCTGAGAAGTTGATTATTATTCGCGAACATTGAAGGGTGGCAAAAGATCACTCGAATATAGCTATCTAAATACTACATTCATGTGATTTTTTCCGGTATCCTATCACTATCAACGTGAAGTGATATCAACGAAAAATATGTATAATTTACTTCTAAATATTCCCATGGTTTTTGTGCTTGTACATATCTACATTTACTTTTGCAAGAACTAGCATTTATTTTTATATTGTTTTCTAAGTTCTTCATGTTATTGTTGGTGACATTGTGACAATTTTCTTATTTATAATTTAATCTTAATTTTATTTCTTGTTAAAATGATAGTAAAAGTATTGATGGATATCTTTATGTTTGTTCACCAGCGAATAAATTTTTTACTAATAAACAAGGAATATAGAATGGCTGTACTCAAGTTTGTACATTTCTTATTTAGATATACTCTATTTAACTCACTGCCTTCAAATACTATGTATACACTTTTCTCCATAAGAAAATTGAATTCTAACATAAAATTAAATACGGGTCAGTGAATTATATTATCCAAATCATTCATTTAAAATCAATATATTCTCCTTTAGTCTGATATAGTCCACTAATTCGTTAAATGAGTCTTTTATACAGACTCATGGAATATTTTAAAGACACTGCCATCTAAGTATAATTGATTAAGAAGTGTCCTTTCGTTTCATTGGGATAACTAAGAAATTACTCCGAAAGGTGGCAAATTGGCCATCAATCATTCGGCCAAGTGAAACGAATTCTTTGCAGGTAATGTCTTTAAAATTAAATAGAAGTACATCCGCATTGTCCCTGTTATTGTTTTCCCAAATGGCCATTTTGAAGATATCTTTCTTTTAGTTGTCTTTCCATGAGACTCGCGTCTTGTTTCATTGCTTAAATAAAATGTGAGTCCTTACGAGGGGTTCAAATCTGGCCCCTCAATTCAGTGCATATTCTTTTCAGATAATCTGGAAATCGCAAATTCATTTTCATTATTGAATTACTTACGAATCACGAATTATATGACGGTTTCTTTAATCTAATTTTTTTATTGTTAATTTCGTTCGCAAAACTTTTGTTTCCAGACTATTTTCAAGTAATTTATATCATTCGTAAGCTTGAGTAAGTATAGGGTTTTTCATTACCGGATTTCAATTTTTTAAATTAAATAAATCAATTTGAGAAGGTGCTATCTTTATACGTTTATTTTTATTTTCAAAAATATTTGATAAAATTATGTACTGAAAAATATAACACACAAATGTATTCCGCGACTTATCTGAATGGTTTGAATCTTGTGTATCTAATTTTCGATGTCATTCTCTCATAAAAGTGGCTCGCTATCTCCAGTCACTCTAATGATCTTGATCCTTAGAGCAATAATCACTTGTTTGTTAGCATAGACCAAAGATTCTTATACAGCCCTTCAAAAGATAATCTAATAGAGATAAATTATAGGATTTGTATGGTCAGTGGATGTCGCCATTTCAAATAGGTATATCGAAGCCTTTGAACTTCTCAGCCAATAAATAGAGCATATCGCTTGCGGTACAGTACGCCATCTTTTTGAAACCATATGTTTATGAGATCTATACCATTCGACATAAAATGTACCGATAATTCCGCCAAAGCAATACCCACGATAAAAGTTTACTTTTTCCAAATGCCGTGGAAACTGATAAATCTTCTGCGGATTTTCATCGCTTTAAAACCAGCAATTCTGTTTGTTGGTAAACCACAAAACCAGAAATGACTCTCATTACTTATTAAAGACTTTAAATATTTGTTCTTAATTTACATTTAGTTTTATTAACTTTTCATCTGAATATTTTGTTATGCTTATTTTATTTATTTATTATAATGTATATATCTAGAATGTTAACAATATCTAGCTGAAAATGTCTGCGGCGTAACCGTGTATTCGACGATACATATTTTGTCAATACGAACGTGAAATATCCATCGTTGTGGTTCGCTGTTACCGAGCTCTATATGTATGCGCCCCCAAAAACGAGGGGGCGCAATCATATCGAAAGACTAATTTTTTGACAGTTATCAAATTTACTGAAAAAGAAGGAATAAAGTACATTCTGACATAAATTACAAACGAGTTTAATAATTATCAGTGACTTTCTTTGGTCTGTCTTATAGAGCAAAGCTTTTCACCTTTGCAAACTTTAAGAAATTCATCCACATTTGCAAACATTATAGGTTTTCTTGCTTTATATTTTTGCCTCATAATTGCAATTTACTACAAAAAGCATTAATTTTATGACTTGTATCCAAGATATGTGCGTTTGCTCCTTGGAGTTGAAGATTTAAGGTATTTAATTTCTCGAATCTGTCGACAAAGTAGCTCAATTTCATCATCTTCAAGCTTCTGGGCTACCCGTCTATTTTCTTCTTCTAGACAAATAGCGCTTTCATCTCTTAATTCATGAACACTACAAAATTTTCCAATATGATAGCCGTCTTTACTCGCTGTTTGACAGTAACGCTGAATGTACTCCATCCATGTTTTTCCAAAGTGTAGTAAAGGCTCTTGCAGTCGTAATTACTATATTCAGACCAAGACTCATTCCTTTGGAAGTCAGAGCTTCTCTGTGAATTATACAATGTATTCAATTGCACTGTGGAAATTTTTGTTTCACAAGCGCTTGCAGACATTGTACGAGCATCATCGATGATTATTTCGAAGTAATTTTTCAACTCTATGTTCACCTCGCTTAGAAAATCAATTAATATATTAAATAATACAAGTGATGTTGCTCTGAGCTTTATTGACTTTTAGAAAAATATGTCTTCTATTGCTAACATATCATGATAAATTCGAACATAAGCATTTAAGTAAATATCTTTATTGCTATGTGTAGCCTGATCAGGCTGAATTGAACACAATTTGTTACGCAACTTCTTGAAAGCTAATGCTCTGCGTCTTCAGCTATGACACCAATTAGACGGTTAATATCTGTTGATAGAGGTATGGGCTGCAATTGTTTAACAAAATTATCTCTAAACATAGTTTCTATAATAACAATAAGAGCTGGCAGAGTTGGCTCTCCACTAATGGTGTGAAGCTTTTTACATCTGACTATTTTATATGAAGAGGCAAGTAATTTTTCCATTTACAGATATATGTTTCTGTAAAACGATTTTTTCTTTTCACTTCATTTTAATTTTAATTGTAGGAATTTTCAAAGTTTGTGAACGCACTTCTTATGAGGCGTTTCCATATGTCGTTTGAGTTTATCAGGTTTCATGCTGTCTGCTTGTTGATTCTAAACTCGCTAACGCCCTCTTTATTTCATGATTCTGCATAAATTTATTACTACTAATTACAGTTAACACGTAAATTACAATGTAGACAATCGACAATCGACTCGCCTTAGACTGGCTGGAGTTGAACGAAGTACAGTATTTATATACTTCATATACGCATGTGTCGCGATCACAAGAAACATTCCAGAGTGTTGGAGATAAACTGGAACTTCCCAGGAAACCGAAAAAATTTCATATATGGTAGACATAACACACAGAGTGATAGAGATACACTGATTTTGATTTTACCAATACAGCGGAACGGTGTCGCCAAATACCAATAAATTTACCATTTCGTGGTAATCCAATTAAGGTAGTAGTGTGACTTTGGCTTCAAAATATCCAAATAGAAACTGGAAACGAAATAAAAAATTATTGTACGAGAAGAGGCGGGTCATCATTGTGATTATTAGGCCAGGAATATTAAAAGACTGAGAAACGCTAATATAAACATATCAAATTAAATCAATATTCAAATATTGGTTGTACAGCAAAAAGTATACAATTAACTTTCCAAAATCTATATAATAAATGGACAAAAACTAAATCTTCATCTTCCTCCTAAGATGTTCTCGAAACTTTCTACTTATTTTAGTAAGGTAAATCATGAGTAATTATACCAGAATAAACAAAACATTCATATATGTAATTAAGTTATTTACAGAAACGCCTATACCATTAAGTTTTCGATTACAATCATTCGACATACCTTCACGATTTAATTTAAGATAAAATGTCCCTGGGGCAATGAGGAATAAAGCCATAAATTAATATTGTAATTAATTAAAAATAAAACGTGTTCTGTGTGGCAAATAAAATCTTAATGTGTAGCGATCCAATAAGTAAACACTGAAAATATTTTTCGGTTTACTAAATTTCACGATAAGCGCTTCAGTTGACGTCTGGAAATGTAGATAGGACACAAATAAAAAGAAAATATTTAAAGAAGATTCCGTCCGGCATAGTCGACCATTTCGACTTTTATTAGAGCTGCGGCTGTGTATTTCGCTTTTTAGGATAAAAGGTACGCTGCTCAATGAAGATTAGTCGATATAAATTTCTTAATATTACTGAAAGAGAGCTTACGGACTGATAGAGTCAGAGAAATATAAATTAATTGCCTTTTCTATTATTAGAAACTGATAAAATATATAAAAAGTATACTCTTGTTTATGTTGAATAACTCTGTTGAAACGTAGAAGTATTTGCAGAGATGTGTTATTTTAAGAATCGATAGAAAGTTACACAGATGGAAGAGGAAAAGATAAGGGATATTTTAGTGTTCGAACCAACGTACTTGCAGTTTATATAAAGAGCTAAAACTATCATTAACTCTTTTTTTTTAATTTAAAACTGAAAATTACATTCGGTATTCCCTTCCTTCTTTCTATTTTTAAATTCCTAATTTTAAATCGTTTGTACTTTCTAATATACACGTTTTTAAGGCACATTATCATGAAATCAGATAAATATCTGATATACGATAAATTTCCAAAATTTTTGAAACACTCAAAAGCACTCTAATGTTTAAAGAAAAAATTCTTGGAATTGAAGCAAATTAAAACCTTATACACCTTTCAAAATAATTGAACACATCTTATATAAATATTTAAGCATTTAAAAGATACATACTTTTAACTAAATGTCAATATGGATTTCGAGTTCGTTACCCTAAGCAGGCTGTGTTTCGATGGTGAGCAAATAAGGGTTGCAGTGCGTCGACTACATTCGGGGAAGGGAGTGGGACACTTAATAATAACTTATTTGATGGTAAAACTAAAGAACAGTTTCTTATTATATTTTGACTTTGGCGTCAGAAATTTGAAAAAATTTAAAGATCGGAAAACCTGAAGAATCTCTAACAGTATTTTCCTTGCTTTCACTTACTTTTTGCGTTAGGTCGAGTTCATACAATTCAGAGCGTCCAGTATATAATATAAGTTTTTAAGCAAAAGGATCAAAAACAGTAATGAAAAATAGATGTAATATTTAAAAGGTATTGTACTACAAAACTAATTAAGTCTAATTAAACCCAAAAGAACATTAAATCTGTCGGTAAATATTAATAAAAGTGAATAACACAAAAACTAAGTAATTAAGACTAATTACATATACTAAAATACGCATTTATAGAAATGTTTACTAGTCTAAATGTAATATTGCTATTTACTAATATACCTACGGATTTAACAATAAAAATTATAGAAATAACTGATAAACCGTAGAAGAGCGCACATCATTACCACATAGCGAGTTCATAAATGCAGTAAAATTATGTCTGAATCAACGTATTTCAATTCCAATAACATCTTTTTCGAACCTAATTATGGCACTAACATGGTGGGTGATACCATGTCAGTGCTATAATAACAAGCTTCGCTATTAAGGAATTAGAGAATGAAGTGCTACATTTAGCAATCATCTACACATACATTTCCTTAAAATATGTGTAGACGATTACAGTTTAATTTAATCTATTTTAAATCCTTCCACAAAAAATTGAATCGAGACTAGAAAGCGAAAATAATAGTTTGAATTTCCTAAATGTAACTGTAACACACAAAGACGGTAACATTTATTTAGTTTGGTACACCAAATCCTCTAATTTAGATAGATATCTAAATTCCTTATCAAACGTTACATTAAATATACAAAAAATACAATTCACATCTTACTTGTTCTTTGATAGACATTACAAATTTTCAGTAAAAGAAAATTGTAAAAAACAAATAAAATTAAAGCAATACGTTGAAAACTATCCATTGAACTTCATAGAAAAAATGCCAAAAGAAGGCTATCTACACTTGAAAATAGAGAAAACAAAACAGAGACTAAGAATACGGAAAGCGCCAATAATAATAACACGAACAACAAACCAAATTTCGTTACTTTATTGTACGTATCACACATATCAGTAAACCTAAACGAACTCTTTGGAAAGTACAACATTAAAATATTCACAAACCAAAAAATAAAAGCAAAAGCCTTTTTACCATAATTAAACATTAAAACACTTAAAGAAAAGTCGACACACAGTGTATATACAATAGAATAAAATGACAGTGTTATGAAGGTACGTATGACAAACAACAATATCTACATAAAAGAATTTATGAACACAAATAATGTTTAAACAGTAACAAAATAAATGTAACAACTTTATCTAAACATGTTTGGAGAAAAGACGTGAAATTCGGCTTCGACAACACTGAAATCGTCAAAATAGAAAACAATTACAACAAACGTATAATTAAAGAAATGATATACATAGAGGAAAACCAAAACATAATGAAATAGAAGAGATATTATCAATCTTAATCCTTAGAAATAAATCGTTTGCATCTCCCTGTATATATATACAATATATATATATATATACATCAACTTAAATTTGTGTACATGCATGTATTTAACTTTACTATATAAAAACGGGAGGGAAAGATAGAAAGAAATACATGCCTGCAGATTAGTAAGCTTTTACAAAGTGTACATGGCAGTTTGGTCAGCACATGTGTACATACAAAGACACGGCATAATTTTGATAATTTAAAAATATTTGTGTGGTTGTAAATATACAATATTCAACAGGAAAAAATGTACGTACTCATATATTTTAAAAACTCGTATAAAATTCCATCAAATATATATATATATACGTAAAATTGAAGTATTGCAGACTAAAAGAAAAAAATATGTAACTTGAAAAAGGAAATCAAAACACCCAAAACGTCGTTAATATAAATCGATTATTATTATCCTTTACTGGCAGAAAAACATAAATGAATAAATTTTTTCGTTAGAATAAATAAATATTTCTGATTTCTCCTACAGCTTATAAATGCGTTGTTCAATCATCAAATAAAATTTGATAATTTGCACATACTATTTTGGGATGTCAAAAGTTTCACAGGCAACGCGGAGCATTTCTTCGTACACTAAATGTTTTTCTACGAACATAATAGATTTTTTGGCGTCTAATGACGTAGAAATTTACAGAGCGATTTTTGAATTCCTGCAAAATTCACTTAAAATGTAAACGCATCTGTACTACCTTTTCTTTCCTTTGTTTGGCTTTCTTTTCCGCTGGCCGAGTTTTGTGCGTTGAGTAACTTCGATAGGTCTCGAAATGTGAAATATGTACTTTTCATGTATTCCTTCCGACTCGTTCTTTTTTTGTTTCCGTTAATGTGGCTTTGATGCCGAAAAGTAGAAAAAGAATTTAGGTTTTTAGTTACTAGCATGTTTAATTCGAACGAATGTTCACTTGAGCTGCATTAAAACTACATATATTAAACTTTTGTCAAAAGTATATCGAAAATAAAATCAAGTTCAACTTTTACTGGTTTAGATATATCAGACTTATACAAATTTCAAATTTTCTGATGTCTAAATTAAATCTCTAGAAATATACTGACGGGGAAAACATCGGTAAAAGTGTTTTTCTTTTAAAAAAATGTGTTACACATACTATTCTCTTTATTTACAATCACTGCTACGATTTTCTTTTGGTATTTTAATTTCGAATAAAAATTTACACATTATTCTTTCAAACCGTGATAATGCATGTGATAAGAGTGCCGAACTTCAGATGTTTATGTAGAGAGGTCGACAGTTCGTACCTCTTTCCGGGCGTGTTGTTTTTAAAAAATCATATCATCTTTGATACATTTGATACATTTTTCGACATCCTTCAATATTAAGGAAAAATAATCAGCACTGTTTACCAATAAGGCCGTGGAATATTTTATACACACTGTGACTCCCGTGGTCGTAACTCTCTCCCACTCGCTCCCATAGTTAGTGCTATCAGACATTTAAAATTTTTAAAAATGTGTTTTTAAATATTAGTAGAAAGTCTCGTTATCTTTCTTAACGAGATGATTCACTGACATGCGTAGTTCTCTCGCGATTAGTGTTTTCGCGACGACGAATTGTGTGGACATCTCCTATATTACACAAACCTTGGGATATACATATCTCGATGAAATATTTCGGCGTTCTTTTAAAAAAATACGAGAAATTATTTATTATCTCGCATATTTAGACAAGCGTGTTTGTAGGCTTTTGTACTATGTCGGCATTTTGAAAATGCTAGTAAACTTTTGCAGAGTATATATTGAAATGAATTAATATTAGAACTGCCAAGTCGCGTGGCACACCATAGTCATCGCATCGTAATAAATAGTTAGGTACAAGTTGTACGCAATAATTGAAATTTTGATTTCAATCCCGTAAAATGTTGTTACATTCAGTAAATAATTGCTTAAATAGATTAAATTACTAGCTAACATCTAGATTGCGCATATTTGTAGTATAAATACATGTTATTTGCCCAGCGAAAATCTATTCAGACTTTTAATGGAGTGTAGTGAAATATTAGGCGTCAGTAAATTTTAATAATACAATATATAAAAAATTGTGAAACACTCTTATGCAAAACATCATCAATCTCAATGAACTCGACTATTGTAGTATGGAGTATTTTTCCAAATGCATATCATTCGCTGTGCTAAAAAGATGTTCCTACATGAAGAAAATAATCGCTCCAGGTCTAGTGGTGTTATATTTGCATGGAAAAAATAATCTTTGAAATTAAGTATAATACAGAAGACGGTTCTATGTTCGGCAAGACGTGCGATAATCCAATTTGCAGGAGCAAAGTAGAGGTACAGGTGAAAATAACAGTACAAACCAAAAAAAAAAAGAGAAAGAAACAAAATATTCTTGGGTAAATTGTACAATTGCCTAAGTAAAGTTAAGTTATTGCAATAGAGAGGTAAATAACTATGATATGCGCTAATAAATACTTGAACAAGCCAAGCCAATCTTTGCCGATAATAAGATTTAATTATTGTTGACTGACAAAGACAAAAAGCCAATTTAATATCATGTATCTTCTATATAAAATTAAGCTTCACAAGTCAGTACACGTATATTAGGTTCACGACCGAAGTTAAATATCAACGTAGTATTACTTTGGCAAAAGCTTAGCAACTGATTACTATTAAATTATCAATACTAATATTACTGACCTTATACTTTTGAATTATTAATGTTAAAAAGAACTATTTGTATAATATTAAATTACTAACGTTAAAACTACCGAACCTATGCTACTGAATTATTAATGCTAAAAATAGTTGAACAAAAAAAGATCCAACCTGCAAATATTGAACGACAAAGTAGAGGCTACAAAATTTTCACGTTATCCAAATAAAGGTAAATAACTTTCACTTAAGCCAGATAGCAGTACAAAAACTGGGCGCGATAACGCCAAAATTTATCTAAATAATAAATACTGCAGTTGATATTGCACAATTTACGTGTAAAACTAAAATATAAAGTCAAGAATTGAAATTACTAAAGTAAATATAAACTACTGTACTAACTTGAAATAATTAAGAATTTCACTGAAAGAGTTTTATTTAATTGCAAAATTACTTCGTTAACTTAACGAACTACAGGAATTCACTAGATTAATTCGTAGAAAAGAAGTGTGTGCAATGTGGCAATTTAACTTACATCAAAACCAGTAGCTTGTTATAGGTTAAGATTGCTTTCAGTCCTTTTCAGCGCTATGAAAAGTCCTTACATATGTGATCTGATTCTCCGGAAGGGAAGAAAAAACACAGAAAAAGAAACACGACGAAAATTAATATTCGAATACAAACCAAGTGAAAGAAAAACCTTGCGATAGTTTTCTCCCTTTTATGCTTGTGACAGAAAAAGAAAGCAAAACTCTGTTCCATCAACTTTCTTTTTCCGGAAAATTCAATTCTTATTCTCTGAATTAGGAAAGGACAAATTACTAAATAATAATGATTCTAATTATCAAGTTACTCTAAATTGCATCCTTTTACAATTCGGGTCTACAAACAAGTCCCGTGTGCGTGGCGATAGAAAACAACTTATATACAAAAAAGTTCGAAAGGTGCAAATATATGGGATTAAAGCTTTAAAAAGGCGGTACGAACATAAGTACGGCCGATCTAATAAAGTTGTTACGAGCACGTAACATACTACAATATAATTACATATTTGTTTTAAGCTGTTAAAATCTAAATCTTTTTTTAAAACACTATTTAACTTTTCTATAACTAGATGATTGTTTTTATTAAGGTGCTTAACCGTGAGTGCATATCGTTCAGTATTGGCACTAACGACTATCAGGAATTTTCTGGTTTGCTATTGCCTCAAGTATTTCTTTGTAATTTAGTATAGTTTGTAAATCTGTAAGTAAACACTTGAGTATCAGTTTTTTTTTCGCTTTTTAATTAAATCAAAAATAAAGTCATTATATCCTTTTAAGCTACTTACTGCATATTTATGTCATGCAAGTTTAATTTATTTTTTACACGCAAATTCGTCCTGGGGGGAAAAATTTCTCCTAGACTATGCATATTATTTTAGGAGAATCTTATTTTAAATCTAGAAACTCTTTTGTGAACTTCGTAATGTAGCTTTAATAATTATTATATTTACCACGTAAGAGTTATCGATTTGTAAAATGTACATCACATAGTATTATAGCTTGGGCCTAACTACTCTCATTGTACTATTCACATTGGACGGATGTTCCTGCTACACATGCCTGCATTCCAGATATTGCGCGCAAGTATAATTATTACGCTATATACAAAAACGGCAATACAACAAATCCTATAACTATTTTAACCGGACTAACTCTAGTACAATGAGTTAGTCACTCCGTGAACTAACTAAGCGTACGCGTACCAATTTCCGGTGATTCTGATGCGCCGACAGGAATGCACAGCTCTAATGATAATTGCCAGGATTTGTATAGTATTTCAATTTCAAATAAAAATTTTCACTTTATTCTGTCAACTAGATGTTTTCCAACACATGAAACTTTATCAATATATTTTTACATACTAGTGTAAGAGACTCGTTAGCTTTCTTAAACAGATATTTCACTGACATAATTAGTTCATTTTTGATTAGTGCGGCGACAAATTTTATGGACCTCTTTTACATTACAAAACTTTACATGAAACATGAAAATATGCATAATAACGAGAATTTTCGGCTTTAAAAGAATATCATGAAAATCTTTAATATTCTGCAGATCTAGAATAGCACATTTGTAGGCTTTTAAACTGTCTACATTTTGGAAATTCGGATAAAATTTTGCGGAGTATACGAGGGTAGTTTGACAAGTAGTGAGAATGGAAAAGAAAAACGAATTTTTTAAATACAAAATAATTTTTATTTTTCAATATATTCTCCTAAAAGGGCAATACGTTTATTCCAACGGTGCTCCAATGCCCTTACGATATCTCTAAAATGCGATTCCGGAAGGCTTGCAAAATATTCATTTACGAAGATGATAAGCTCGTCGTTAGACGAAAATTTCTTTCCACCTAGTGCCGTTTTCAATTTTGGAAAAAGGTGGAAGTCGGAAGGCGCTAGATCCGGCGAATAAGGCGCATGCGGTACTAATTGGAAATGCAACTTGTGGATTTTGGACATCGCAACTGTGCTGGTATGCGAGGGAGCGTTGTCTTGGTGAAACAGAATCTTTTTCTTTGCTATTCCTGGCCGTTTAGCACGAATCTCAATATTTAATAATATTGTCCGTTTATCGTGGCACCTTTCTGAAGGTAATCGATGAACAAAATGCCCTTTGAATTCCAAAAAAAAAGATGCCATCACCTTGTTTGCCGATAAAGTGGTTTTCGCTTTATTTGGAGGAGCAGAACCACGTTCTAACCATTGTTTCGACCATTGTGTAGTTTCGGGTGTACTGTAGTGTATCCAGGTTTCATCGCAAGTAACAAATCGCATACAAAAATCAACCAGATTCCGATTATAAAGGTCCAAACACTCATTGGAAATGCGCAAACGAGTGAACTTTTGATCAGTCGTAAGCAATTGCGGCACCCATCTTGCCGAAAGCTTGGAAAGGCCCAATTCTTTCGTTAAAATGTGGTGTACGCGTTCTGTTGAAATGTTTACCATGTCTGCTATCTCTCTCACTTTGAGTCGTCGATCTTGCGTAATAATAATATGGATTTTTATAATCATTTCCTTAGAAGTCACGATTTTGGGTTCTCCAGAGCGCGCCTCATCAACACAGCTTGTTCTACCACTTTTAAATTCATTCACCCATCTACTTATTGTGGCGGATGATGGAGCAGATTCACCTATTGTTTCCCGTAACTCATCTTTTATTTCTGTAGCTTTCATACACTTAATTACGAAGTATTTAATCACCGCACGATACTCTGCTTTTTCCATTTTAACAAAACGACGTGCTGCTTCTTTTTCAATCAGTTGTCAAAAATAAACTAATCAACCGATTTATCTAAATATTGGAATGTAAAGATATAAATAGGCAACCTAAATTACAGTGCATTTGTTTTTCCAATTAGAGCGCCACCTATGTGTCATTCTCGCTACTTGTTAAACTATCCTCGTATAACGTAACAAATTATTACTAATAGGTTAAGTTGAACCAAGGAAGAAAGTTACTATCTACCTGGCTACCTTTGCAACGTTTCTTTTCAACAAATGTGATTTTCTTTCTAGTACAGATTTTTCACTGCAATTTCATTCATTTTTACAGCGAAGCTTCGCATAAACACAATTAACACATTTTTCAAAAACTAACGAGTTATAAATTTATACAACACAAGCGTTTTAGGTTTTAATTAAATTGGCCGGCTTTTGCAATTCACGTATTACAGTAATTGTACAAGCATGAAAGTGGACGTATTTGCACGACAAAAAAAAATGTAAACATTAACCTCGATTTGCCGCTTTAAATGCGTAAAGTTGTCCGGTTTTGCATTTTCAGTCCATTTTTAATAGTTAAAATAAATTTGATTTAGTTACGTATGAATTTAAGGGCTGGTTGAAATATTTCTATTTATTTCTTTTTTTATATGCCCTATAATTTGGTATAGTTTCAGAGGCAAATAAATCCATTCTCCTCAAACAAAACAAAATGCATGTAATTATGTTCTGCCAAATAATATTTGTAATATTCCATTTAATGTCATTTTAATGAATTTTTTATTAAACTTCCTCAAAATTTGCAAAATAATCATTTCCGCAGTCGTTGAGTTTCATGTATTGAAACGAACGAATACCAGAATTATAATTCCATTTGTTCCTTTATTGCTCCTGTAACAGAATACGTTAAAATAATTTATTGAAAACTTTAGTCAAAAATTTGGCACTATATAAATCCATTCTTGTTGTAAGTGATTGAAAATTATTATTATATATTATAGATATTATATATCACGAAGCAAACTTTCACGATCAACAACACGCAGATGACATTTGCTTTTAAACTTAAAGATAAGCTATTTCGAAATTCTCTTCCGCATTCTCTCAAGTATCAGGCGCAAACTCATACAGTTGGGTGCAAGATCAAGGCTGTACGGCGGATGGCTCATTAATTTGTTTTCTTATTTCTTCAAAAACTTTCGACAAATTAATAGTTGTGTACCATTCGGAATTGACCGTTTTGCAACTCTCTAAAGGCACGGTTGCAACGTGATCAGTTTTTTCGAAAAAATAGGCGACCATTTGTTTTGATGTGCTTCGAGCGCGTTAGTTTTGATTCATCTTGTAATACCCACACAGCCGACTGCTGTTTACTATCGGGCTCATACGTATAGATTCAAAATTCATCACCTGTGATGACTTTATAAATGTTCTTTGAAGCACTGCCAATGCATTTTATGTACATTTCTTGGCACCAATCGACGCGAGTCCTATTTTGAGCGGTTGTCAAATTATGTGGTACCCGACGTGAACATAGCTTCCTAAGGGCTAAATGTTCATGCAGGATTCTATGCACGATGATGTTACTAATACCTAGAGATGACCCGATGCGACGGTATATCACATGACGGTCTTGCATTATCAATTCAGACACTGCATTAATGTTTTCCAACACAACAACATTTGTGGGACGACCTTCACGAATTCACTATAAAAACGATATACTGTAGTTTTCGATGGTGATTTATCACCATATAAAGAATTCAGTTCGTCAATGTATTCTAGTTGAGATAATCCACGCCGAAAGTTATAAAAAATAACTGCACGAAAATGTTCGCGAGTTAATACCATTTTTTCTCTGACATAAAATTTTCAATTTTCATTCAATTTTCAATAGAAATAGCGACCCGATGATAAAACTGTCAAAGTAAATATATTGCCAAAAATGACAAACTTCACGATGCAATCATCAGATCGGAGGCTACACTAATAGTGCTGCCAGTTCGCGAAATGTAAACGGCTATTCTCGCAACATGAATTTAGGAAAAGTTGATCCACCATAACAGCAATAAAGGAATTGATAAACGCCATAGTAGACGTTTTCGATAAGAAGTGTGATACCTAGTTGTTGTGTTACGACTCGTCGGAATCTTCTGTCTGTGTGGATCACAGGATTCTCTGTTGAGCATTATGGAGTTAGGTGTGCTTATGGATTGTTTCACTGCTATTTGAAGGATAGGAAGCAGCTGGTGTTTTAGGATGAAGAGATATCTGGCGTTTAAACAAACGGTTATGGAATGCTTCAGAATTCCTGTGCTGACGATGCTTCGTTCCTTATTGGGTACTAAATTTCGACATCAAAATAACAATTTGAGTACCGAGTTAATTCTGAAGCGAATGAATGATTCAAGCGTATAAATTAAGCATTAATTGCTAGAAAATACACACGTTCGAAGAACTCAACTAAGCTCTTGAGTATCCATTTAGATAGTAATCTATTCTGATATACCCGCACAGTTGAACTATGTATAAAATTATCTAGGTCGATTTACGCTATACACCGAGTAAGAAGGGTAGCAGATTGCAAGACTGGCGTATTTCATAAGCTTCCATAGCACGACTACTTACGTTATTCTTCTCTGGGTCGAACCAGCCGAAACCTGAAAAATCTTCCAATAACAAAAGAAAGCAGTTAGAACAATACTGAACGTCTTATATTTCAATTTTGTATCTTAATGAAGATTTTAAATTTATTAGACAGCTTCTTACATTGTATAATCATTTTAAATTATAAATGATTGTGGACATGAATAATGAACAACAAAAGTTGGAAGCAACTAGACTCTTTGTGTATACTAAGGATTTTAGAATGATAGCTTGGCAAAACTTTCCAAGGTAACACATCTTCGCCAAATAAGTAATTAAACAAAATACAATATAACATAACTGTGCTGTCTTTTCGAGAGAGTTACCCTACGGCAGTATGTTCAGCTTGCAAGAGGACATTCAATACCAATTGTATTGATTTATCGTCAACCAGGACTCGAATTTTGCATTCTAAAACCGAGTAACAATATTTGCGTCGGGTTCGAGAGTTATATAAATCTTCTGAAAGTAAAGGTTATTACACTACCGAAAAAATTAGAGGAAGTAAAAGTTCCACGTCAGGGGATATAGAATATAATTTAAAAACTCCCTTAAAAGTAAACAAAATTCCATTGTGTATAATGTTCCTAAGTAATAACGATCACGAAAACAAAATAAACTGCGAATTTGACAATAATTTGTCTTCTCAGACGGAAACATTACGGTGCAGTAAAGAAAGTTATGAGACAGTACTGAAAATCTGTCTAAAGATATCTTGAGATCCATTAAAGAATTGAAACAAGAGAATTTTATTAGACTGGGTCTCATTGTGCAATAACGGGAGTATAACTCGCTTGTTAAAAAGCAGTTTCGTAAGCGCAGTGAGCGTAGTGAAAAATATATTTGCCGAGGGTGTATGTGTGGTGTTCAAAATGATATCCAGCAGACAATCAGCAATGACAAAGTTTCAACATTACGTTTATATGATCATAAAAAATTTTTGTGTGGAAATGATATTTAAAATAATTTACCTACTACCGAAAGCCAAACTATTAACAGTAACCGTATATATGTTACAAAATAAATGGTTGATGAGGTTCTAGCTTTCACGTTGCAATAATGAAAACGAATTGTGATAAATTACTTTAAAGTGGTCTATAATATGCCTCGAATGTCCAAAACATGTCAAAATCTGAAAGAAACAAAATACAAGACGAATAAAACAAGATTGTCCTTAAACTTTGTTTAACTAAATTGAATAAAGAGAAATCTTAAAGATTTAAACATATTCAAGGCAACCATACATCTGCGAACAAATATTATAAGCACCCAATAAAATAGGTCTTTTACAAAGCAGGTAGTTGTTCCGAGATGAAAGTTATCGGGAAAGTACTGGTAACCGTTAATGTGTAATAGTATTTGAACTAGAAATTCCTAAAAAAATGTGTATTAGTATGTAAGTATGTAAGATAAAATTTAATTTTTACATTTAGTATTGGATTGGCAACTAAGTACTTTCGGTTTTTACTGATAGAGAGCGTTGCTTTATTTTTTGTATAACGTATGTTAGTGCTGTACTTTACCGTTTGTCGTGTGATACTAGTCACATTGACGTAACTTCAGAAACAAGTAGTGCGTGATTTTTATTAAAGCTATTAGTTGTGGGTTAATTTTAAATGGAGTGCAGAAACGAACATTTTCGACATATTATACTATTTTATTTCCGTAAAGGAAAAAAAGCTGCTGCGGCTCACAAAAAGATATGTGAAGTTTATGGTGCTAATTGCTTAACAGGGCGCACGTGTCAGAATTGGTATAAAAAATTCCGTTCTGGAGATTTTTCCCTCATAGATGAGCAACATTCTGGTCGGCCTACTGAAGTTGATGATGACCAACTCAAAGTCATAATTGAAGAGGATCGTCATATAACTGTTCGAGAGGTTGCGGAGAGGCTACATGTATCACACACAATAATTGAAAAACATTTAAAATGTCTTGGGCTAGTTAAGAAGCTTGATATTTGGGTACCTCACGAATTGAAAGAAATTCATTTAACACAAAGAATCAATTTTTGCGATATGCACCTTAGACGAAATGAAACCGACCCTTTCTTAAAAAGAATCATCACTGGTGATTAAAAATAGATCCTGTACAGTAACATAGTTCGAAAACGATCATGGAGCAACCACATCTAAAGCTGAATTGCATTCAAAAAAGATCATGTTGTCAGTTTGGTGGGATTACAAAGGTGTTGTGTTTTTTGAGCTGCTTCCAAGGAACCAAACGATTAATTCTGATGTTTACTGTCAGCAATTAATAAAACTGGATGAAGCAATCAAAGAAAAACGGCCAGAATTGTCAAATCGGAAAGGTGTAGTTTTCCACCAAGATAATGCAAGGCCTCACACATCTTTGGCAACTCGTGGGAAACTATTGGAGCTTGGCTGGGAAGTGATGCCACATCCCCCCATACAGCCCTGATCTAGCACCATCTGATTACCATTTATTTCGAAGTTTGCAGAATTCTTTGAATGGTAAAACTTTCACAAATGACGATGACCTTAACTCGCACCTGGTTCAGTTTTTTGCTGATAAGGACCAGAAATTTTATGAGCGCGGAATCATGCAGCTGAAAGAAAGATGGCAAGAGGTCATTGAGCAAAATGGAAAATATATAACTGATTAAAAACTATTCTTTGTTTAAAAAAAGTGTTTTATTTTATACTACAAAACCAAAAGTACTTAGTTGCCAACCCAATATTATAAAAGGTTTTCCAATAAGAGTGATATGATTTCTTTAAAAAAAAACACACTTATTGTTAAGAAAATTCAAAAGTTTTTTATTTAATATGAAGTACAATCGATACATTTAAGTTCTAAATAAAACGTCATTCAAATGACCTCCACGACTTCTTCTGCAGGAACGAATTCAATTAACCCAATTTTCGAGCACTTTTTCCACTAAATCTAGTCGTATGTCATGAATGGCACGTTCAATATTGACTTGTAAAGCTTGAAGAAAGTCTGGTTCATTTCGATAGACCAATGACTTCAAATAACCCCACAAGAAATAGCCTAATGGTGTTAAATCACAACTTCTTGGAGGTCATTCAATATCACAATTTCTTGAAATAATAGAATCTCCAAACTTTTCTCGCAATAATTCTATTGTTGCATTTGCTGTGGCACGTAGCTCCGTTTTGTTGGAACCAAATGTTTTCAAGATCAACTTCTTCCAATGTCGGCCATAAAAAGTTGGTTATCATCAATCTATACTGCTCTCCATTGACAGTAACGGTGTTATCAGCTTCATTTTGAAAGAAGTACGGACCGATGATTCCACCATACCAAAAACCACACCAAACTGTCAATTTAGGTGAATGTAATGGTTTTTCATAAATAATTTGTGGATTTTCTTCGCACCAGAATCGACAGTTTTGTTTATTTACCACACCATCCAGATGAAAGTGAGCCTCATCAGAGAAGATGATTTTCTTAAAAAAAATCGTTATCGTTTCCAAGTTGTTCCAAGGCAAAATCAGCAAATTCGCGACGTTTGCGGTGTTCCAATGGCATCAGCTCTTGAGTGAAAACAATTTTATAGGGATGAAAACCCAAATCCTTTCGCAAAATCCGCCAGGTTGTGGTTTGAGACAGTCGCAATTGTTGAGAACGTCTTGGAATCGACAAATTACGGTCTTCAGTAACACTTGCCTGAACGGAAACAATATTTGCATTACTGCGAGCGGTTCTTTGTCTTATTGGCACTTGAAAATTATGTAAAGAAAATGTAACCTCAAAATTTTTAACAATTCGGCGACCACCAAGCACACTTGGACGATTATTACGACCATAAAATGGCAAAAGCGCACGAAAAATTGTAATTGGAGAACGATTATTTTGATAATAAAACGGAATAATTTGTAAACGTTGTTCTTGCGTATATCTCTCCATGATGAAATTGTAAACACCACTTAATACAATGAAAAACAAATGGCAGATCATGACATATTACAAATGGCCGAAATGTCACTTCAAAATCATATCATCCCTATTGGAAAACCTTATAATATACGAACAGAAGAAAAGATCGTTCATCGACTTTAAAAACTATTTTTGAGTGCAATTTTCCTTTTGTGAATTTATCTGTATACGTATACATAAACAATATGTAAAAAATCCACAATTATTTGCGAGTTTACTAGGCCAGATAATTTTGTTACATAAACCCATATGATATAGAAATTGCTAAGACAATAATGTGTTCGCGTTCTGCAGTGCTAATCACAATTAACCGTTACCAAACGACTAGCGCCTTTCATAATTTACCTAAACGCAGCAGAAAACAGTTCGGGAAGATCGACTAAGAGAGTGAATTGTGATCCTGGATAGACACAAAGCCGCTATAGCGATTTCTGTTGAATTACGTGCTCCAATTTTTGTACACACAAGATTGATTGCAACAAATTTACGTGTCCGAAAATCGATTTGCAAGCCTTTGCCTCCTAGTAGCACCACAAGCAACGTCTTACTTGGGCAAAAAGTAGAGCCCAAGTACTTTGGTCTAATAAATCTAGTATTGACATGAGTTACTTAAAAATATCGCGTAATCTTTGTAATAGCATAATAAAACTGAAACTCGTTATTTTATCGTTAAGAAACTCTTCGTTTATTCACTGCAGATGCACAGCCACAGCCCCCTCCCCCTCCCCCTAGGAGTAAATTGAATTCACAGGACGTCAGGGGAGGCATTTCTACCCGAAAGTATTTCACTCATTGTTAAACGCTGGGGTAGAAGCATTATGATTTTGGAGCGTATGACCACATAGGGTGTCGGAGAAGTGCATTTGCGTGCGAGGTGCATAAATGGGGTGTGCTATATCGATGTTAATTCAGGCGATTATTACTTTCAACAGGACTACGCTCCTTGTCACAAAGCTCGACCTGTAATTAGATGGTTTTATGGGAATTCAGTGAACCTTTTGGATTTGCCCACAATCCCCTGGCCTCCCACCCATAATAGACTTATGACACATTTTATAGGAATGGATTCGTAAACACAACCACACCTCCAAAATAGCATTCAAACTGACCGTATTTCAAGAATGGGCATTTATACTTGTCATAAAGTTGTGACTACAATGCTTGTAATAAAGACTGGAGGAGGTAGTATTAAATACAAATTAATGCAATAAGGGAAGGATTATAAACTCCAGTATGTACAAGGGCTGTAATATAAAATAGGTAATAAAAATTATAAGAATTAAAATATACACAGTTTACTAATAAATTAGCTATGGGTTTGTATGTTACCTTAAAATTTGGCACAAGTATTGCGGTTCTAATTAATGTTGACTTAATAATGCAAAATTCCAGATTCGCTCGACAATAGAACAACACATTTGATTTTAAATTTTTCCTTGCAAGCTGAAGCTACAAACATGAAATACCTACTTTGAAACAGGCATCACGGCTGTAAATTATGTTTTATTAAAGCTGTTTACTCTGCGAAGATGTGATATTTTGGAAAGTTTTACGCAAAGTTGCCACTTCAAAGTCCTTAGTACATATACCAACCTTGTTGGTCATTATTATATCCAAACTATTAATTATACAGTCTTGAATTCTGTAGCCATGAATAGAATTAAATTACATATTTGATTACTTCCAACCTATGTTCAATGAGTATAGATCAAGTCCTATCCAGTATTCTAACGCAACGAATACGTTTTGTACCATTTGTTGAACTAAATGGAAGTAGTATCTGGCTTAAGAGGAATATGGAAACTTTAAATGAGATTTAAAGGTGGTTTTGGTATTTTACTTGAAGAGAACCTTGATAATGTTGCAGCAACCGTTTTAATACAGTCGACATTGAAGTGAATTGAAGTAAACTACAATTCTGTAGTCAAAATTTATACAAATGTATTCACTCAAACATGTGAATGTTAGAAATTCTATAAATCCATTTGACAATTTACTAATTGAACAAAGCATTAATAAAGTTGTTTTGCTTAGATTACTTTAAGTTCAAAATTCATGTACCATAAACAAAGATTTGTAACAAAGAAAAGAAAACCAGGAATAGAAAGATATGGGGTAATGCAGAACTTTATTAAATCCTCAAAGAATGCACAGTGAATGATACGTAAGCGCAAAGCCCAAACTCACATTCAGTGTACACGTAACATAACTAAATGTAGTCATTCAAACACGCGATTTCGTAACAGACTGATGTTTCTCTTGATCGAAGTAAGTCATTTACGTCCCGTCTAAATGAGTTCTAAATACAATAAAAGCACTCTTTAAAGAATTACAAATTTATTATTACTATTACTATTATTACTACTTATTTCTGCCTAAAAGACATAATTCAAATAAAACAAAATACTTTTTCAAGACAATACCCTAAATAAGTAAACTATACACACACCCACACACACAAATGTATATATATCTATATATATATATATGCATTTATTTGTGAATTAATGGAACTTTACGCAAGATGGTAGGAAAATATAAAACTATGTACATACATATAGTGTAGCAGCAGTACGTTGTACTAATAAATTTCCGCGGGCTAATAACGACGGCGAGTATTTATGTTATATAAGAGATTCATCATTGGTAATGCAACTTTATTTTGTTGTAGTAATATCAGCGGTTCCAATCCGCAACCTAAAATGAAGTCTTTCTTCTCTATATTTGATCTATATACAGCCCGATTTCAAAAATTTTCGTCGAATGTATCCAATTTGATTTACGCGTACTTTCGTGTCTATGCGTATTACAGGACAAGGCATTGTACACGTGAGAACACTACATGTATGGGATTGAAGTAAAAATATTATTTGCGACAGTATACTGTACTTTAGAGAAGTGAAAAAGGTTATCTAAGCGAGCAGGCTATTAAAGAATCGATAGAATGAAGTGTAGGTACCACCGATAATTCAAGTTGTTGCAAAGTAACATAATCAAAAACTAGTTGCGGAAAGTACTTTCGAATGATATCTCACACGACATGCGCAATGTAAACTTTAAGTAAAATTGCGGAACAGAAAGTGAGCTATCGGTAGTAATTACCGGGTAGGTAAATAATTGACATGTTGTAAATATTATTCTCTGGGAAAGGATTAATGTTTGAATTTCTACTCATAATTAGAAATTAGATGAAATAAAAACCTATATCAAATGTAATATTCAAAGCATATTCTAGGAAACAAGATTATCTATATAAATACCTTGGTTCTTGGAAAAACGAAACTTTATTATGTGATCTACGAATGTTATTAAATAAAGTGATTTCTCCTTGAAATATTTAGAAAGTCACACGATCTGTCTTATTCAATAAATTTTAGAATTTTTAAAAATGATTTGGACTTTATTAAAAAATAATTAAAGAACATTATAAAAAATATTATGTGTATCCGAAGTGTACCAAGGTAATATTCAGCATTGCTAGGAACATCTTGTACTTCATTTATTTTCATTTCATTGAACACTTATAACAATATAAAACATTTGCCTGGTTTTATATTGTTATAAGTGTTCAATAAATGTTTCTATAAAAAAATAGTTAAAACTTTTGAAAACTATAGCATGTATATATGTATTATATATGTTAAAAATGGGCTTTTGAGGTCAGCAAATTCTGGATCCAAATATATCACAAAACGAAGAGGTCGTCTTTGAGGAGTACTTATTTTCTTTTGTTCTTATTTCTTTTCTTTTCTTTGTTGTCCTTTTCTTTTCTTTTCTTTTGTTTAGGGCTTTTAATACATTTGACGAGAATATTTTTTATTAACTAAATCCTATAATTACATTTCACAACACAAATAATCCCTGTGAAAGTTCCTTATGGTGTATTGTTCAAATTGAAGTTTTTAGTACATTCAGCTAATAGAAATACTTTCATGAATTCACCAAAAAATGTTAGTCAATATATATCTTAAATATCCCGCATGATATATTATTCAAAAGCTTTGTAAATAACAATAAATTAAAAATTAAATATATTAACTATTTAATGTTTCTAACTTTGAACTAGTGGGACTGCTTAAGTCGGTAAGACACAAACATATCTCCTGCGCTTAGGGTAAGTTATTTTCTCAGTTAATGGATGTACTTACCTTAATTAATTTCTATATGAATTGATATGACAAAGGCTCTCTTGTAAATAAATTATGTTATATGACTCGTGCCTTGAATTGTAAGTATTAACTATTTTAATCACTTGTTAATAACTTGTTACTTGTAAGCTTTTTAGTAGAATAATGATTAATTTCCAAATAAGTACTTGCTCAAATGCATTTTTACGAGGGTGGTCTCATAAGCACCCGGCCTGGCCTAGAAATGGCTGTAGTTGTTTGCAAAATATCACTGTATTAGAAAGCATATAATCTATAAAGCATATGTTTCAAGTTTGAAGACGCCGCGCCTCGTTGTTTAATATTTGTTTGGCATCCATCAACAATGAACATTTCCAGGGAATTTATAAAAATGGAGAAAATTAATCATCATTACGTGATACAATACTTTTATTTGAAAGGCCTCAGCCCAACCGATATAAAACCAGAACTGGATTCTACTTTCAGTAAGTCTGCTCCTTCGTTTACAACAGTCAAGTATTGGGTAGAGCTGCCAAGACGAGCATCGCAGTGGTCAACCAAATGAGGTGACGACTCCAGAAATGGTAAAGAAAATTCACAAAGCGGTGCTGGATGGTCGTCGACTGAAAGCGCGCGACCTAGCAGACATAGTAGGCATTTCAAAAGGTGCGATACATCGTACATTATCTGAAAATTTGGATATGAGAAAGCTGTGTGCAAGATGAATGCCGCTTTGCTCACACTCGAGCAAAGAAAGTTTCGTGAGGATGTTTCAATTGAGTGTTTAGAGAAATTTCACAGCAACAAAGCAGAATTTTTGTGCCGTTTCATAACCACGGATGAAAGATGGGTCCATCACTTCACACCTGAGACAAAAGAATAATCAAAACAATAGACTCAAAAAGGAGAACCTGCTCCAAAGTAGGCGAAGACAGTTTCATCTGCAGGTAACGTCATGGCATAGGTTTTTTGGAATGCGTGTGGAATAATTTTCTTCAAATATCTTAAAAGAGGAAAAACTATCAACGTTGAGAATTATGCGAACTTATTGCAACGCTTGAGCGAAGAAACTAAGCAAAAACGGCCGTATTTAACTAAAAAGGTGCTGTTTCATCAAGACAATGCACCAGCTCACAAATCCGTTATTGAAATGGCCAAAATTAATGAATTAAAGTTTGAATTGCTACGTCATACACCCTATTCGCCAGATTTAGCCCCCTATGTTTATTTTCTGTTCCCAAACTTGAAAAAATGACTCAGGAGTCAAAGATTTTCCAACGATGAAAAAGCGATGTCGTCGGTTAATGCCTATTTTGAGGAGCAAGACAGTTCTTATTATATAAACGGTATCGAACTTATTGAACATCGCTGGTAAAAGTGTATATAGCTGAAAGAAGATTATCTTGAAAAATAAATATATTTCTTTCCAAGATTGTTTTGTTTTCTTTGTTGGGTCGGGTACTTTTGGGACTACCCTCGTAGGTTAAAATATTCACTGAATAGTACAACACAATAGAAAAATATAAAGAAATAGAAATCAAATTAACGATTAAAATAATGAAATTTTTTTCTGAATAAGGATAACTGGAATGGATAAAATATCTACAAAAATTAAATTGACTGTAAAAGCAATTACAGTAAATGAAATTCGAAAAACTTGATCGAAAATGAAATAAGTATACCTAGAGTTATTACGAATATTTTTAAATAACATTATTCTTATTGAAAATTTTTATCTGACTATTTTTCAAGTAGGTATACACACTAAGCATATAGCTTTTAAACTAAAACATGTATTATGACTTTTAACATAGCAATAATATTATCTAATAGTTTTTTCAGTAAAGTAGAATTTCGTTAAATACAATATGTATTGTTTAAAGCTTTGAAAGTACAAATGTAGTAATATAAATATGTGCATTATTGTGTAAAAATATGAAAGTATTGATATATACAATAAAATTTGCTACCTTGACTGATGCCCTTACTGACTGATATTGTAAGATTTTAGAGAAGAAATAGAAAAAGACAGATGGTGACGATAAATTAATAACGTGAATAGTATACATATATATAATGATTGTAAGATAAAACTATATGTATGTTATTTATTTATATAAAACACTATTGAAATAATTAATTACCCAAATATTTTCACCACCATTCCTTATATAGTTTTATGTTTCTCTCTAGTATAGTTTCTTATTTAGCCGATAGAAATAAGCCGTTTCTTCAATTGAAGGGTATTTTTCATATTACTGCCTATGGCGTACTTGTTTATAATATTATAATCAATTTTTGATGTACAATTGTATAATATTTTCTATATTTTCCACTTTAGCAATTTTCAGAAGATCTTAAAATTGACGCTATTTACCTTTTAGAAAAATCAACTCTCCCTTGACTTTGTTTAGCGTCTACATGAATAAAGTTATATTCTAAATATAGCAAAAGATTAATTCTTTACGTAAAATTTTGAAAGAAAATTATATCTTAGTAAAAAATAGTCAAATGAAGCAATCTATTGTATTTGAAAAATCAGTATAAATCAATCAATCAATACTTTTTCTGATATTTTTTACAAAAATTTATTACTTGTATTAAGTATCAATTACAAGGAAGAATACGCATTATTACAATAATTGCACATAAATATAACATAATAGATAATGAAAACAAAATTAGATGTAACTGTATTATCAAAAATAAAACATATTTCAACAGCTATACTTTAAAAACTAAAGAACATAGTTAACTTTATAATTTGTACATGTATTTTCTAAACAGCTTCTATATTTGGGAAACTTCATTAAAAAATTAGCAACAAATTATTTAAATAACCTTGTAGTGAGTCTAATACCATAATATATTCACAAATCAATACATATGTATATATACATACATATATACATATATATATATATATATATATATATATATATATATATATATATATATAGCATAGAGTTACTGATAATATTGGATATCAACGTTAGCTCACGTCAAACTGTTATGATATTAACATTTGATAAATATATGTAATTATGCCACACGTTGGTTTGCTTCAAAATATTATGAAAAAGATTTTATTGACGAAACGATAATATGTCACGTAGGCTCGTCAAATGTTAGGAAAAAGATGGTACTCAAAATGATGTATTGAAGTTTATATAAATGATCTTGTTCAAATAAGATTGTAGAAAAGTGTTACAATTAAATTCGTCGATTTAAAATATCTTTATTTCAGTTTGCAATAAATAAAATGTAATATTGATATGTATTTGTATACTTGCTCATCTTAATGCTTATGAATGTTTTTCTACTATATATGTACATACCAAGGGTACAGGAAAGTCATTACCGGTTTTTTCGTGAAAAACTATATTATTTTCAAGACACTGGAAAAAGTTATTTATTCAAGGTGTTGGCCCTTGGATCCTACACATCCAGCTCATCTTTCAAGCAATTTATGAATGCCAACCCCACTAATCTATTTGTCATTTGAGCCAAACATTCATCGAGCAATTTTCTAACTTCTCATAAATTGATGAAGTGCTGTTCTGCAAGCGCGTGTTCTATTGATGCAAAAAGTTGATAGTCAGACGGGGCAAGGTGTATAGTATAAGGCGGGTGCGATATTATGTCCCATCCAAGTGCTTTCAATGCTTTTTTGACTGGTTTTGCTGTATGAGACGGCGCGTTACCGTGCTATAAAATCACTTCTACCCTGCTATAAAATGTCTTCGGCCCACTCTGGACGGTTTTCTATCAATGCTAGGTTCAAATTGATAATTTGTTGTCGGTAGTGATCAGTATTAAATGTTTCACCAGGTTTCGATACTTCGTAATGCATCACGCCACTCTGGTCCCATCAAACACAAAGAATTATTCTGCGATTTAAATGATTTGGACAGGAATCGATGATCGGCTTCGCCAGGTGGAAACCATGATTTTTTGCGCTTAGAGTTTTCGAAATAAATCCATTTTTTATCACCCTTTATCACTCTTCGATGCAGAAATGACTTTCAATCATACCTTTGAAGCAATATTTCACAGACGATTTTACGATTTTCTATTTGCCTTGTCATTTAATTGATGTGGTACCCATTTCTCCGTCTTCTGGATTTCTTTCCATTGCCGGTAATCGGTCATTAATCGTTTCTTGGCCCACCTTTAACGCTTCTGCCAATTGTTTTTAAGTTTGGATTGGGTCTTAATCCAATAACTCCTACAGTTTCGCATCTTCGAATTTGTTCGGTCTACCAGAACGTTCTTTGTCCTGCTCATCGAAATTACCACTTTTGAATTGATTAAACTACGCCTCACATGTTTAATGGTTGGAGCACGCTCACCGTAAGTTTCAACCAGCAAGCGATTACTTTCGGCAGCTTTTTTCTTTTGATTAAGTAAGAAAAATAGTGCGTTCCGCAAATGCACTTCTTCAGGCACGAAACTTGACATTTTCAAAGAGGTATAAATCTATAACAGTGTTACTTTCGCATACATTGCTTTAAAGCTTGGTGTCAGTAGAATAAAATGACATATGTATCAAATCATAACATGGCATACTTAAGCCTAGTGACATCTGTAAGAAAAACCGGTTATGACTTTCCAGTACACCTGGTACATATATATATATATATATATATATATATATATATATATATATATATTCAAGACAGAAAATGGTCAGGAATAGACATTTTATATGGAAATCGAATGAAAACCAATAAAAAAATAAAGCTTTGATTATCTGACCAATATAAAGAAATTATATTTCCTTATATATTTTTTTTAAATAGAAAAATGAAAACAATTCTTGTAATCTACATATTCATATTGCTTAGTTACACAAATTTTCCTATTTCAAATCGTTCGATCATGAATGCAGATTTCTTTAATAAGTACTTGCCAAAATTGAATTTAGAATCTTAAAAAGTCTCATATATAAGCAAAATGCTTTACAATATCAATTTAAAATTACGTTATGAAATTTCCATTCCTATGATAAATGTTATCTTTGAAAATCTTTTAAAATTAAAAGTTTTGACCATATGTAATATTTATTATATATTTGTTTTATTTATTGTTATGCCCTTTTAAAAACTGATATATTTCTTTAAAACCAATCGATCTTTATAACAATATCGTCTTTTAATTGTTATGATATTTTCTTTTGAATCTTATGTATAATTGTTTCAATGGTTGTAAATCCTACCGATAACTTTTATCATAACCTATCTAGCTAACATTAGCATATTGTTACAGTGTACATAAAATGATTCTAGACAAATGTGTGTTAGGTTCTTTTACTTTATGTATTAAAATACATAAGGATTAAATAGAAAATGATCTCTACAATAACATTTAACATTTACGAAATAAACGTAACAAAATAAATGATTCTAATGCTCTTATCAGAGAAAATTTTTATATATTTTAATAAATCTATTGCCATATAAAGGGTACTAGGAAAGTTTTGCAATATGACGCAACAATGAATTGTAGGAAGCTACTTGTTGCTGCATAATGAGACATGTTCATACGTGCATAGTAGCCGCCGCGCCCTGTTGATGGGTTCAGTTATTCATTAACAGTGAGAGTGTAAAGTGCTTGCGATGGAATTGTGGTCACGAAATGAGATAAGGGCAGTTTTGCGTTATAATTTCGTGCGTGGTTTAAACATAGACCAGTGCTTCAAAGAAATGACCCTTGTACTAGTTGATGTTTGTCCAAATCGTTCAGCGATATTCAGGTGGTATAGAGAATTCCAAAGGGGAAATTTAACTGTGAAGGATGCTAAGAGACCGGGAAGGCCACGAACGTCAGTTACGGAGGAAAACGTTACTACTTTGAGGAAAATGCTCGGCGAGGAGAGGCGCGTGACCTATCGACAGATAGAGATTCAGGCCTATATGCACCAGCAATTCGTTCGATTCTGCATGATCACTTGCATGTGAAGAAACTTTATTCTCTCTAGGTGCTGCATCAATTGACTGAAGAGCAGATGACACGACTTGTGACTTGGTACCGGGTGATGCTTAAAAAATTTTAATAAGGGACAATCTTGGTACGTGAACAACATCGTGACAGGTGACGAAACTTGGCTGTACTATTACGATGTGCCGACCAAAGTTCAAAACAAAGTTTGGGTCTTTGATGATGAAGACAGACCTGTAGTTGTCAGAAAATCCTGATCTGTAAAGAAGAAAATGATAGCTCTATTTTTCAAATAGAGTGGAATTGTGGAACTTGTCGTTTTGGACACATAGAAAGCAGTCACAGCTAAGTGGTATACTGAACATTGCCTGCATATGTCATTGAATCTATGAAGAACCTGCGGCCAAAGTCGAGAATTGACACCTGGTTCCTCCATTACGATAATACTTCAGCTCACCGCGCCAAAACCTGCACCGAATATTTGACTACGACAAGATTGAAACTTTTCGAGCACCCTACCTACAATCCAGATCGTGCTCCCTGCGATTTTGCACTGTTCCTGCATGTGAAATTGAAGCTAAAAGGGAGGCGGTTTTCCAGTGATGAATACCTTCTGCGGGCTTGGGACAACAAGTGTCCTTTACTTTCTAGTGAAATTTGGCAGAACTGGTTTAAAGATTGATTTCGGAGGATGGAGAGGTGAGAGCAAATTACTTTGAAAAAATTAAATAAGCAAAGCTATGTTGCAAAACTTTCCTAGTACCCTTTGTATAAGACTGAAACAGGATTTTAATATCAGTATATAGTAATAAATTAAATTCAATGTAATGCATGTATTGGGAAATACTACCCATAATGACATTTCCTACGATATATGTATATAAATTATATACAAAGATTTTTGCACTTAATATTCTTTATTAATGAACAAAGTAATAATTAATTCTTCCCATACATTAGAATCATAATATATATATATATATGTGTGTGTGTGTGTGTGTGTGTGTATATGTGTATATGTGTATATATATATATATATATATATATATATATATATAATGTCTTTGATTTCACTGGGGAAACAAAACGCAAAATTGTTGAAAAGTCAGTGAATTTATTTGAAATACGAAGCTTAGTTTTGAATAAAGTCATATACCAGGAGAAACTATTTAAACACTTTAATAATAATTGTGCACATTGTGCATTATTTGTGGAATCTGTATGTTGTTATGTTAATTCCAGGTACAATACATTTGAAATAAAGGCACTTTCCGAATTTTCTCTGTCTTGTATCTCTTATTTTTGATTTCTGCTTCTGTCCTGTGAAGGGCGGGTGCGATATTTTAGTAAATTCTCATTTACCATTTTCAGGCAAATGCTATTCATCTTACAGCATTCGACAGAGAGTATCGTCTGAAGATGTTAAATGAGACTACCGAAATATCGCATCTGTTCTTTACAGGATCGAAACACACCCACGTGGAAAGAAATTCGAAACCACGCGTATGTATGTATATATTATATATAAACTGTCTAATTGGATTATTCTGTTGTTTTAATAAAATTTATTAATGTTATTATTTTTTACTATTATTATTTGAAACACTTCAAATTTTTTTATTAAAAGATGTCTCAAATGAGTAGAATGTGAACGACAAAAAATTAGTCCGTAAACAAAATTATTATTCTACTCATTAGAGACTGCGCCACATCGCATTAATTAAAAATTTCATTATCTTCTTGGTTGTGATGGAATTACGTTAGATACATTGTACAAATAATACAGCTAAGCATTTAATGTTTTCGTCGGTGCCCTACAATGACTACATGAGATGGAATAGTACTACGATAAAAAAAGAACACATGGAAGATTTATGTCAACGTTGCATATAGAAACAGAAATATGGAAGCGTAATAATTAGTTTCGCTTTTAATGGCTCGGGCTCTTTCAAATAAAATTACCCTGCTCCCTTAAATTAATTTAAGGTCGTCTAACACGAGAAAGCAAGCATGCACTCAGCAAAATGTCCACTGAACCGTACGTAAGTAACTTCACATTACTATAAATCGCATGTAACTGTCACGACTAATGATGCTAATAACAAGCTTAAGAACGGTAGACGTGCGCAGTTAATTATATTATTTGTAACTAATAGAGAATGATATTGTCCAACAAGAATTAAAAGCGCAAATATTAAGAAAATGGTAAATAGCAATTGATTTGATTGTAAGAAAAAAACGTGGGTTGAATTTTGCTAATATTTGGTGTGGATGACAATTTAGTTCTTGTTTTGAAATTTCTCCAAGATTACTCTAAGAGGTAGATGCTTTCTTAAAAGAAACTACAATAGAATTAGGAAAGTGACAGTAAAATGAGCTCTATGGACACATCAAGTATTCTAATCTAAAGTTAAACAAAATATTAATGTTAATGCTAATTTTTATGCCTACCTGCACAGAAGCGTCTTCTTTATACCGTGTAATAATAAGAAACTGTCATCTGCAGAATTTAGATGATCAAAATTTGCATCAGAATTTTATAGTTTCTCTATTCATATCTTCAATTGTTATAGCTAATACTTCAATGATTACTATAGAAAGCTATAATGGCAATAAAACACATCTCTGCCGTCCACCAATTCTGGTTTTAGATACGTGCGATAATTTTCCTTTGTATAGTAGCTTGAATTTATATATTTTTATAGTCATAACACTAAACTTAGTTATGGAAATATTTATACAGCTTGAAATTTACTTGCGCGGTGGAAGTGCAAAGTTATTGGTGTGTTGAATGGAAAATTTCTGTGCTGAATACGAGGTTTAGAAGATCCATCAAATCAAGATAAATTCATAGAGTTCATTGACAGATTAAATGTCTACTATACTACTAGGATATCTTCAAATCATAGGCGAAATTAAAAGTTGTATAAGTAATTATCTTACTAACTTTCTTAAATGTAATTGATAATGGGAAACTAACCCGAAAATGCAGAAAAGATCGAAACTTTGTGGGTTCGTAGACTGATATATGTAGTTTCGCCTTGGTTTGGAAGTATTTTTGTATGGAGTATATCCGTCGCGTGATGTAGACTATGATTTTATTTTGTGGAACATGCAGTTGCTAACTGATAGGAGGAACATCTTTAGTGTCAAATTCTCGAATGGGCTTTTAATGAAATAGAGTAGATTCCTTATCTTTACTCGCAGAGATACATTTTATGGTTCTAAGATATGGCACTAGATTGTCAGCTAGCTTCTCGGTTCTCGTGCGTGTATATATATATATATATGTATATATATAACAATATAACGTTTATAATGCAGAAGCGAGTGTATATATATATATATATATATATATATATATATATATATAGAGAGAGAGAGAGAGAGAGAGAAGGTGGGAGAGAAAGAGATTTCGTTTCTTTTCAAATATGCACTGCTATTTGTCGTTTAAGTGAATGTGTACATCTGCTAATAATAACTATATGGTAATGAAGAACAGTATTATAATTGAAAAAACATTGCCTCCCTCTCTCGTATAACACACGAAAATATTTGAACGGCTAAACGATATCGTGTGTGTATCTCGTATGTTGGCAACAAAGTTCCCAGAGCTTGTGCAGACAGGCACTTGCTATTTGGGCAATTTGTCAAATAGGTGAATTTTAAAAGGAATCATTGAAATATTAATAACAGCCTGGTCACAACGTATGTTTCAGAGATTCACTCATGATCAGATAAAGTTGTGTTATTAACAAACAATTCCTTTGTAGGGTTTATCCTATTTTTTCGATACAGAAAAATGATGAAAAAACATTGCCTACCTCTCTCGTACAACACACGAATGTATATGATGTATTTGAAGTATTGGTAATTTTTTAGTCCAATCGCCCGTTTTTGAGAAGCAATTTCCTAAATTTAGACAACTTCACGTCCTTTAGGAGCGGACTACATATATGATAGCATCAGTAGCTTTCATGTAGCCACTAAATCCTTGTCGGGAACCGTTCTAACCCTCCATTTTGTCCAAAAATTATAATTTCTATTTGCAAGAAAAATACATTTACCACAATGTACACACGTTCATCGTATGTTTTAAACTTGTACTAATTTTTTTTAATTTTTAGAAGAAAATCATAACTGAAGCAACTCTAATATTAGAACACGAAAATACAATCTCAAGTGAACTGAAAAGATTCAAAACATTTTGTAAAATTAATATATATGCTATTGGCTATAGTTATTTATTGCCTGGGGAATTAAATAGTATATTATATGCATATGTTCGTTTTGCACGTTCTGACGTCCCTGGTGACAATAGGTTTTTTTTATTAGAAGATTATTACCAGATTGAAATCTATAGTGAAATTTAATCTGTTGCTGTTTCATCATGCCTTCATACCTGTTATCTATCACATGAAAAACCTTATCGTCAGAATAAACACGGTACATAATTCGTGTAGTTTATTGTTTTCTCAACCGTAAAGGGTTTTATATATTTTAAAGTTAATAGCAATTGGAATCAACATTGTAACCTTTCTTAATTTGTTACATACAGCATTTCTTGCTGCAAATATTAACATCACGTGAAGAATAACTTCACGACGTTCTAAGGGACGTCATTGTGAGAACTCAAACAACCTATCTTTGCCTTCGGAGCAGAGGCAGCACTGGAATTTCATGAGTTGGTTGACCCGCTTGAACAATTTATTGAGCTGAAATCTGAGTATGACTAAGATTATGAGAACGAAAACTGCATGCACCAAGATGGAGACAATGTCGTCGATTTACAAATCAAAATGTGCAAAATATTGGAAAAGTGGAAAAACAAGACCTCTTTCGTTGGAAAGTAAGCAACATTGATTTTGAAGGGTGAAATCGATTACGCAAGAATGATAAATCTAGATACATAACAAAATGTGCTCTCATAAATTATAAAATTTTGGAAGAAATATTATTCACGATGTAGATCTTCGAATGTAGGCTCTGCAAGCCAAAAATACTGTTGAGTATTCTTCATTCAAGATAAGCCATTGGTGAATATGACATTTCGAACAAGCAATTGCTCCATGTAAAGTAAGAAAATTTATCAGGATGCACTTAAATCAATGTTAGTGAATTACGTTGGATAGGCGTCGATTTGATCAAGTTAAACTTTAGATTATTAATATTGAACAATATAACGTTTATAATACAGAAGCGAGTGAATTTAATAAGAAAATACATCCTGGATCTGCCCAAGATGTATTTTCGTACTGAATCCACTCGATTTTGATGGGACAAAATAAGTAGAAGTTATTGTCCAATCTTTGTCTTATGTCACAGTTATACTATATTGTCAACAATTTCAACAAATGAACGCATATTCTCTCCCTTCTTCCTTGTTTTAGAAGACGCCACAGGACAGTTTATCACAGGTCAAAAAAATTTTTTGATACTATTAGCATATAAATTACGCCAACGACATAAAAAAAAACTGCCTTCGCAATTCTTTAAAGAATTGATTACAGATGTTTCCTGATCAAACACTGGATATGAAAGTGTATTGGTACTAGATTCTTGAATTGGTCATTCTCCAAGTTATATTTACAATTTACTACCTATGAACAAAGAAGTTAACATTTTTAGAATTCCAAAGAAAACATCAGTAGCATAACCTTTAGATATTTATGGATTTAGAATATGGAAACATTTTGTGACAATATTTCCAGATAAAGTGCTTATGAATCATAATATAAATCTTGCACAAAAGAAATAAAAATTATTCACTTACAGTATTTAATTCGTTATTAATTGTCATCGGCAAGATTCAAAATTCTAAACTTCTTTACTAAATGTTCAAAACAAATATGCGAGGAGGTATTTCGAAAGAGGTAATGGCTACACGAATGCTATTGGCTCTAAAATATGGTCTGCTTATAATGAATGAGAAGTGTTTTTAATATCTCTCATAGTTTCGGTGATATTCACATAAATTTCTAAGTTTGACATTACGTTAATGGGACGCTGTTCCCCAAAAACAGCCGCTTAAAAAAATTACTGTAGTTCTTATACTATATCAGTCTGCAAACTCAATAGTTTCAATTTTTTCTACATTTTTGGTTACTTGTGTTCCCTTGTGATATACTAAAACATTACTCATCCATTCCAATACATATACGCTTTTCACATACTTTTCCCTTTAGTCAGTTGGATTTTTTAAGTTTGAAATTATTACCACTATTTTTTAATCTGTCCTCTTTCTTACCTCTTCTATTCGATAGTCTGGGCTTTGCGTTTCTCTCGAAAGCCTTCCTGTAGATTTGTTTTTATTTTCTCATCCGTAGCGTACTCTTTGCCATTTATGCTTAAACATCGCCCTCCCTTTATAGTTAAATAACTTATTCAATTGTACACGTATAACTTTATCGTAATTCGAGTAGCTATTGTACACAATGGTTTCCCTTTTCATGTCTTACACGGAGCGCTATTCTATACAACAGTATCCGTCACGTCGGTCCCTCAGGGTATCACAAATAACTTCTTTTCACTTTTCGATTTTCTTATTTGTCACTTAACTTCGTGTATTTAGTTTCTATTCCACGTCTAGCATTATTTTATACTTGCAATTACTAAGCTTTTCTTTATGTAAAGAGTGAGACACATAATTTTCACAATTTTCACCTATTTTCCACTATTAAACTTACGAACTCAGTCACCACTCCTTAATTAATAATAATATTGATATAAATATAATTTTGAAGCAAGGGATTATTATGTTTGGAACGAATATGAGAAGTTAGATAAGACTATAGTCAATAAAACATTAGAATTATTCAATGAATATGGAAATAATATACAGAAAGTAGAAACAGCATCCTTATGGTTGGCGGTTTGTCTGTCGAACGAAGAATCAATAAAAGCCTGTGTGGAAAGTTGCCGAAGAGAATACAAGCAGTAACAAAAGCAAAGGGTATAATTACGAAATATTAGTTATTTTTTCAAAAGCATTACTTTTGTATTACTTAGAACAAATATTTTTCGTTAAACTCTTTATTTTATTTTCCTGTACATAGAGTAACTTTACATTTGCAAGTAGAGCTAATATTTTAGCATTTCATATTAGAATTATCAATGAAATGCGTACTTTAGTCCTCTTTGAATATCACAACACTTTTTTTGCTGGAGTATGAGCAAACGCGGCACCCATCTTGCACACAGCTCTCTCATGTCCAAATTTTCAGATAATATGCTATGTGCCGCACTTTTTTTTGAAATGCCTACTATGTTTGCTAGATTGCGCACTGTCAGCCGACGATCATCCAATACCGCTTTGTGGATTTTCTTCACCATTTCTGGAGTCGTCACCTCATTTAGTTGACCACTGCGATGTTCGTCTTGGCAGCTCGTACGGCCTCTGTTACCCAATGTTTCGCTACTGTAAGCGAAGGAGCAGACTCACCCAGAGTAGAATCCAGTTCTGGTTTTATATCGGTTGGGCTGAGGCTTTTCAAATAAAAGTATTTTAACACGTAACGATGACCAATTTTCTCCGTCTTTACAAATTCACTGAACAAGTTCATTATTGATGGCTGCCAAACAAATACTAAATAACGTGGCGTCTTCAAACTTGAAACATATGCTTTATAGATTGTGGACTTTCTAATACAGTGATATTTTTTTAAACTACCACCATCTCTAGGTCAGGCCGGTTACTTATGGGACCACCTTCGTATTTAAGGGACTTGTGTACATACTAGAAAAATAATGAGCAAAAAAACAAGAACAACTTGAGGATTATCCACCTCATCCAATTCATTGTGCAAAACACTAAGAATTCGAGTATTATTATTACTGTCGTGGTTGCATGTAAGACCATTGAGAACGAGAATTTGATCTTATTGATTGTTTAATATTCCTTATATATTTTTTGTAGGCACATTGGATATTAAATATTAATATACAATTATGTTCATGTGTTCATCTGTGGAATGCTGTCGGTTAACTCTTTTGGTTTCACTTACACCCATTGCAAGCATATTAAATAATTCAGAGTTGTTAATTTGCCACATACCTATGGTGATTTCTTAAATAAATCTTTATTTTTCCGAAACTGAACCAAACATAATCTGGAAAAAATGATAAATGGAAGTAATGTGAAGAAATTGAACGAAGAAGCTATTAACAGAAAATCTATGAGAGGGACTCTCGCGGGCGCAAGGAAATTAAGCTTGGTATAACACTTTACAAACCAGAATTCTAGTTATAGGACAGCTAAGTTTACAATTTTTTCAACCCTAAATATTGCTTAAATTTAAAATCACATGTATAATATATTTTTATTACTAGAGCAGACTGTGCTGTACACTATTCAACAAATTTTTTTAAATAACTTTTGAAGTAAAAGGTATTTCATTTAGCTTAATTTTCCTTGAGTTGTCACAAAATAAATATTTAATTGTAGATACTTGTTATCTTTTACTTTTAATAGGTTATTCTAATTGCGAAACATTTGTTTTAGCTTGCCTTTACTTATTTTTAAAGAAAATACTCATAGTGAACATATTGTAGTTAGAATAAAGAGACTATCCGATAAGTATGACTTGGCACAGGCATGGTATCTGCATTGTACCCTGTTTTAACTAACCGACTGATAAAACTATGATGGTTGTACACTGTTATACAGAACGAAATTATGCGAGGTGTGGCTATTAAATAACGAGACTGACGCTGTAAAGCATTTTATTTTGATTTGATACATATTTACTTATTATCACCTTCAATATGCACCTCTCCTCTATCCCTACAACGCTCCATGCGAATTTTCTATGCCGTATGCCGCTTTCGCTTTCACAGCTTCAACGGATTCAAATTTTGTTCCCTTTAGCTCAGATTTCACCTTAGGAAACGGATAGAAGTTGCACGGCGCAAGATCATGCGAATAAGCCGGATGGTGTGACACTGGGATGCTATACTTTGCTAGAAACCTCTTAACTGACAATGCGGAATGAGCCGGTACATTGTCTTAGTGAAGAACCCATGACTTGTCCTTCCACAATTCGGATCCTTTTTTCCTTATTCTTTCACGGAGTTGAGCAGGAACGTGAAGGTAGTAATGTTGATTAATAGTTTGACCTTCGGGAACCCAGTGAAGGTACGCAATCCCATGAATATCGAAAAAAACAATCATCATTGCTTAGAATTTGGATTTGCTCATTCGAGCTTTCTTGGCTCTCGGTGAAGATGGGCTCTTCCAGTGCATGGATTGGTGCTTCGTTTCAGGATCATAAGTAAAAACCACGATTCGTCACATGTTATTATCCTTTCCAATAAGTTTGGGTCATTTTCAATGGCATTCAATGCGTCGGTACAAACATTTTTGCGAGTTTCTCGTTGTTCAAACGTGAGAATTTTAGGCACCATTTTGGCACACTCTTTGTATGTTAAAATTGTTATGTAAAATTCCTACAGTTTCAGCAAACACAAAAATACTTAACCCATGGTCAGATTGAACCAGATTACCGATTTTTTCGATATTGTCATTCGTCCTTGACGTGGAAGCGCGATCCGGGCGTGAATTATCTTCAGCGTCATCTCGGTCATCTCGAAAACGCTTAAACTACTCAAAAACACGTGCACGCGATAAACATTTATCGCCATAGACTTCTTTCAATAAATTATAAGTTTCAGTAACGGTTTTTCCAAGTTTCATGTGAAATATCACAACAATTCGTTGTTTTGTTGTTACACTTAACATTTTGTCCGGCGAAACAAGAAAACAACTCCAATGTGAACGAAGGCTATGGCTATACTGATTTGTTTACAGAGGCGAGAGGTACTGCATTCGAAAGAGAAAACTTCACGATAAATAGCTGTCAGTAGTTGGCCTTGGTGCATGCGTACTTCTTCTGTACCAGCCTCAGTCTCGTTGTTTAATAGCCACACCTCGTACACATTATGTTTATTTGAAAAGGCTACTCCTTTACTTGAATCTTATATATTTGCATTTTGTATAAATCAGTTCATAAGTAAATTATTCGTTTATAGAGTGTACCTCATTAAAGTTATACTATCAAAGATTATGGAAATAGTTACTTTTAGTATATTCGAAAATATTTTTTTAGTCTACATAGAGCAATAAATATTATTTTCCTTTGCTTTAAATTTAAGCAGTTTTAATTTTTTTTACCGTTTACATATACATATAGCGGATAGTTATAAGAGTTAGAATCTGTTATAAATGATGCTATTTTATGACAATCGATGAGGCAAATTAATAGTTCTACAACCAGAAATGGTTGAAGGTATATAGTGTACCAGGAAAACTTGTAGTGTATTACAAATATTCTGAAACTCAAATTTAAACCAACATACAACTTGCGATTCTGATGATGTCAGCGATGTTCCCCTTATACACGCTAGAACATTACTAGAAGGCAAATAGAATGATATTTTTAAAAGAACAATTTTGTGTATCGTGAGTCCAGCAACATATTTGGCAAGACAAGGATCAATCTATGACGACACTTTTTCCCTACCCGACTATGTAAGGAACGATCAGTAATTATGACGAAACAGATCCTCGTTAAACGTATGTATTTATTAGTGATTGATACATACACAGTATATTCATATGGTCTTATAAAACTGTGTTCTGGTTAACCTTTTATACTATAATCGGACTTACATACAGACTTGTTCATTCTAGAATTAGATATGCGCTGTCCACAAGTGGAAAGAGTGCAGTTAGGTTAAAGCGCGCGAGAAAGGAGGATAGAATATCTCTCACTGACAGTTTCGTTTTCTCCCACTTTTGTATTGTAAACAACTTCCCCTACTTTCTCGCGTGCATTGACAATACGTACCTACATTTTTGAATTGTATAAATTATTTGATGCATTTTATTTGAATCTTTTAATAAAATGCAACATGGCTATTTTCTTGAAATGTTTTGCCGTTTGGCGTGAAACTAATAAAATATTCTTGAAATAAATGAAATAGAAAATTCTAAAAATTAAAAAGATTTTCAAACCTGGCTATTTTCATGAAATGTTTTGCCGTTTGGCGTGAAACTAATAAAATATTCTTGAAATAAACGCGAGAAAGTAGGGGAAGTTGTTTGCAATACAAAAGTGGGAGAAAACGAAACTGCCAGTGAGAGATATTCTATCCTCCTTTCTCGCGCGCTTTAACCTAACTGCACTCTTTCCACTTGTGGACAGCGCATATCTAATTCTAGAATGAACAAGTCTGTATAAGGTGCATACAAGTACGTCCTGTCGGGGCGAAAATATTTATTTATTTACGAATAAGTAATGCATATATACATACATATTTAGCGTCAGATTCGTATTAAGAATTTATATATGTATGGTGTGTATAAATATTTATTCGAAACTCAAAAACATAAAATGTTTAAAAAATTGTAGACATTATCTTGCTTATGTGTATATTAATTGAACGGTCTATATATATAATTTTATGTAAACAAAACCATAAAGTGGGCATTTACAAGTTAATGGAAATATTGAGATACTGACTGTGTGAAAGGACTTATACTGCAATACGCGGTAAACACAACCGCATGCCTTTTCTCTAGATCTGGTCCTATTCTGAAACAAATTACAGAGGCCTGAGAGGATAAATTTGTTTAAAATATAATCAGTGATATTTATAGTTTCTTGTACGCTGATTACGGGAAAAACTAGTAGAAAAATTCCATTACGTAAAGTTTAGCAACAAATTTCATTTGAAGTTATCGACAATTGTGCCTTCAAGACAAAAGTCTTGCATGGAATAAATCGAAAAAAAGGCGTCATTTCATTTATGGTACATTTTTGTGGTAAAAAACTCTCCCAGCTTATAAAAATCTTTCTCCTTAAAGATTATCATATGTACAAACGCTGAAAATCATTTCATCTCATAGGAAAATCTTTTTCCAAAATTTTTGAAGTTTTTGCAGATGATGTAGAACACATCATAGAAACAGTTAGATATGTAAAAACTATAAATAATTCGGTTTTACATTATTCCCAGACGATATTAAAACTTTTATTGGTATTCTTTTATTCTCAAGATATCATGAGATTCCTTCTGAAAGATTACTAGACTGAAGAAGAAGAACATTACGCAGGAAAGCAGATGCATTTTAGGAAATCAGTTTTTAGAAATAAAAAAATCAGTTTATTGATAACGCACACATAAATAAAGCTTATAGGTGTCAAAGTTAGACCCTTTACTCGGAATAATAAATACAGAATTTAGAAAACACCAGGAATAATAAATACAGGATTTAAAAAATATGAATTTTTAAAAGTTTTAAGGGTCGATGATATGATCATATATTATGGGCATCACGGACTAATACAACTAGAATCAACTTTATATACAATCGCCAATAATAATCTCGTCAACATGGACTTTTACGTAATCGTTCCGCTGTAATAAACCTTGTAATGCACAATTTATTAACCAGTTACTTGATAATAATGCCCAGATTGACGTAAACTTTATTGACTTTCCGAGTGCAGTTGAGGCATTAATCAAGGGTGTCATGATTGATAAATAAAGTAAGTTTGTTTGGCTTTAGTCCTTCTCTTATAAACCTTATGAAATCATACCTGATCAATGGAAAGAATTACGTCTTTCATAATGGGTGTTCATTGTAGGATGTTCGGCAGGGCTCTAACTTAGAACTTCTTCGGACGATGAATTTCATGAATATCGTCTCACGAATGTTGTTGTTAATGCAGTGTCTGAATTGATAATGCAAGATCATCATGTGACATACCGTGAAATCGAGGCATCTCTAGGTATTAGTAATACCTACGTGCATAAGATCCTGCATGAACATTTAGCCGTTCAGATGTTATGTTCACGTTGAGTACCACATAAATTGACAATCGCGCAAAAAAGCACTCGCGTCGAATGGTATCAAGAGATGCACAAAAAATACAATGGCGATGCTTCAAAGAACATTTATAAAGTCGCCACAGATGATGAATCTTGAGTATGAGCCCGATAGTAAACAGGAGTCAAGAGCGTGGGTATTCCAAGATGGGTCAAAACCAATAAAAGATGTTCGCGCTCGAAGTAATACCTTAGTAATACCTACGTGCATAAGATCCTGCATGAACATTTAGCCGTTCAGATGTGATGTTCACGTTGAGTACCACATAAATTGACAATCGCTCAAAAAAGCACTCGCGTCGATTGGTATCAAGAGATGCACAAAAAATACAATGGCGATGCTTCAAAGAACATTTATAAAGTCGCCACAGATGATGAATCTTGAGTATGAGCCCGATAGTAAACAGGAGTCAACAGCGTGGGTATTCCAAGATGGGTCAAAACCAATAAAAGATGTTCGCGCTCGAAGCACATAAAAACATATGGTCGCTTGTCTTTTCAGAAAAACTGGTCACGTTGCAACCGTGCCTATAGAGAGTTGTAGAACGGTCAATTCCGAATGGTACACAACTATTTATTTGCCAAAGGTTTTTGAAGAGATAAGGAAAACTAACCGAAAACGACAGATGATTCTCCACCATGACAATAGGAGCTCTCACAGGTCGGTTCAAATAATTGAATATTTTACCAGGTAAAACATTGAATTGATGAGCCATCAGTAATGCTTTTCTGATTCGTTTAAACTAATACAAAAGTGCATTGATTTTCAAGGAGGATATTTTGAAAAGCGATGAAACTATTTTCGATAATAAATTTTTTTTTGTTTGCTATTCCCGAAATATAAACGGCTACCCTCGTATTTTAAAATATTGTAGAAATTATCTTACCTATGTGTATACTATTAAGCTGTCTATATAAGCAATTTCTATATAAAAAGAAAGTCATAAAGTGGGCATTAACGGGTTAATGGAAACATTGAGACACTGAATATGTGTGAAAGGACTTATACTGCAATTCTTGGAAAACACCACCGCTTGCTTTTTCCCTAGAACCCGTCCTGATCTGAGACAAATTATACAACAAAACTTAATGTGAATTGCGAGCAATATATTACCGCCCGATGCTATGTAAATTCAGTGGTAGAATTCATAATCCTCTTTTTCTTTCAACAAGTACAGGAAAATATTTTTCCGCAGGGTTAATACTCAGTGTCATGGATCACGTCATCTTTTTTGCTCGTGCTTGTATCCAATCTGACCGTGATCAAAAACGTGTGGAATCCCATAGGATGCAGAATGCAACGGTGTCGAGGACAGCATAATTTTTAGATGTGGGAACGTATGAATAATACATTTATTTACAACATTGTTTGCAGTTGTATCATTTTTTTATATTATTTTGCGTACGTTCGAATAGGCATTTCTAAGTACCACATATTTTCATTAAAGGCTGATACAAAAGGCTTTCATGTAACTAATTTGTAGTTGTAAATAGATAAAAGCTAACTGTTCATAATGTGAATTAAGTGTAATTTAATAAAAAAAAAAATGTATGCACAAACGTTCACGAAAGGAATGCAAAACCTGAATGTACAATATTTATCGCAGATACTTTTTTTACTGTTTACAATGCATATTTTAACATCGTATTGGTTTTTCCTTGTGAACAATAAATCCTGTTGACTGAAATTATTTGTCCCCTTTTTAACTTTTCGTGTTACATATTTGAAATAATTTAGTTGAGTTTGCTTTTATATTTTTAAATAGTAGAAATGCAACATTTTTATTTTCTGTGGAGATTAGTAATAGAAACAATATCATGAGTAATGATACTTCTATTCGCACGTTTTTTAAAAGCGGAACGTTAAATTTAAATCAATTAGAAAGCAGTTACTGTACGTTTATTTGATTACCTAAATTTGTGCACTCAGGATGCAGCTCCATCGAAGATGGTCTTACTGGTTGTTAAATGAAATAAGTGCGCCTTGTTAAATGAATAGCATCGGAGTAACGAATAAGAAATCTCGTGCCCCGTTTTAGATATCAATCTTCGAGAAAGTATGAAAAGTACAGTGACAAACAGATAAAAACAAATAGGAAAACATAATTTTGCTTTAATTATTAACAGAAAATAAATCGAAAATAATTCACAAATTAGTATTAAATAAAGAAGATAAATTATATCAAATACGAGTACTAAAGAGTATTAATAAATCAAAGATTCTATAAAGCACTTAATGACAGAAAACATTAAGCAAACTTTTCCGTAACTGAGTCTAGTTCCATCTATAAAGAAAATTTTACATTTTGTAATTTACTAAATTAAGTTTACTCAACAAGTATTTAGTTAAATTTTAAAAAAAGTTATAAAATTTCAATTGTCTGATAACAAAAAAGGTAATTTTTATGAATCTATTAAATCAATTAAATAAATATATACATACATACATATAGTTATATATGTATATTAATATAATTTTTTTGTGGTTTTTTACGGCTGTGTTGATTCAGAAATTATTTCATTTATTTACGTTTCACATATATTGCCTTCTCCAGAATTTTATTATTTATCCAATATCATTTCTACAAACAAACTCTTGCTAAATATATAATATACAATTAAATTACAATTAAATTTTTGTTTGTTAATAATTACCTGCCTCACCAAACTCCAAACATCCCCAAATATTGTCCAAAAATGTGTCACATATATAAAAAATTGTGAGTATTATATGATAGAAGAATATATTGCTGATCAACTGAACGTATCTGTTCTGTCGTTTATTGAGTTTTTGCCATTTCTTATGTGACTACTTTTTAATATGATTCTAGCTTTATTGTTTTTTTCTATTTAAATGATTTTTGTTTTTTTATAGTTAAATGTTTGTTTTTTTTTTTGGTTTTCATGTTTTTTCAATGCTGTAATGCTGTTAGAATATTTATGCCTATTCAATATATTTTGTAAAGTTGCATAGTTTGTTCTATATATAAAGGTTGTTTCAAATTTCGCGGTTTTTTTAGAGAATAAATAAAACACATAAGTTGCATTCACTTTCAAAAACTTTTTATTAGTACTTGAAGTATCAGTCATGACATTTATATGCGAAAAATAGTATCTGCCAAATGACCTCTTGCAGCTCCACAGACGTCCCCTATTTTGTTAAAATTTTCAATGGCATTTTAAAATAATTGAGGCTCTGTCTCACCAATGACACGAATAATTTCATCTTTCAAAGCAGGAATTGATTGTGGATTGCTTTTACAAACTTGACTTTTCACATAACCCCAAAGAAAATAGTCTAACCGTGTCAAATCACATGATCTTGGTGGCCAATTAACATCGTCATTTCTTTGTGTTCCTGATTTGTGTGCAAAGTGAGGTTTAGCGCCATCCTGTTGAAACCACATATCCTCTAGATCAATATTCATTAATTCAAGCCACAAAAAATCTTTTTCCTCACCCCAGATACGGCAATTTGGTTTATTAACATAGCCACCAAGTTCAAAATGTGCCTCATCGGAAAACATTATTCTTTGAGAAAAATCAGCTTGTTGTTCATTGATGAAATTGACAAATGAACGACGTACTAAATGATTTAATGGCTTCAGTTCTTGTGTTATTTGAACCTTATATGCCTTCAGAGCTAAATCCTTGTGTAAAAGACGCCATGCTGTTGATCCACTATGTCCAAGTTGTTGCGAACGTCGTCTAATGGACATTTCAGGATCTTCGGCAACACTTTCACGAACCAAACCAATATTTTCTTGTGAACGACCACTACGACTGTATTTTTCACTTTTTTGATCTTCCACGGAACCGTTCTCTTGAAATTTTTTAGTAATTCGATCAATAGTACTTTCAGATGGACGATTATGTAAACCATAAAACTCACGTTATTTTCTAAAAATTATTTTCACAGAACGCTGATTTTCATAAAATAATTCAACAATTTGAACGCGTTGTTGTACCGTGTACGAAGCCATTTCTATAAATCTCATACACTACACTTTTTAAATGCCCACATACCCAGACAAATTCTGTGGGCAGTCTATATTTTATTTATTCTTAAAAAAAACGCGCTATTTGAAACAGCGTTTATATTTGATTGTCGGAAAAGTCATGTTGTCCATAGTTTATTTATTAATATAAAAAATATCAATTAATTACACAGTCGGGAGAATCGAACCAAATTCCAAGAACAAAAAAACCGCGCAATTTGAAACACGCTTTACATCTTCACAGTCATTGCATTAATAATATTTAATTTTTTACCTTGCTATTATCATTGATTCTTTTGTTAGTGTTATAATATTTGCGTAATGTTTTTTTGATGATGGTGTTTATGAATGTTGGTAGATAATTGTTTTAAGCTAATATTTTTCTAATATCGCTTAACATTTGTGATCTGTATTCTGCGTCAGTTAATTTTATTGCTCTATCTGTTATTGTGGTTACTGGTTACTATATTTTTTTTGTGTTGTATTGATTAACATGAGTTGTAGTTTAGGTATCTATTTAATGCTGTGGGTTTATGGTATAATTTACTGTGTATTTTATTATTGTGGCTTATTAAAGTTATATCCAGAAAATTTAGTTCATGATTGTTTTCTATTTCAATTGTAAATTGTAATTCGATGTGATATTTCTTGAACTGTTGTAAAACGTAGTTTGTTTTAGATTTAGGGATCCCATCGCACATCCATATGTTTGTTTGAAGAAATTGTTCCTGAATTGGAAATATGTTGTATTCAGTGTCATTTTTCTACCGCTTTTATAAAGGTAGATCTGTATTAATTTTCAGTATTTTCCACCGTTTGGTTATGGCTTGAATAGCTAAGTCACTGGGAATATTTGTGTACATTGATGTGGTGTCTAGGGAAATGAATATATGATCACTTAGTATGTGTAAATTGTTAATAAATTGTTCGAATTCGAAAGAACCTTTATGTAGAATTTATTTTTATGATGTTTGTGATTAAATCAGCCAGATATTTTGAAAGCTTATATATATAGTATACATGATACTACTGGGCGCAGTGGGATGTTTGTTTTATGCAGTTTTGGTAATCCGTAAATTTTAGGTGATTGACCGTTGTTGATTATATATATACTATTCCACAATAAAATGTAAAAAAGGTTTTTATCAAACACATCATTCTTAATATGGAGAAATATTGTCATGTTCTTCGCATAAGTGAGTACACTACACAATAATGAGGTCAATAGCAATTTACAAAGAGAGTAAACATCAGCGGCCAAGATAAGAAGGAAAAGTATTATGACAAAGTCATTATTTATTACTTATTTAATTTATTTCATTTCCAACAGGAAGTAACGGAACAGTAACAGTAACAGAAAATATATAATATACAGAATGTTTACTAAACAAGCGAGAAAATTCAAGTGGTTGTTTCATGTATTATTTTTTGAAGATTCTTCTGTCCTCAGATAATTCTCGGAATAACGCTTCGTTTCCAAGATACAGGGCGATAAACGTTTTCGGAAAGGGAACAATACTTTATTGTTTACTATTACATGTAAAGATTCTTAATCTACAAAAGCTGCTGAAAATAACCACCAGCTAGGAAGATGACTAACATCAACTAGAATTCACGCATCCAACATCTTCCTCACTGGCTGTTGAACTCTTTCAAAAATACCAGCATTACACTCAGCAATTATTCAATTTCTCAAGAGAATCCACTGGAGTAGTGTATACTAACGTCATAAAATGATTCCAAAAGAAGAAATCCAAGGGATTTAAGTTTGGGGATCATGTAGATCACAATTGAGCTCCACCTTGTTCTTTATATATTGTACTTAAAAACTGGGGTGCTAGTAGACTAAAATGTGCTTGTTCACAGTGCAATACACAATAGTTTTACCGAAGATTATTATATTAATAATTTTGAAAATAACTTTTATCACCCTACTAATTCAGGATAAATATTTAAATAAAATAGCTAATAAAAGTGTTAGTAAGTCCGCGTCAGGTTGGTCTGCAATGTATTGGCATTCAGATGAACAGACGAACCTAATACAAATGCTGATACTTTGCAAAATTTTGTGATATATTATGTCAAACGAACTACTAAAGTTTCTGTAAAAAACATCTATTTTACCATGCACTCAAGCTGTTCACTAATACACTGACAGATGATCGCAGGCTTTGTTATAATAATACCTAGTTGAAATATTAGAAACACGTTTAGAATTAAATAAATCTTGCACAATCCACGTGCCAAAAGGAATTGTCAATTATTAATCAATTAACTGAATTTAATGAGTATACATGTTAATAAAAGCTTTATTTTGGAGCGTTTGATGTGTATATTCACCGTGTAAAATAAAATTATCTTATCTTATTGACAATTAAGAGAGCAATCGCCGAAAAACGACCTGAATATGCGACCAAACATGAGTCTATAATATTTCATCATGACAACGCTCGGCCTCATGTTGCAAGACCAGTTAAAAACTATTTGGAAAACAGCGGCTGGGAAGTTTTACGTCACCCGCCTTATAGCCCATATATTGCCCCTTCTGATTACTATTTATTTCGATCGATGCAGAATGCCCTTATTGAAATACGCTTCCCTTCAGTTGAAGGAATCAAAAATTGGCTTGTTCGTTCTTAGCCTAGAAGGATAAACTTTTCTTTTGGGAAGGTACCCATCAATTGTCCGAAAGATGGGGAGAAGTTGTAGCTTCTGATGGACAATACTTTGAATAATATGTTCATTCATTTTGATTATAAAATAATGGGCTTTTTTTTCAAAAAAGTAACCGAATTAAGTTGCATTCCCATTACTTTACTTATTTATTTACTTATTTTTTTTTAAAATAGTGTATCTAGGCTTGCAGTTTTCATATGTTGGGTTAATATTGTTCATATTTATTTACACTTATATAGGTTTAGAAAGAATTAATGTTATTCTAATTTACATTTTGTATTTCTACAATATTTTCTTTTGAAGTTATTGCACTTACTAGCATTAGAATTAAATGGATTGCTATAACAAATCTTAGGTTGTTATATACGTTTGTTTGTCCTGTATTTGAATATACTTCTGTCATCTGTTAAACAATAAATATTATTATTATTGTTTATCTTACTTTTAGTAAAATTGTTATTTTATAGATGAATTAATTGAAATAAATAATATAAATATGATATATATAAAAGCTCTTAGTAATTTCTACTTTGTTCCAGAAAAGTGATACTTAATATTCAAAAAGGTTTGTTTGGATTGTTTATTAATTTTTATTTTGTTTATTAAGTTAGCATGCAGATAAAGTAAAAGGTAAAGTATTACAAAAATTAGTTAAAATATAGTTCGTTACTGCTACATTCGTACAGCGATGAAAATGTAAAGCGAAGAAATGTGATTTGGCTCTTGACATCTTCTGAAGAAGGCATGACTAATGATTTAGAAAAGAATTTTTACAGAGAAAATAAATCAAAATAGGATTTTTCCACTACAAATGAACTTGAAAACGACTTTTACAGCGCCATTTGATCAAACGAATAGGATTAAGGTAAACGTTTTCAATAGAATATGCAAGAAAATAAAGCTCCATTTTATTTAGGTGAAATTCTAGTGGAGAATTTGATGTGCCTAGATCGTCAGGAGAAGTGTTTATTTTATTTAGATAAAATTGTGAATAAAAATGAATACCCATAAATGCAGCCCAACATATTGAGTCATGATTTGATGAAACGACCGAGGACAAGGAACTGGTTTCCAACAAATAATACAGAAATAAGATGTTTTATCGCAATATTAATATTGCAAGGCATTATTGAAAAAACAAGAATACAAATGTATTCCTCGAAAGAAGATAGGATATCTACACATTTCTTCAGCAAAGTTGCCTGCCGGAAGTGTTTTTGTTAGGTTTTTTGAAAATGTCTACATCCTGGAGGAAAATAGAAACGTAATCTCGGGGAGCAAAATTTTTAAAATTTAAAATTTCGTGAGAAATGCTCAATACTTTTTATGTTCTAACCCAATATATTTGTATTAATGAGTTTGATGAGTGCCTGCTGTTATAGAAAGGCAGCTTGTCTTGGAAGTAGTATATTTCATCTAAGAAGAGCCGTTTAGTGATGAAGTTTTGCGTATTATGTGAAAACGAATTGGAATACATTTGCAATTTCTACATATATACTGGAAGGATACAGATTATTGTAAAAGTTATCGTCAATATAGAAATACCATTCTTCCTGGAATTCTGTTATGACTTTTTGCACCAGGGGTATATGTCGATAACTGGTAACCCAGCAGAGAACTTGCGAAGAAACCAGATACTGCGGGTAGATATAAAAATATCTTCACTAAAACAAGATAAATGTATTGCAATATATAGCAACAAAATAATGCTATAGAAGTGGCGAGACAGAAGGAATGAGCTGCTCCTTAGTACAATCCATAGCGACAATATAATGGAAATCGAGGAATGAGGCGCAATAGTAAGAAGAAATAAATAATAATTCACTTGCAAAGAAAAGGAAAAACTATAAAAACTATTTCCACACATCACAGACGTTATATGCTTTAATACGCTTATTATATATAGTCAATTTTTAATGTTCTTATATTGTTTGGTACGTAGACTTCCGAGGTCGTGGTCCATGCTATCTGCTTCTGTGTTTCCGGGCTGGAACCGCGTCACTATTATATCTGCCGACGTTTCGTACCTATTTGTATGGGACATCTTCAGGGCTGAACTACTGCACTGAAACAGTTTCAGTTTCGTCCTGCTTTTGACATGTCTAGACATGTTTGAAATATTTAAACGTGTCTATTATGCTTCTCTGCATTCATATTAACAAAAAGTAAATAAAATTTTTATATCCATTACTTGTCCACCTACTTTAATTAGAATAAAATCGATCATGCTCCTAGATTTTGTACGAACAATGCTTGACAAATATTGAATCGATGAAATATAAGAACCGTTCGACGCGACAGTGTTAAAATTGTAAAAGTCGAGCTAAAGACATTCTTTTTAATGGGAGAAATCGTGACACGTAAATTGAAAATATAACAGTCAAGAATTACGGGATGCCATGGCAACGCTAAAATTGAGAAGAGTAGTGAGAATAGACGATATTACCTGAAAATACCAAATATATAGAGGAATCGGCTAAAGAGACTCTAAGAACTTTACTAAATTAAATAATAGGGATAAATATAATACTTGATGAAGGAAACACGGGAAATTATTATACGAGGTCTGATCAAAAAATAACCGTTATTTTCAAATTTACGTATGTTCGATTTTCGCATTTTTTCTGTTATGTTGGTACACATGTCTGTTATATATGTTGGCAATATCAGCCATTTTGGATTGTCAGTTTGTTTTTGACAGATAAAAAGGTTAGTCATGTTTTGGTGTGCTCTTCGATTTTTTACTATTCGAAAAAATGGATCAAAGAAACTGTATTAAGTTTTGTGTAAAAAATGAAATTAAATGCGCAAGGACATTTGAAATGTCGAATGTGGCGTTTGGCGAGTCTACTATGAGCAGAACACAAATTCAATTATGGTATAACCGGTATAAGGAAGGCCGAGAAGATGTCAATGACGATGCTCGTCCTGGTCGCCCGAGCACGTCAACAACCGATGAAAACATTGAAGCAGTGAAGAAAATGATTTTGGATAATCGTCGAATCACTATCAGAGAGGTTGCTGATGATGTTGGCATATCGTTCGGCTCATGCCAAGCAATTTTTACGAATGTTTTAGGCATGAAACGTGCAGCAGCGAAGATTGTTCCAAAATTCCTAAATTTTGAGCATAAACAACGTCGCATGGACATCGCTCAGGAGGTGTTGAACATCGTCAACGACGATCCCGATTTCCTCGAAAAGGTCATAACTGGTGACGAATCATGGGTGTATGGCTATGACATTGAAACCAAATCCCAATCATCCCAATGGAAGCGTCCAGAAGAGCCAAGACCGAAAAAAGCAAGTCAAGTTCGGTCAAATGTGAAGGTTTTGCTCACTGTTTTCTTCAACTGCAATGGCGTGGTGCATCATGAATTCTTACTACAAGGTCGTACGGTCAATAAGGAATACTACCTTGAAGTTATGCGCCGTTTGCGCGAAGAAATTCGTCAGAAACGCACAGAATTGTGGAAAAAACAATCATGGATTTTGCACCATGATAACGCACCAGCTCACACATCGATGCTTGTGCGTGAGTTTTTGACCAAAAGCAAAACCGTTATCATGCCTCAACCACTGTATTCGCCGGACTTGGCCCCCGCTGACTTTTTCCTCTTCCCAAAACTGAAGACACCGATGAAAGGAAAGCGTTTTGCTACAATTGAGGAGCTAAAAGAAAAATCGAAACAGGAGTTGTTGGCGATACCAAAAAGCGCGTTTCAGAAGTGTTTCGAGGATTGGAAAAAACGCTGGCATAAGTGTATTATATCTGAGGGGGATTACTTTGAAGGGGACAAGATAGTTATTAATGAATAAATAAATACTTTTTGAAAAAATTGAAAATAACGGTTATTTTCTGATCAGACCCCGTACTTGTCCATAAAACACGGACGCAAGAGAATACAAAAGGTACGTGGACAAGAAAACTAATAGCTAAAATTATAGAAAGTAGACAGAAAAGTCTACGTAACACATTACAGGATCTATGGTTGCAAACAGTAGAGGAGAATATAGGTAAGAATAGTGTGGTGCATATAGCTTTCACTAATCTAGAGAAAGCTTCCGACATAGTTAGAGGGACAGAAGTATGGAAAATAAAACAAGAAACGAATACAGAAAGGACTAATACAAGTATTATAATAAAAGCAATGTACATACAAATGAAAGTAAATCAAATAAATACAAATAATCACGAATCGGAGAAATATGAAACCACAGGTGGACAATTATAAGAATGCGTATGAGAATGCTACGTGATTATATGCAGATGATAGAATTTAAACAACAGCAGAAAAGGAACTGTTACATAATATAAACATCGTAAGCGAAGAACTGAAAGAACTAAAAAGGCCAAAACTATTACTATAAGAATAAAGAGGAAGAATATAATTTTAAGGTAGATGGACAACCAAAAGAATAAATTAAGTTTCAAGTACTTGAGCACTTTTATGCAAGAATAGAAATGGAAACTACCGATAGAGTAGGAAAAGTGGAAAAAAGTTTCAATGTGCCGAGGAGGTTTTTCTTATAGAAAAAGGAAGTACCAAAAGATATAAAAGCAGATGTTATTAAAAAAAATGATATCTCCGATTCTAGTTCATGGATGTAAAACTTGGGTAACGGCAAAGAAAGATAGAAGCCGCGTAAATGCAACAGAAATGAGATTTCTTAGAAAAATTGAGGGAAGATTGCGAAGAATGAAATAACAGATGCAACATTCAGAGAAAATTTAAATACGAAAGACATAGTAAAAAAATACAAGAAAGGCTTCTGGGATGGTTAGAGTACATTTACAGGATGCTAAACAAAAGAATAAAAAGAAGATAATGAAGCAAGCTCCTATGGGAAGAACGGATCAGGAAGACCCAGTAAAACGTTGGAAGATAAGGTAAGCAAGCTATAACAGAAAAAATTATATAGTGGACAGACATTAGTAATACATCCCAAAGTAGGAAAGGATGAAGAACGAGAATATCAGTTCTCCAGATTTTTGAAATTGAAGTATTGTGAGTTAGGCTATTGTGGCGTAGTGGGTTGATTATAACCTCAACGCACTAAGTTCGATTCATGATACGACCAACAATAGGAGATGACATTTTCTCGGCTCTAGGTTAACTGTTAAGAATAAGTACTCGAAGGATCAACTCTGGGGTAATTATTATGTGGTGGGTATTTCGTCGTGACAAATCATATATCCTCAAAAGCAATACCGCTTATGAACATTCGCAACACCTTTAATGTTCGTGGTCTTTTAAGATGATGTCTTTCACACTATAAACCGGAAACGCCGAAACCAAATATCGTTAAAACTTACATGAAAGTTGCATACCGCGAGAATAATGTCATTTTGCAGTAGCTCTAAATACGACTGCGCACTTAATTGACCTATAATATGTTCTCCTAGACTTCTTGTCTTGAGATTTACTTTCTGAGGATATTAAGTTGTGACATCTCTGCTGAAGTGTTTATTTTCTTGAGACCGATAGTATCCGGCATTATGTGCAATATACAAATGAAACATTTTGGCAAAATTATTATCGCCATTACATTTTTCCTCATTGCTTCATGGTTATCCGGAAATATTTCCTTTTTAATATGTCCACAATAACGTTTTTGGAATACTTACTTATTCCAAAACTTCTCTTTCGACCGTTTTCTCAGGGAGTGTATATTACTGGCTACTTTCATCATTTTCATTTTGAACACCGATTAATACAGCGTGACGTAATACCATCCAATGTCAAGTAACTAGACTATCAGGAAACGAAAAGACAAATAGATCGAAATTTTTTTTCGTATCCCCTTGACATTTAATAGTACTTGTTTTTATTTCTTTTTCATATAAAGAAATTGTAATTAAATGAAAGCACATATACTAAAGTATATGTGTATATAATTCCCGATAGCCGGACTGCTCTCCAGTCAATGTGTCTAGGCCTGATGGATTAATAGTTACATTGGGACTGACCCATATAAATCGACATTAAAGATATATTTAGTTAGTATGTTACGTGCACGTCACACCTTTATTAAATCAGCCGTATTTATGTGCGTACTGCGTATGCAAAGCCTTAATCCCATTTATTGTATTACCTTTCATAAGTCTTTTTTACACATAAGTTCTTTTTGTACGTCAAACATTGGAAAAAGATCCCGAATTACATTAGTCCTCTCCTAATTTAGGTAATAAAAATTAAATTTTTCGGAAAAGAAATACTATTTCCTCATTCTGTTTGAGGAACTGATTATTGCATTCATTTTCTTTCACAAACATAAAAGAGAGTAAAGAGAAAACCATCGCAAGGTAAGAGTTTCTTTTCTTCACTTGCTTTATTTTCATATATTATTTTCCGCCTTATTTCTTTTTCTGGATGTTAAGGTATTTTTTTCTTCTCTCTAGGGAATTAGATCACGTCCGTAAGGACCATTTTCATAGCGCTGAAAAGAAACTGAAACAATCGCCGCCCATAACGACCTCCCGATATTGAAGTAATAAAGTCAGATAGGTATATAATACTTCCATTTTTCTATGAATTAATCTAGTAAATTCCCATAGTTTGTTAATTTCAGTAGTTTTGGAATCAAACTTGTTCAGTCAGATTGTTAATTATTTCAAGTTAAAGTTATCTCTCTAGTAATTTCAATTTACATTTAAATTGTGCATTATCGACTTCAGTATTTATTATTTCGACGAGTTTTGGCTTTATCACGTGCAGTTTATGGTACACCCATCTGGTAAGAGTGAACGTTATTTGGTATCATTCAGGTGACGTAAACACTTCGAAATTTGTAACGGGTGAGGCAGAATAACGAGCGATTTTAAAAAGGCTGTAAAAAACAAGAAAAACAATAATTTAGGAATAAATTCATTATTTTCTCAAAGAACATAAAAAAGCATTAATTATTTTATTTTTTAAAAATAACTCCGGAAAGATGACATCCGTTCAGGTGTACACATTCTTCTAATCGTGTTTTGAAACTATTCATTACATTTTGCAGCATTGCTAGGGGAATGTTTTCCACTTCCTGTCGGATCCGTTCTTTCAGGGCTTGAATTGTTTGTTGAATTGTTTACTTTTTGAGTACCCCCACATGAAAAACTCGCACGGTGTGAGGTCCGGTGAACGGGAAGGCCAGGTGATGTCCCCATTTCGAGAAATCACATGATTTGGAAATAATCTGTTAACAATATTCATGCATACTCTGGCTGTATGGGAGGTTGCTCCGTCTTGTTGAAAAAATGTTTCTTCGTTAACTTCGTAGCGTGCAAGCTATTGTTCAAAAAAGTTTTCCAACATGTCGGCGTATCTTTGTGGGGTACTGTCACAGCATTGCCACGAGCATTTTCAAAAAAGTAAGGCCCTATGATCCCCGATGAAGACATAGCGCACCACACAGTAAGTTTTGTGGAGCGAAGGGATTCTTGATGCATTTGTCTAGGATTTACGCCACTCCAGTATCTAAAGTTCTGCTTATTGACGTAACCGGACAAATGGAAATGGGCTTCGTCACTCATCCATAAGTTGTTTACAATATCCTCATGTTGATTAATTAAATCTGAAAACTCTTCACAGAATCGTTGTCGACTCACATAATACGTGCCTTTAAGAGCCTGTACGATTTGGATTTTGTATGGATGAAGGTGGAGATCCTTGTGTAATATTCGTCTGACAGTGCGGTTTGAAATCCCAAGTGTAGTGCTATGCCGGCGAGCTGAACGACGCGGGCTTCGCTCAATAGCAGTTCTTACACGGTCGATATTCTCGGACGTACGCACCGATTTTAGCCGACCAGGTTTCATTTTTGTCGTTGACGAAGTTTCCTCAAAGTTCCTAACCCATTTTTAATGGCACAGGCAGACGGCACTGGTTGATTGCGATTAATGTTAAAATGATTTCGAAAGGCACAACGCGCGCGTATATAAGAATTACCATTTTCATAAAACGCCTTAACAGCGTACGCACGCTGTTGAGGGATCCAACGCTCCATTGTTACTAAATGCTAATATCAAGGAAACATGGCCGATAGCGTCCCTACCACCTCCGAATGACACGGCGCGAATCGCGGGCTTTTTAAAATCGCTCGTTATTCTGCCCCACCCTGTATTATGTAATTCAATATTTGCACATTGAATGTTTTTTTTGTCCAATTATTTTAGTTAGTATTTTTAACAATAAAATTGCATTAGTATGCAGTCACAAAATTTTAACGTTAATATTTTTTTGTTACATAGATTAATAGTTTAATAGCATACGAGGGTGGTCTCTGAAGTACCCGACCCAACAAAGAAAACACAAACATTTTGGAAATAAATATATTTATTTTTCAACGTAACTTCCTTTCAGCTCTATACACTTTTCTCAGCGATGTTCAATAACTTCGATGCCCTTTTTATAATAGTAACTATCTTGCTCCTGAAAATAGCCCTTAACTGCCAATATCACTTCTTCATTGTTGGAAAATCTTTGACCACTGAGCCATTTTTTCAAGTGTGACAACAGAAAATAATCCGAGAGTGCTAAGTCTGGCGAATAGGGTGCATGAGGTAGCAATTCAAACTTTGATTCATTAATTTTAGCCATTGCAATAACGGGTTTGTAAGCTGGTGCATTGTCTTGATGAAACAACACTTTTTTCATAGCCAAATGCGGCCGTTCTTGCCTGATTTTTTCGTTCAAACATTGCAATAAGTTCGCATAATACTCGCCGTTGATAGTTTTTTCTTTTTCGAGATAGTCAATGAAAATTATTCCACGCGCATCCCAAAAAATCGATGCAATGACCTTACCTGCAGATGAAACGGTCTTCGCCTTCTGTGGAGCCGGTTCTCCCTCTTGAGTCTATTGTTTTGATTGTTCTTTTGTCTCGGGCGTGAAGTGATGGACCCATGTTTCATACATGGTTATGAAACGGAGCAGAAATGATGCTTTGTTGCTGTGAATCTTCGCTAAACACACAATTGAAACATCTTCACGACACTGTTTTTGCTCGAATGTGAGCAAACGTGAAACCCATCTTGCACATAGCTTTCTCGTGTGCAACTTTTCAGATAATATGCGATGTACCGCACCTTTTGAAATGCTTACTATGTTTACTAGCTCGCGCTGTGTACTTTCTAATACATTGATATTTTTCAAACAACTACCGCCATCTCCGCCATCCGTCCAGGCCGAGTACTTATGGGACCACCCTCATACAGTCAATAATTTGAATATTGATAGTTTAATAGTATACAGTTGATAAGATTTTAATTAAGTAATACTATATTGTTATCTTTAGTTGTAATTACAAATATCTCTTAAATAACACTGTTTACTAATATTACATGCAAATTTCAAAGTCTTACGGAGTACAAATGAGTGGTTGCTGTTAATATTAAAAAAGCTTAGTGTTTTGCTTCTAAAATTTCAAATGGAATAAATTTTCTGTTAGTCATAACATATCCAATAGTGAAGTGCTAACTTTGTGTGTTACTGAAACTGTATTTATATTTAAAATCATGCTTGAAGAATATGTTGTTAATTCGCAGGTTGCTTCAGACAGAAAGTCAATTAATAAATCACCATTGTCATTCCTTCTTAAAACCGCTATTTGATATCATCAAGTGAATCATTGGTTGGGATAGTGTTTATTAGATTCTTTAACTCCTCGCAAAATAGTCTTCTTTCTAAACCTTTATAGAATAACTATAAAAAAATTCTCTTATTGGACAGTCTATATAGTCAACAAACTTAAAGTTAAAGCTCCGAATATTCTTTACATATTGAAATAAGGGAAATAAATCAGACTAATGATAATGTTCTAATGCGTTAGAAGCGCTGTTACGGAAAAATGTAAACACATTAATTTCTGTGTTGATCTTTAAACGAAGTAATAAAATCGAATTTTATGGATATTTATTGAAAGGTTTCTATTTGTAGTGTCTAGTATCTACTTTTATTTGTTACATACACGTATACGTTTAGTTTTAAAGAATTTCGTACCACTAGTGAATATAGTATATATGTATATACATATATATATATATATATATATATATATATATATATATATATATATACATATATGTATGTATACCTCGATTTTTTCCTGTTTATTTGTTTCTAGTAATTTTTGTATCGTTTGTTTCTATTACAGGCTTTTCATCATATGTTTCCACCATTAAGAATAACTTTGCCTGTATCTTGCCTTATTTGTGTTATTACAATATAATATTCTATCTTTTATACATTTTTGTAATTCGTCACATTTCATAAAAAATCCAGTGTGAGGCACCTATTTTGCTTGTTACTCTTACGATTTTTTAAAATTACAATTGAATTAACCCATTTTATGTAAGAAAAATCTTCCTTTAATCGTACGATGGCGAATTAGTAATTAGTGAGACTCACGAAAGAGATCAGCACTAATTAAAAAATCTTATTTGTTTTTCAACTTAGTAATCCTTTGTTACATTTAGTTAGCTTTTCAGATAAATTTTCATATATTGTTACTAAAGATTGTATAGTTACTTACGTGTGTTAATTAAGATCCTCTGTATCATTAATTCATTTCTTTTCTTAGCAATATTAGGATAATTCCATTTCATTTGCTTGTAACATTCCTTTGTACAGCGGTAAATTCGATTTAGTTGTCGTTAGTTTATTACTGATGTTTGTTTGATTCGAGCGTTGCTTTTAAGCCATTTGTTACCGAATTTGTATTCAGTATTTAAATATATATTATATTAAATATAAAAGTGGGAAAGACTATAATACAACGAAAACGAATATAATTCCGACAATATAATGAATTTATATCCTTAGCAAAAAGAACCTTTCTGAAAATACATTACGAAAAATACAAATATACTTCTGAGATAATATACATAGTAGATACAATAAGTGTACATAAAAAGTCATAAACTGTACTTAAAAGATTATATATGAAATATACGATAATTACACGTTCATAAAATTAAATATACGTTATAAAAATGTGAAAATCTGTAATATAAAGACCATAAATATAAATGAATTCCGACAATGTAATGCATTTATATCCTTTGCATAACTAGAATCTTTCTAAGAACTTTAATGATACATGATACATTAATTAAGGAAAAATAAAGGGTCTTTCATTAAGCGCTTCCTATCTTTAAATTTAAAGTGCAATAATTGTGCGTGAGATATCATCAAAATTTTTTTATTTGCTTGAAAGGCCTATCGATTCCACTATGTATGGAATATAACATGGTGCGAATGTCAGCGCATAGACCTGTGACTTAAAGAAATCCCACAAGAAATAGTCTAACGCGATAAATCGCAAGACCTCGGCGGCCTGTTCACATCACCTCCACGTGAAATAACCATGACCTCAAATCGCTCGTGCAGATTGTCCAATGTGGCATGAGCGGTGTGGCACGTAGCACCGTCCTGTTGAAACCACATGTCGTTGGTGTCCATATAATCCAATACAGATCAAAAGAAGTTTCTAATCATCAACCCATAGCGCTCGCCGTTGGTGGTGATGGCCAGGCCAACGTCGTTTTCAAAGAAGTGTGGACCGATGACGCGGCCAGCCCAAAATCCGCACCAAACAGATTGATATTGTCCCAAATTCGACAATTTTGTTTGTCGACGTACCATTCATCCAGAAATGGCCCTCATCGCTGAAGATGATTTTTTGATGAAATTGGGATCAGTTTCCAACTGCTCCAGGGCCCATTCAGCGACCACACGTCGTTGTCGATGGTCGTTTACCTTCAGCTCCTGGATCAGTTGAATTTTGTACGGGTGCAGGCCCAAGTCACGACGCAAAATTCACCACGACTATCTTCACTAAGGTGACTGCATCCTGACAGGACAACCTTGGGAAATCAAATGCATCCATGGTAGGCTTTTTGTCTAAATGTATTTTCTTTTTTTTAATTTGGAGTTTCCGTGTTACTTTCAAAATATAACTATCAAAGTTTGCACTTATTCATTCGATTAGGAAATCAAATTGTTCTGAAACATAACAAAAGTAGCGTACTGAAGTATGATTTAAGTTCTTATTTTTAAATAATAAAGCAAACAATGAAACCAAATCTGAAAAAATACAAAAGTAGTATTCAGATATTCCATTCTTATAGTTTTTTTACATTTTCTACTTAGTAATTTTGAATGACAATACTTGTAAATTTTATTTAAATAGGATGGATTGTTTTACACTTGGCCGAAGTGCATGCATTTAAGTTCGGTTGAAAGCAGATTTGAAAAGGATTTACAGTTTTCGTTCACAGGTTTGTGATATTTTTCAAAAAGTTTGATAAACAGTTTTAGTCCTCAAAACTTATTCTAAAGTTTCCTTCTTTAAAAAGTTAATGAAGATAACGATAGAAAGATAACTAAATTTATTATTTTTTTTTTAATTTTTATTAAATTATCATTTGACAGTTTGACAGAATTATTAATTAAAAAACACAGTTTATAGTTGTAATAGTCACGATAAGCCCTGCGACAGACACTACTATATACATTCTTCGTCAGTATCTTTGGATGCGCCCTATCTTTGAGCGAAAAGGAATGTAAAAACCCAATATAGCTTTTCTAGAATCCAGAACATACGGAGAAGAATCCTATTTGCACAAAAGTTATGCCAGAATACCGTATGTGGTACACGACGACACATGTTACTACAGAAAGAATATATTCGTTGAAATTTAAATACTTTTTGACATTCTAGCGACCAATAAAAAAAATAGTCCAAAATTTATGCTTCCCAAAATTCCACATCTCATCAAAATATCTCTTAGTTGTCGATTTCTGAGATCCACTAAAAATCAGTAATGCATATTATAAATAACATATTCCCCTTAGTATTGGCAAAATTGTCTTCGTCAATCCATGACACCCGATTCAAAAATCCAATCCACATCCTATTATGCACACTAAACTAATAATAATAGTCCATTACTCACTCAAATTCAGTAATTAAAAATAATGAATGCAAATACATAAAAGCAAATTCGGTTCCAAATAAGCAAAAACATGATATACCCTTCATTGCACCTCTTCTAGTTGGCACTAGAAGAGAACACAAATGTTCTCTAAAATGTTCTACCAAATTCAACAAAACATGCACAAAAAATTAATAACTAGCATAAAATAGTTTGAATAATTATAAACCATTTCTTTTAACTTATGGCTCAAATTTTCAAATAAAAATCTAATTTCGTTTCCATGGTATTTTCATTAAAACTCAGAAAAAAACTTTGCTGATAAGGCTATTTATCAAATTATTTAAAAACTATCGAACGTCATTGAATAAAGACTGTAAATCGCTGTCAAATTCTCTTTCGAACAAACCCAAAAGCATTCATTTCCGTCAGGTGATTTGGAAAAAACGGCAATTTCAATTAACAGAAATCCATTTTAAAGATGTTAGCAAAATCTTCGAATTTTCTTGATTACCCAAGCAATTTGGTAAACACCACACCTCCTTTGTGAACAAATCTGAAACTGCTGTTATAGCTAAACATTTTGTATGCTAAATTAACTTATTTTTGTTTACTTGTTTTAAGGTAATCATGAATATCTATAAGTTATGTTCATATTTCGTTGTTTTTCTATTACACTTAATATCATTGCATGATTACTAATAACAAACTCTAAATTTCTTATCAAAATTGCAAAAAATGGTAAAATTTTTAGAAATAGAAAATATAAATAATAGAACATAAATTAGAAATCTATTCTTGAAGTATAATATTTTTGTTTGAAAATACATATACGAACAAAATGCCTATTACTTCAAACTGTGGTTCATAAGCGTAGAGAATAACCACCACAACTAAAATGAACGTTTTTATTGAATTTGGAAAACACACAATAGACCATCCCCCATAACACCTGCCAGCAAATTTGCCAAGTGTACATTTTTTTAGTAAAACTACATTGGAAACGTTGACGATACTAAACATATACATACGTTCATGCACGTCCATCATTATAGTAAAACTAACAGGTTAGTTCATGCTCATATAAGTTCGTATATACTACTGTGGGCAAAAAATAGTAAGACTTTATTCATAATTTTTAAATTCTTAATTTATTCTTCCAAATTTATTTCGTCCCCCTCAAAATAATCCCCCCCAGCCCCAATGCACTTGTGCCAACGTTTCTTCCAATTCTCAAAACAGTTGTTAAAGTCAATTTCAGGAATAGCCTTTAATGCGCGTAGCGATTCACGTTTAATGTCTTCAATTGACTCAAAACGGTTTCCCCGGAGCGGTCGTTTAAGTTTGCTGAATTGCCAGAAGTCACACGGAGCTAAATCAGGCGAATACGGTGGTTGCGGCACGATATTGGTTGAAAATTTGGCGCAAAACTCACGAAAAATTAATGCAATATGCGACGGTGCATTATCGTGGTGCAAAAACCAAAAGTTGTCAGCCCATAATTCTGGCCTCTTTTTACGAATAGCATTGCGCAAACGACGCATAACGCTTAAATAGTATTCTTTGTTGACAGTTTGGCCAGTCGGAAGGAATTCGGAGTGCACCACACCTCGATAATCGAAGAAAACTGTCACATAACCTCGATTTTTGACTTGCTTTGACATGGTTTTTTGGGCTTCGGCTCACCTTTGATACGATATTCGGCCGATTGATCGTCTGTTTCCGGATCATAAGCGTAGATCCAAGTCTCATATCCAGTTATGACGCCTTTCATTTTGTCTTGACAGTCGGAAAGCATTGTTTCACAGACGTCAACGCGACGCTATTTTTCGAAAAAATTGAGTGATTTTGGAACATTCTTGCTTTCACTCTTCTTAGGCCCAAATGATCTTTCAAAATGGTTTTCACTGATCCTTCCGATATTCCAACGATGCCAGTAAGGTCTCTGACTGTTAATCATCGAATCTCAAGCACCAATTCCTTGATTCTATTGACGTGTTGATCATCAGTTGATGTTGATGGCCGTCCTGGACGTGGTTCGTCATCAACGCTTTCTCGTCCCTCTTTGAATAATTTGTACCAATCAAAAACACTTGCTCGCGACAAACAATTATCACCGAAGGCCTTTTGCAACATTCTGATCGTTTGGGCACCAGAAATTTGATTCCGTACACAACATTTAATGGAACTTCTTTGTTGAATAATTTCACTTATTGTAAAAATCGCTGAATGCACTTTTTGTACTTCAGAAAGACAAGCGTATACTAAACACTAATGATTATTTTGATGTGACATTTGGCACAGATGTGACTAACAGTCATACCAACCTAGAAAAAAAATATTTCGACGAATGGGTTTCGTACGAAATTTAAATTAAAAAGTCTTACTATTTTTTGCCCCCAGTAGTATATATACATAGCATTCGATTTTACGTAGTTTTATATATATGTATTAATTAAGTAAATTAATATTCAAAAGAATTTAATAAAATAGTTACATACAATCTTTTACATATATAATGTTTATTACATATCAATAAATAAATTATGTTTACATTATTATATTTTGCACGTGCTTTTCGATCCGTATTTCAAAGGAAATCCGATGTTTAAAGGGGAAATACATATAATTCTCGTATTTACACAATAAATAAGAAATGCTTGTTGACTTTCTGAAAAATCGTAGATGATTTGCCTCTTATTCATTTTTTCTTGAAATTTCGTACACTGAGAAGTAATGAAAAATGAATTATAAATATCGAAGTTTCATATGTCAATGGATAACGAGATACAATCTCTTCGAGACGTACCTTTAATACACAGTAAAAATTATACTTTTGAAATTCGAATTTCAGGTAGGTCTATAAGTCTTTCTTCTTTTCTGTATCCTATTTTTATTCTTAGTTTAGGACAACACTCAAAAGAATTCATAGGACTGCATTTCTTTATTTTCGCGTGTATTTAACCAAGTTAACTACATGATGCCTATTTTAATATGGCTATTAAAATTTAAAATCTATCTACTTCCGGTTTAAAACTAGTATATATTTTTAATCCTTTTTTAACAGTAACTCGCCCTTGTAAATGTTAAATACTGTATGCATCAATCAAAGACACTGAACATTAAATATTAGATATATAAAATAATAATTCGAAAGATAGTGTTACGGCCTATTTTCCTATTATTATACATCTACCATATGTCTTTTTCTTTGACTGATTCTATATATTACACGACTTGTATAATATATTTGTTTATTTATCTTACATGACTTATTTCAGTTCGATAGATACGAATTTAATATATGTCCAAACTTAGTTTTACCGGTATTATTCTTTTCACATTGTTCAACAGAATTAACTTTGATTATTTATTATATGTTCATATATCCCGATTTAATCTTACGTCACATAATATTAAACATTATCTTCCTCTATATTCTATGCTATATGCTTATCGTTTAGCTTACCATAAAGCTAGGTTGATGTGATTAATTGGGATACTGAAGCCTTGTGCCACGGAAAATTTTGCGGTTCCCAAACTTTCTATGAATTTCTATCAATTTCTTCCTTCGTATAGAATGTAGTTTCATCCAATTGAAACCCTTGGGCGTCAAGCAAAAGGCTTTCGAAATATTCGGAAATCGCTCAAAAATTATGCCAGAACGATTCTACCAATAACAACTGATTCGCAACAGTATTTCAAGTTTTGTTTTCAACAAAGTAAGGATCTAGGATACCATTAGCAAACACTGCAAATGTATTAGTTTATATTCACTATGAATTTGTTTCACTACAATTACTTCTGGTTGTTCAAATTCACAACAACGGGTTTTCTGTAGTAAACCATTGCTAGCAGAGAAGCATAGAACACAACTCACGCAAGCTTGTCAGTGTTATCCAAACTTTATCTGATTTCTATTTTATAGAAGAAACCGTTTATTTTCTTGAATCCTCTTTTGGTAGACATTGCAAGATATGCAGGATATTATTTGCAAATAATAACACTTTAGTATTGCTCTTACATAGTCATTTATATATTTTCTTGTATTAAATTTTCTTAAGAATCAAATTATTTCTTCTCGTTGCAATCTATTCAATTTACAATCTGTAATTCCTTTTATTACAACTATTTATGTTTGTACTTGACTATTATTGCAATCATTCCATCATTAGATATCTTGAATATGTTATTATTGTCTTCTTGTTATTTTATATGAACTATAAAAGCAAACATACGCAGATATTACCGCATCCTTAACAGTATAAGCTTATATGCGAGCGGCCGATGGAAACTGAAGGAGACAAATAAAAGCCAAGTAGTGTTTTACTATTCCTTGTTCGTTAACCATGATATGCAAGGGCGACTCTAATGCATTTGCTAGGTACAGTATATATAACATGCACAAATTTTTTTTTTCGCAAAATTCGTCAATAAGTTCTATTAAAAAATGAATTCGTTTAGCATTCCCTAAAGCTAAACATAAAGCAAAGTAGGTTGAGGTGAATAATAGTAATATTGAAGCTCTGTGCCATGGAAAATTTTGCGGTTCCTAAAATTTCCAGTAACGATTTCTTCCTTCATATATAATGTAGCTTCATCCAGTTCAAACCATTAGGTGTCAAGTAAAAGGCTTTTAGCATGGAAGACTAATCGGAAATCGCTCAGAAATTGTGCCAGAATTGATTCTCCCAATAAGAACTGATTCACAACAGCATTTCAGGTTTTGTTTTCAACAAAGTAAGAATCTAGGATACCATTAGCAAACACTGCAGGTGTATTAATTTACACTCACTATGAATCGGTTTTATTACGATTACTTCTAGTTGTTAAAATTCACAAAAATGAGATTTCTGTGGTAAACCTTTGGTAGCAGAGAAGCACAGTACACATCTCACGCAAGCTTGTACGTGCTTTTTATCTGATTTGTATTTTATAGAAGAAACTCTCTATTTTCTTGAATCCTCTTCTGATAGACATTTGATTAAAATTTATTTCGTAAAACTTTTCCGAAGACTTTTAGTGTAAGACATATTCGAAAAGCCTTGATTAGCATTAACTATCACTGTAACTGGATGAACAGTGAAGCCATAAGGTCACCTTGATGTCAATTCTCATAACAATATCATTAATTTTATTAACCATTTCCGGAGTTATTGTGACAAATTATAATTTTCGACGGAGCATTATCACACAAAGTTTGTTGTACATGGACCCAAGCTTGGTTAGTTCTTCAAAAAATAAATATTAGGTATATATATATATATATATATATATATATATATAAATATATATGTCTAAATACTTTCAATTTAGACACAATTAGTACTGCTGTAATTTCAAATCTGATGTCAAGTATTAACCAAATTTTAACAAATATCAAATATTAAATAGTAAGCAAATGATAGTGAAATTAGAATAATGAAAGAAAGATATGTTATCGATAGGTTTCACTTCCGGCCAAATTGTGTATTTAATATGGATATAAATCAATAGATAACAATCATAGTATATTTGAGCCATCATTTGGAGGCAAAAAAATTGTTTTTTTCTTAAAGAAAGTTAAGAAGCAGTAGCTTTTTTTTAAAATCGCGTCGAATAATTAACAAATTTTGTACACATTACATATAAAACGCATAAAACGGAAGAGTGACATATGCATACGAGTATACATACATATATTATATATGCACATATTTATGGTTTAACAGAATATGCGCCTAAAGTTTATGTCTTATTTAGTAGGTGTCCGTGACACATATTCGCTGTTTATATTTTCACTTATATAAGTGTTTTAAGCAATTGTTCCGCATTAATTTGTATAATTTATATTAATTTGTAATTCATTTATTTGCAAACAATATTTACACTTATATGGTAGTGGTCAACGCCGTAAGAATTTTTGCATAATCAAACATTATGTCCTTGCCTATCTATTGTTTTTAGCTATCACAGATCGTACATCTTTACTATGCAGCAAATAAACCTAGAATCCTCGAATTTCAAATCGCATCTATATTTATAAACAATATTGTTCTTCTAAACAAATAATAAAAAACAAATGCAATGCGTAATTTTGAATATAAATTTTATAATTACAATATCATAATTCATTTTGGACTTCGCATCTTATATTTGCTAATTTATACACCTTTCTTTACATTAAAATTTTATCTTTATGCATGGCAACATAAACCTATTATTATATCTATACGAAATTAAATGTTACAATAGCTTCTGTTACATACAATATTTCTCAAAACTTCAAATAATTATTTAGTCGCTATCACCTATTTTATTATAGATATTGTTATCTATAATATTTTCGTATATTTCCCTTATACTTTTACCACTTATTTTATGCATATTGTTTACCTGTTGAAACTCTTATTTTGACTTATATCTTTACTAAAACTATTCTATTCCTAACCTAATACTAATTTTCATAGTATTAACGTATTCTCCTATTTTAAAGAGGATTTTCCTTGAAATCGAATGTGGTTTGAAAAATACGTGGAATTATAGACAGATGACGCATTTTAGACAGTTTTTATGATAGTTCAAGTTTCTGACGCGTTAGCGTATCTTTCGGCTCGTTACGCAGAAAGCATATATGTCCCAGTACTTTCACATCAAAAACGAGCCTTGCATCGCTCTCTCTCCTTCTTTCTATCTCTATCTTCTTGGACGTGTGATGAAGATAAGATGTACTTTCTCTGATTCTAGACTGCGCGTGAATTGTATTTGATGTTTCAATGGAATCGCATTCGTCATTTTCTGAAGCTGATCTGTTACTTACTGAAACTGAAAATCGTCTGATGTGTGTCTAGTAGTGAGCTTACTTATTGGTTGTTGCCTTGGAAGGGGGCGTTGCCTTATTGACATCACGCGCGCTCGATTGTGTGTAATTGGTTCCGATATCTCTGTATTCTGCAATCGGTTCATATGATGGTGTGAGGATTGCCCTCTGTCTGTTTGTTTCAGTGTCATTCTGTTGATCATTTAGAAGTGGTTAACTTCTCTATTTCGATCGCTTCTATCAAAATTCTTGCAGCTTGGTTTTCGCTCTTTGCTAAAATCTTGGTGTTGCCAAAATCAATAGAATGTCGCCTATGTTAGCCTATGTCGCGCTAACAATGATGTTGGTTCATTCTTGATAACTACGTCTATATGTTCTTCTCTTCCAACGTTGATTCGCCTATTCGTTTACCCCATGTACTTAGAATTGATTACACTCTACTTTCTTACTTTTGTAGTACCTTTTATATATGAGAGAAAGGCTCTAGATGTGTGAACTCCTCTTTTTCCGTTTTTGGTATACTGCAGCTACTTCTAGCTTTGTTGATAACTTCGTCTGAATATCCGTTTGCGAGGAGGGCGTTTCTGATATTAGTTCAATCTTCGTGTTTGTGTTCTTAATCTGTTAATCTGTAGTTATGTCAGATGATGGTGTAATTGTACCCTAGCTCTCTACTCTATGCCAAAAATACTAGCAAAAAATTCTAGAGCATAACCTTGGAACTCAAGTGATTACACGGGAAGTGTAAAAAGCTAAGAAAACAGTTAATAAATTTGGGATACTGTAATATATATATACATATATGTATATATAATATATGTATATATATGATCAATCTTGTAAATAATTGAGAATAACTGCATAGTATGTAAAATGATGACATCATTTTATTGTTTCCGATTTGACCGGAAATGTTTCGTTCTGTTTTTGTTTCACGTATATTAATGATATCCATACTGTAATTATATTTATGTCTATATTTTATATATTTACATGATATTGATTATAAAAGAAATATAGTATATCGCTCGCAATCTGCTTACTATGTTTACTTTAATGTGTGTATTCATCTAAGAATTTATCCTAAATAAGGGTCTAGCTTCCTTCAGTTTTCATTAACATTCATAACAACTTGCTGTGCATATTTGGCAATTTCGTTTTTTGAGTAGTGCGTGATAGATAATTTTACCTGCATCTCCCTTAAAAACATGCCTTAATGTAATATGAAATAGGATTTAACCTATTGAATATGCTGATAATACATATATGCTTCATATCTTTAAATTTATGCGCAATACTTGTATGATTTACTGCATTTTCATTACTAAAATTTTCAAATAATTAATTATACATGGTAAATTTATAATTGAAATAAATTTTAAAATAATGTTGAATACTTTGTCAAATTTATTACACAGTTGTATAATATGCTTACTGATTAGGTCATTTCATAACCAATAATTTTATGTTTGTAATCTAAAATGTATTAAATTCAAAGTTATGTATATCAATATAAATACCTGACATATACAATTATTAGTTTATGACATAAAGCTTCGTTTCATATTACATAAAGGCTATTAAACATTTAAGTCTTACATTTTGCAATAAAAATTTAATAAATGATTAAATTTCTATTGAAACACTCGGAGACTTTACAGAGGAAAATTAATTAATTGCAACGAATACGTTCCTGCTATTCGCCTGTTCATGAAAATGAATTGGTGTAGACCATTCAAGAATATTAATATTAGTTTCTTCTTGCAGGAATCGTATTGTGGTAACATCTGCAACATGGGGACAGGCATTGCTTTGCTGCGACATGGCGTTTCCTTAGCCCTTGAATGTATGCTGATATGAATGGTTTCAGAACTTTGTAAATGTACCTTTGAGCATTTAAATGGTCTCTACGAATGACTGAAACAAAACTGTCATTGCCGGTCCCAAGCCCGAATAAAGGATGAAGGATATAGAGATACACTAGCTCTCTACTCTATGCCAAAAATACTTAAAAAACATCCTAAAGCATAACCTTGGAACTCAAGTGGATTACACGGGAAATAAAACAAGCTAAGAAAACAGTTAATAAATTTGGGGTACTGTAATATTCTGGCCTTAACTATAAAAGCGTATTAAGTAATTAAAGAACGCCATACATACAATATTGATATAGTAATACTAAAAGAAGTAAAAAGAGAGGACAGAGGAACAAGTACACAGACGTGGACATATAATAACGGGTGAGGCAGAGTAACAAGCGATTCTAAAAAGGCTGTAAAAAACAAGAAAAACAATATTTACGAATAAATTCATTATTTTCTCAAAGAACATAAAAAAGCATTAATTATTTTATTTTTTAAAAATAACTCCGGAAAGATGGCATCCGTTCAGGCGTACACATTCTTCCAATCATGTTTTGGAACTATTCATTACATTTTGCAGCATTGCTAGGGGAATGTTTTCCACTTGCTGTCGGATCCGTTCTTTCAGGGCTTGAATTGTTTGTGGTGGGTTATCTTGAAACACATGATTTGGAAATAATCTGTTAACAATATTCATGCATACTCTGGCTGTATGGGAGGTTGCTCCGTCTTGTTGAAAAAATGTTTCCTCGTTAACTTCATAGCGTGCCAGCTGTGTTTCAAAAAAGTTTTCCAACATGTCGGCGTATCTTTGTGAGGCTACTGTCACAGCATTGCCACGAGCATTTTCAAAAAAGTAAGGCCCTACGATCCCCGATGAAGACATAGCGCACCACACAGTAACTGTTGTGGAGTGAAGGAGTTCTTGATGCATTTGTCTAGGATTTACGTCACTCCAGTATCTAAAGTTCTGCTTTTTGACATAACCGGACAAATGGAAATGGGCTTCGTCACTCATCCACAAGTTGTTTACAATATCCTCATGTTGATTAATTAAATCTGAAAACTCTTCACAGAATCGTTGTCGACTCAAATAATACGTGCCTTTAAGAGCCTGTACGATTTGGATTTTGTATGGATGAAGGTGGAGATCCTTGTGTAATATTCGTCTGACAGTTCGGTTTGAAATCCCAAGTGTAGTGCTATGCCGGCGAGCTGAACGACGCGGGCTTCGCTCAATAGCAGTCCTTACACGGTCGATATTCTCGGGCGTACGCACCGATTTTGGCCGACCAGGTTTCTTTTTTGTCGTTGACGAAGTTTCCTCAAAGTTCCTAACCCATTTTTTAATGGCACAGGCAGACGGCACTGGTTGATTGCGATTAATGTTAAAATGATTTCGAAAGGCACGACGCGCGCCTATTTAAGAATTATCATTTTCATAAAACGCCTTAACAGCGTACGCACGCTGTTGAGGGGTCCAACGCTCCATTGTTACTAAATGCTAATATCAAGGAAACATGGCCAATAGCATCCCTACCACCTCCGAATGACACGGTGCCAATCGTGGGCTTTTTAAAATCGCTCGTTATTCTGCCCCACCCTGTATTAGAGTGGAGTGAATAAAGTAAAGAACGCCTAAACCGGAATGATTATGACAATAAAAAAGAAACTAGAAGTAAATATATTAGCCTAAAGCCCAATAGACGTATCTTAACTCTAACATAACGGAACTTTAACATATTTCAAAATAAAAAGAATAGATAGAAAACTTGCCGGAGTATATGCACCTATCGACCACTAGATATCAGTATAAAGGAAAACTTTTTTGACTCTCTCAGGAACTGATTCAAATAAAAATAAACAAGTTCTTATGTTAGATTTCAACGGAAGGATAGGTAAAGCTCTAAATAGTAATTGAGCGATACAGTGAGATAGTAGCAAGCGACTATGAAATAGGATGGCAAGAACACTGTGAACAGTACTCATTAAAAAACCTAAATGGAATCTTTCTACATGAAGATATAAATACAATGTATTCAAAATTCTAAAAACTTAAGATTTATGTTGAATTACATTTTAACGATATAAAAACTCATCTATAAGACCATTCGACGTGAAATTGTGGAAAGGGGCAGGATGTGAATTAAAATATTTGGGATGCTAATGTGGAGAGAAGCAGAGTGTGGATTAGATCATTTACTTATAAAAGAACCTTTAGAATCAAAACAGAAGAAACAAACAAAAAAGCAAACACGATTAAGAGACTGAGAAATATAGTCTACAAAATGACTCCACTAGTTGTTACATTGTTTCAGCAGCACGGATTCTTAATTGATCGATACTAAGAAAATAACATGGAGGTAATAATGCAACGCTTATTGAAATAATATAAAAACGAACTTCACATGTGTAATGATATTCTAGTATTACTGTCAAATAACTAGGTATTTCAATAAATTGTTCCCCTGTATATAGTTCACAGTAATCATATAGACGTGGTGATATTTAAATTTCAATATAATGACATTTAACATTAAACGTTAATGTCGATATACTACAGAAAAATCGCATACTGTATATTACAAATCTCCTAGATTTAATGATTGACTCAGTAAGATAAACCAAATTGCTAAGTGAATATTTTTATTAAATTTGTGATGCGTAAAAGAAAAGAACACTATTGTCTGCTCATTACCTACGGACGTGTTAATTATTAATTAAATAACAGATAAAATAAAATCCGCAATGCCAGGCAAGTCGACCTGACCTTGTTGTCCTCAACGCTTTGACCGCCGAAAATTCCTGTCATCGCTAGGCAGACTTAGATTGGCAAGCACGGAGAAGCCGGCGGGAAAATGTACACATACGGTGACACTAGACACTCAAAGGATGTACTTCGAAAGGGAAAATATATACATAAAAAAAGCATAAAAGAACACAACTCTCTCAGAACAAGTATATGCAAAAAACGCTAATGAAGAATGTTAGTGAACGAGCTCTATAATCTTTGTTTCGATTGGGAAAATATTCTCGAAGATCGCTATTATATTTATCCCAAAAGTTCGGAATACAGCGCAGCTCTTTTATTTTATCCCTCTAAATGAGGAGTCCCTTCTTAACGGGAGCATAAGGCGCCTACCCAACTCAACATCAACATCATATTCACTTCTAAGGGTAACGGGGGATACGGAAGAAAATATTCTAGAAGGCTCGGAGAAATAATTGGTATTAGTGCGATTCTCACGTAAAAACTCCAAACATGATAAAACTTGCTTTTTGCGGCATATATGAATGACTATCAAATTGAATAAGAAGATGAAATGAAATATGAACAAACTAGATGAAATATTTGAGATGAAATAAACGAATATATGAGAATATACTAATGCAACATTTAACGATACTAAATCCAAATAAAACGTTAAATAAACGACATACGACCATACACAAATAACTAAATGTAGAGACTATACAGTGCTTTTGAAAAATTAAATAAAATATGTGGAAGATGGAAATCGAACTGTAACATGGCTAGCTAAGAGGACATTCTGGGCACACCAGATGAAAAGTTACATGAAGCCACAACGAAAATACTTAGAACAAGTGACAAAAAATAGAAAAGTTTTTGGTAGACAAGTTAAGTATGTAGATGAGTTGGTAGATGAAAAAAAGAGGCTAATAAATGCGAACAGATAAACTTATTGATAGGAAAAATCAAAGCGAATATTTAGACATCCATGAAAATGCGAACGAAGTAGAGAATGTAGAAGTAAGGATAGCAAAGAGGGTGTAGCAAGTTCTTCAAAAAAAAAATTAAACATAAAGCCTTGGACCCAAGTGATTTCCCTATCGAATTATTAACGCATGCTATAATAAGATCACTAGAAATTATTTCCAATATATTTAACAAGTGTCTAATGGGAGAAATAATACCAACAGATTGGAAAATTTCTTATATAAATTCGATCTAAGAGAATGGTGACAGAAATAAATGCGTAAATTATAGAGGCATAAGTATATTATCATTTATAGCAAGACTATAGGAAAGAGTCCTTAAAGCCAGAAAACAAAAGGAAGTTAAGGAAACAGAGGAACAACGTAGGCTTCGATCAGAAAAATCATATAAGAACAATATAGTCACATTCAGATATTTAGCAGAAAAGAAGGAGGAAAAGAGCAAAGAGCATCACGTTACCTTTGTAGATCTGCAAAAAATCTTCGATTCTGTCCTCCATTAGAAATTAGGGATTACTTTAAAACAAGCGAGTACCAGCAAAGTGTACATAAACGCAGTCGAATCACTATGTAGAAATAAATAACCACCGTTAAGATTACGAGTCAGACTTCCTTACCATTCTCTCCTTCAAAAGTAGTGAAGTAGGGTTGTTGCCTCTCTTGTCTTTTTGGAAGTTACCTCCTTGCGGCACAACACTGGATTAGAAAATGAATCCAGAATAGTCGATTCTTTTTGCCGACGATCATGCAGTATTTACAGAAAAACAACAGGATATGGGATACACGTTAAATGAATTCATGAAAGAATGCAATAAGTGTATTTTGGAAGTAAATACTAAATAGATGTAATATAAGACTACAGGAGGAAGAAATAGAAGATCTAGTAGTAGAATGTGGAATAATAAAAATTGTTATACAGCAACTACACCTAAAAGTTGCAATTTGCGATGGCTATGGAATAAAAATTTAACCAAACAATAAGGAAGACTATATTTTATACTACGAGTATAATAGAGCCAGCTATGACATGAACAATCCTCCGGATTAACAGGTGACAAAAACCGACGAGGAACTAATGTATGCAAGCATTGTCAATAGCCTACATTATGACGTGAAGAAGCCTCGCAAAGATGGTCGGCGAATATAAATAAATTTCTAAATCTTTTCCTGTGTTAGATTGTTCAGAAATTATAATTAAATGTGTTAAATGCAACATTTTTGCCACATGGCATTACGGACACTGTAAATGTAATAAAGACACTGTAAGAGTAAACGTCACGTATTTAATGCATAATCTGAATTATCATATTAAAAATTTGTATTTGATTTTATTATTACGTTAACTATATGCTACAATCTTGATCATGTAGTAGATGATGATGAGAGCTTTCGTCAGCTTTGGAGCAAATATATTCCCCATTGGGAGTTACCAACCAGAAGACAATTGCAACGTAATTAACTGCGAATGAAAGACATAGCAGGATCTTATCAAGAAGGAGTTGGAAAATAAAAAAAATATGTGACTATCAGTTGACAAAATTATAGATGGTAAAAACTATGTTGTGAATTGATTAGCAAGCAATTTATAAAACTATAAAACACAGAATACATATTAAAAACGATAAAATATACTTAAATAAAAAAAAATACTCAATAAAATTTCATATATTTAACAGATAATATGTGTACTCGAACAACCAATAAATTTTGTGCATTTTAAGAAATCCGATTTTAAAATGAAAATTGTGAAAAACCCAGACTATGAAAGTGATACGAAGGGCTTTTTTGAAATTCGCGAATATTACTTCATTAGATGTAGGACGCTATTTTCCAATATAAACATACTTTCACCATTTCGTAGGCATTTGACTGGACAAAAGAAAGTGTATTGATGGTACAATATTACACCGCATTTTCACGCCATACGTCGACATGCAAAAATAAAACATTACCTAATTAATTATTTATTTTATTTATAAGAAGCAAAGTTGTTTAGCTGATCTGGATATGATATTTTTGTACAAAGTTTTCTTGTATTCCTTTATTTTTTAAGGTAGAAGGAATATATCATATTTAACTATTTTTGTTGAAATTTCTACAGTTGTTTTTGCATCTAAATTATTTTCCGTTTGTATTACATCTAAGTGTAATTTCTAATTATAATTTTCTGTTTGAATTTTCTTTATTTTAGGAAAATAATTATTAAATAGCTATAATATGATATTTAACCAATTAATGATTTAATCGTATAAATAGCTTTTTGTTTTGTTTCAAATTTTTCACCACTAATGGTTTTAAAGTCATCTGTGCTCTGTGATCTGAGATATTTGTATGTACGTAAATCTATGGTTGAGGCTTCATACATATTATCAGTAATGTTTGTAAATATATTATCTAAACACAATTAGAAACTAATAGTTATACGTGATGGCTGTGTAATAATTATAAGATTCAAATTAATCTCGAACATCTCTTTATGTTTTCGATTATTGCGAAAATTTTTGCAAAATTGTTAACTATTAATATTTCATTACTCTAAATTAGTCTAAAAGTTTTGTCATAAATATCCATGTCACCTATAGGAGGTCTATGAATTGCTACTAACATCATATTACTTTTTGCTAAGTGCACGGTGGTAACTTCAATGTGCATCTAAACTGAAAAAGGCAATAAATCGCATGTCTCAATGTATGCTACTCTTTTTTAACAAATCTTTCTGCCACCATGTTGTTTTCTACGAAATATACTAGCTACATTATAACCTTTTACAACACATCTATTTTTTATTTTGTCATTAATCTAATATTCAATGACTGATGCAAACAGGACATCGTATCTTTGAAACTCTGCTGTTAATTGATATATTTTGTTACTGATAGATTGAACATTAAAATTTATTAAATATAAATTTTTATGTGGAAATAGTTTGTTAGTCTGCGAGTCTTAGAAAAGAATTATATCTTATATCACATATTCTCTGGCTATACAGTAGCTTTATTAACGCTATCAAGTATTCTAAAGTCAAGTCCAATTTTAAATAATTTTATTTTACTTGAATTTTGTCTTTTAATTTCTTCTACATCAAAGTCTGAGTTAGAAAACATTTTAATGGGATATTTCTTAATATCATTATTTCTTGTTCCGTTATTTACACTTCCCACATAAAGCAATGCACGACAAACAGCATCTCCAAAATTATTACGACCCGCATCTGCGCTTCCTCTCATTATAGTAGCTGGACGCTTTTCATTCTTGTTTCGTCCATTTATTTCTTGGTGTTGATGACTTTTTCGGAAGTTTCTTTCGCCGCTCGGATCAGCGACCCGTAGGATCTCAGATGTTTGTCGCTCTGCTGGTTTATTTGAGGTTTCGTTGATGTATTGCATATGACGTGATTTGTTTACTATGTCTTTGCGATTCACAGGCACTACTGTTTAATAACTGAAAAATTAATCTTTGATCTTCTACACGTTCCTACAGGTATTTGTTGAAATTTGTTAATGTCGTTGGTTGTACCGTCATGAAATATATCATTTTCATGGCAATTAAATAGGACTGTTAAATATTGAAGGCTTCAAGGTATTTGATATTTCTTGCAATGTTAGAAGATCTATTAATATCTGTTGTATGCAATGTAATGGCCCCTATATAGCCTTCCCCTAAAATATTTTCAGCGAATTCACTTATATAAACACTATGCAATACTATATTATTGTGGAAAGAGGTTACATTAACTATAATTTATTAATTTAATTATCCACAGCCTCCATCAAAATTTACGTATCATCGTAGTCTCCGCAGCGAGGCTGTATACTACTGCAGATCCGGAGGTCTTTCAACATTGGAGCTATGAGTTATAAATAAAAATATGAATAGAAAGCTACCCTCGACTGTAATAACTTACTGAAAAAGATGTTACGATCTAACACTATCTCAGAAATGAAGGTATCGGAGATAGTGGAAGTCAAAGATACTATTATGAATGGGATAAATAGAAAGCAATTGAAGGGGGTACGGCCAATTACACAGACGGATTGAAGGAAGAATATCAAAGAAGGTTTAGGTTTGGATTCCAGCATAGGGAAATAAACGAGGAGGACCACGAAAGAAATATATAAATAACATAGAAGAAAATATTGAGTGGAGATGACAGAAATGATCAAAATTAATAGCGATTGGGATGCGATAAGCTGCCATAAACTGCAAATACTCCTAAAAAAAATAGCAATAAAAATTCCGATCGAGTTAAAATAAATTTGTAGGCAGCAATATATCTGAGATTGTTGAAAATTCTCTCTTATATAACACTAGTTTTACTATAGATCTTTAATAAAACACATCATTACGGGTGTTGTAATCAAATTTATCTCGTATATTAGCTAAAAAATAAGTAACTTTGTGTTTGATATTAAATAAATTCAAGGTAAAAATTGATTGCCGAAACAAAAATCTAACGGTTTGAATTTACTTGAATATTACTTATCAGCATTTGTAACTTGTATTGTCATGCGTTGTTTACACAATAATTTATTTAATTAATACTAATGAAGTAAGATGAATTGGCAAAACGAGACACACTCAAATTGAAGAGATTATTATATTTCTAAATGACACTTTACTAGTCAAAATACTTCTAATATTTTACATATTATTACAGTTGCTATTGCGATAATCAGCAACAAATAAGAAAGATGGTTTTAGTGATTAGCTACAACATAATATTTAATTAAAAAAATTATTGGGATCACATTATAGGATTTTATATACGAAAAAATTCTTATGAACATGAATGGAACAAAAAATTGTCAATTGTCCGATTCAGACCGGAATTACGTATACAACATATTTGTATTAAAATTTACGCTATTTTAAATCCCAGATTCTTATTTGTTGATTCCCCAGGTTGGCGATCAACATAAACTAAATATGAGAGTAAAGCCAGATTTATATTCGCAATTCCAGAAAATTTTCAAGCCATATTTTGCCGGCTTGGCATGTATTGAACTGATCTACATCTGTCTCCGAAGCCCACAAGTCGTTCCTTAATTCTTACATCGGTATCTGGTATGATACACGTTTTGCATTGATGAATAAGCACATTCCAGATGTAAGATATCAGTGTTCATTTATCAGTTTCTGAACGTGTTGCTTAAATTCTTTTATCGTGAAATATAATCAATTTTAACATGATTTTATACTGTATACAATTTTAAATTTAACAGAATATTTTACAAATCTATGGTTTATCATTCTATAGCTGTAAATACTATCATAATATAAACTTTTACTAAGATAAAATATAGATTTAAAGTGAAACTTTATTAACAATGACATTTATATCGCTAATATCAAATTTTTTATTAATTTCTCTTATATATATATATATATATATATATATATATATATATATATATATATATACACATAATTCATTAGGTAATTTTGATGGAGCCTGTGGTTAATTAACTCAACCACTGAAGGTTGATATATAACCCCTTTCCACATTAATTTTCGTATTCTATATACGTATTTCGACAACTAAGTTGTCATCATCAATAGATAATTGAACAGTGTTGCACCTGGAAAACTACGGCAAAATACTTGTACGAAACAAATTCTGAACACGATCTGTACCGTTGAAAGCCAAAACGCACACTATATTGATTTCACATAATTTTTAAAAGATTGTATTCTAGTCTTCAACTAAAATAAAAGACAAAAGAAATAAGAAAAAAGGGAAAGAAACGAAAAATACCCATATGCGTTTATTGCACTCTTCCTTGTCCGTCGTTTAAGAGAACAAAGAGACATGCGTTATGGTTGTGGCCAAGGTCAGTGTTCAACACATGGCCTTTATTCTTCAAAATATACATGCCTTCTTTATCAAATGCAAACAATCCGCGATAACACGATCATTAATTTCCAACACATGTTTTGCTAATCTGGATTCTTCTGGCCGATTGAATTTTATGTTCGCAATATATTCTTTATACAGAGTTTCTATCGATCGTTTTGTTTGGCCGATGTATTGTTTACTGCAATCTAAACATTTAATTCTGTAAATTCCCGATTTTTTGTTGTCCTCGCCTTTGTCTTTTGCATTTCCTAAAATGGATTTGATGGAGTTAGTGAATCGAAATGTGACTTGAAAACCACACTCTTAAAAACCCTATTTAAATTTTTCGTCAAACGGTGAAAAGGTAAACATACAAACTGCTTGTGTCAATTGCTTTGAGTTGACAGACATGTGCTATCGCGGATGGTTTTTCATATGTTAGCCTTCCTAATTAATCCATTGACTGTTTCCGAATCAAAATCATTGTATCTCGCGATATTCTTAAAACAGTTCAATTCTTTTTCGTATCTTACTCTTGCTAGTAGGAAATTAAGCAAAAGATTGACAAGAAAACTGTATACAACAAAAGATGGCTTCGATCAGTTTTTTTGTGATTATAATCCATTACATAATCGCTCTTGCCTGAAATATTGTACATAGCTGTTGCCTATACTACTGCTACTTCAATATAATTTTGTAATTTTTGGTGTCGAAGAAAGCTTTGCATCACTAAAATAAAAGCTGTCCAAGCATTTGGTTCAAGCTCAGTCATTGAATCTACAAATTTGGTATCGTTGGTAAGATGTCTGATTTGGGGACCATCACGAAATACAGTTTCCAATTTTGTCAATAGATTAATAGAATTAGCAAACTGTTTCATAATACCCAATTTTATATGTAATGGCAGCAGGATAATTTGTTCAAGAGCGGACTGCAGACTACATTTTGCTCACCAGCCATCATATGTTTTTAGACCAATTTTCTATAACCCAAGGTATTTAGCTTTGCTGCCCCGGAAACATTTAACACAGGGAAACTTAGTGTAACCGCTTTGTTAATCGAGTGGTGTCATCACCATTTCTAAATCGACACAAATTACCTACTCATGTTCATTATACCTTATTTTATTCGAAACTGATGATATGTTATAAATATTCTTCCTTTAACTTTATACTGTGAACAGTGGGTATCCCGCCGTATTTATTTCTGTTATGTAACAAAATTCATTTAAAACAGATTTTGAACTGTCAACGAATAAATGACATTCACTTAGTGCATAGTATGTCAAACCTATTTTCATCAAAAGACTTTTAATATCTGAAGGAAAGATAAGATTGTCTTCTTGCCACTCAAGGAATTTATTTCATTCAGTCGTGATGCCAACAATTCAAATTTGTTTAGAAAGATTCATATCTTTTATAAGATCAACTAGCTCATTCTGCGAAGTTTATCATCTGGAAATCCTTGAAAGTCAGTATAATATTCTTATGACCTTAATGCTAAATAGTCTTGTACTAAAGGTTGAGATATATTTTCAATAATTAAAGCCGATAGAACGGGAACGTCAACTGAATGTTACATGGGACGCTGCATAGACTTAGTACTTGGATATTCCTATTTAGCTCGATTTTTACAATTCACATTCTTTCTATCAACACCACAAAGATAACAATCCTTACCAAATAGTTCGAAATCCAAATTTAATAGCACATCGTTTGCCGCTTATCCACAATCTTAGGTATGCAATACACGATTTACAAACACAATTAGAGACCTAGAATATGTTGTTTTTATTTAGGAGCATACCTACATACAACAATAAGGAACTTTTTCTATAATTTTTGCACAGGTATTCTCCATATATACAGAAATAGTTTGGGTTGTTTAAGCGTTGTAAACATTTTTGAAGTATTCGCGGTGAAAAAACTTCCTTAACACAGTGACATTGTCTAAAATATACACGTTATGAACGGACAAGAGAACATAAACGAAAAGAGGTATTAAAGTAACTATATGTGCATAAAAAATTTTAACAGTAGATTTGAAAATAACGTGTTATAAATGTTTTATCAGCTATGAAATTCGTGTCCGAAGACAAAAAAGAAAATTTTGTAAAATGGTGCTATTATAAAAACAGCGACGTGAGAATAAACTAACTTCACAATAAACAGTCTAGTATATCTTTGCACGTACATATAAATAAACACAATAAATTCGAAAGACATTATCTAGGCAATACGTTGGAAAGAAGAAAACGAGGGAACTTCAGGTAATAAATTACGACGAGTAATGAACTTCAAATGTTTTTTTTTGTCTCGTGCCGAAAGAAATAAGCCAGCATTCTGCTTATACATTTATATTCATCTACGCACTCTTATCTTGATCGATTGTCCATAAATCAATTAATTTTGAAATCAACCCAAATTACTGATTTTATCCTGACGATATATCTTCTTGAGAATAGTTTTAGGCAATATTATACTCTCTTTTTATGTTTAACTAAGCATCTTAGTAGGTTCTGGATAAACCAGATAAACCGAATACCCCAAAAAATTTTGAAAAATAATATTATTAAATAAATGCCAAAAAATTATAAAGATATACTCAGTTGCTACGAAGATATTGGCTGTTACAGGAATGACGTGATGAATAACTTGCTTCCTGAAGTATTATATATTTTACGAGTAGATAATTTTTGAGGAAAAAAGTTTAGTTTCTTATTTTAGGGCATTGTTTCAAATAATTAAACTACAAAGTGTACTAGGAAAGCTTTGCAATACAGCTTTGTTTATTTATTTTTTTCAAAGTAATTTACCCTACACTCAGTACACCTCTCCATCCTCCGAAATCAATCTTTAAACCAGTTCTGCCAAGTTTCACTAGGAAGTAAAGCACACTTGTTGTTCCAAGCCCGCAGAAGGTCCACATCACTGGAAAACCGCCTCCCTTTTAAGCTTCATTTTCAGATGCGGGAACAGTGCAAAGTCGCAGAAAGCAAGATCTGGACTGCAGGGAAGGTGCTCAAGCAGTTTCAATCCTGTCGTGGTCAAACATTCGGTGCACGCTTTGGCGCGGTGAGTTGGAGCATTATCGTGACGGAGGAATCAGGTGTCCTTTCTTGACTTTGGCCGCGGGTTCTTCATAGATCCAATGACTTTAATCAGGCAGTGTTCAGTGTACCACTTAGCTGTGATTGTCTTCTGTGTGTGAAAAACGATGCTTTCCACAATTCCACTCGATTTAAAAAATACAGCTATCATTTTCTTCTTTACAGATCGGGATTTTCTGACAACTACGGGTATATCCTCATCGTCAAAGACCCAAACTTTGTTTTGAGCTTTGATCGGCTCATCGTAATAGTATAGCCAAGTCTCGTCACCTGTCACGATGTTGTTCGCATACCGAGATTGTCCCTTATAAAACGTTTTTAGCATCTCCCAGCACCAAGCCACACGTCGTGTCATCTGCTCTTCAGTCAGTCGATGCGCCAACCAGAGGGAACAAAGTTACTTTATGTGCAAAAGTTCATGCAGAATCGAACGAATTGCTAGTGCATTTAGGCCTGAAGTACCCTCTGTTGGTAGGTCTCTCGCCTGTCCTCGCCAAGCATTTTCCTCACAGTAGTAACGTTTTCCACCGTAACTAACGCTCGTGGCCTTCCCGGCCGCTCCGCATCCTCCACAGCTAAATTTCCCCTTTGGAATTTTCTATACCACCTGAATATTGTTGTTCGATGTGGACAAACATTACCTAGTGCAAGAATTATTTCTTCGAAGCACTGGTGTATGTTTGAATCACGCAGGAAATTATAACGCAAAACTGCCCTTATCTCATTTCGTGGCCAAGATGTCATCGCAAGTATTTTACACTCTCACTGCTAATGACTAACTGAGCCGATTAACATGGCGCGACGGCTACTATGCACGTATATACATGTCCCAACATGCAGCTTCCAACGATTCATTGTTGCGTTATATTGCAAAACTTTCCTAGTACTCTTTGTATTTTAGGTAACTTTTGCGCAATAAAAGTTTTGTTTCTCGTTTTAGCGCATTGTTTCAAATATTAAACTATATGTCAATTCTGAGTAATATCCATAAAATTCATACAGTCAGTCACAAAACTGTTCATATATACCGTGAATATTAAATATCAACCAATGATAATAATGTGCATATACTTACTGTACTGTCATTTAAACATTAAAAAACTAAAAATCTTTAATAGCAATAACAAAAGAATTTGCTAAATATTGTAACATCGAATGTAACGCTTTATTTTTATAATATATTTCTCTATTATAAACCACATTATTTAGAAAGAATTCGGTAAATTCTCTTCATAGTATCACGCATTTGTGAAAAATAAGCATTTGATGCTTTTACAAAGACAGTTTGCAAAAGTAAGCAGATGCCTGGTAATATATGCTAGTTGTCACTAAACAAATAAAAAAAACGTAGGTCAAAGGGCCAAATTTATTGAAAAAGCGTGGCCTGCAGTGTAGATTGAAAACAAAATATTCAAAAATACTGAACTACTGAAATTGTACGGATAAATAGCATTCGGAAATTCTCAACGAGGGCGACCAAAGATCAAGTGCAATGAGAAAATTCATGGATACTGGAAGGATAGCCATTGGTACTGGAAAGAAAGTGCAATAAGAAAACAAAGAGAATTTCAAGAAAAACTGGTTAAGAGTAAAAACTGGTGGAAGAGTATCAGGTAAAATGCCTCTCATTATGCGTCGTCTATAGTAACCTATTGTAAAGCATAAAACTAAGTAAGTGTTAACTTTGCTAACGAGAGATATTTTCTATCCGATATCTCGTCAAATTCTCTTTAAGTTTTCTTCATGTACTTTCTTTTTTGTATCAAATCCATCTGTACGACTATCCTCAGTGCACTAGTACATAAATCTAATCACGATCATTAAAAATCTTCATTTCTTGATACAATTTCAACAGTTCAATATATTTTGAATATTTTTTTTCAATCTACACTGCAGGCCACGCTTTTTCCATAAATTTGACTATTTGATTTGTTTTTCTTTGTGTGCGATTGCTAACTTGCGCATATTACCACATGTGTTTACTTTTACAATTCATTTTTTGTAAAAGCACTAAATGTTTATTTCTCACAAATACGTGGTAATACGAACAGGATTTACCAAATTCGTTCTAAATTTATGGCTTGCAATAGAGGAATATCATAAAGACGAAGTGTACGAAAACTGTTGTAGCATTTAATGTTAAAATGTTTAGCAAATTCTTTTGCAGTTATAAATAGCTTATAAATAAATACTCGTAATTTTTATATTGTTATTAGAGGTTTTTAATTTTCTAACGTTGTTAAATAGAAGTAAATACGATGTATCATAATCTGTTCAGAGTGTGTATACAGTCAGTGCACTAAATTGTTGGTCAAAGGAGAGTAATATAAAACCATATTTTCATCATTCTCGGCGTTTATTTTTATATGCTTATTATACAATATAAATAATATACTCTCGCAAAAATAATTAGGAATAATGCCTTCAAAGTATGCTATAACAACCTTTTTCACTTGATTACCGTGCTTCGTCGTTTCTGCTGAAACTCCTGTCTTAGTTTACTCAAGACTGAGCTCTAAAAGGTATAGTCTAATTGTTGAAATACACAGACGCGAATTGTCTCTTGAGTAACGGCAGTTATGTGGGCAAGTCCTTTGTATTCTAAGAACTGAATTCCTTTTGTTAATTTTCTCCGACATTTCTCACAAACACTTTCTAGTGGTCTGTACGGTAAAGATGTATGGTATTGTCTACTGATAATTACATTTCGTAATTATACCCTTTTTCTGCTTAGACAGTAATTTCACGTACGAAATATTCAATAATAATATGTAAAAATGTCAAGAGTATATGAAGTATTCCTAGCTTTTGCAAGAAAATTTATTAAATTAAAATTAATTTAAAATGTATATAATCAGATTTCGATACGTATATAATACGTATTCTTGGTATGTGGTGTCTTGGTAAATTTTGAATTCAACCGTCATTCTAGGCGGAAGATCAAATAATTGAAACAAAATTGACATTTCGATAATGATTTTATTGTCTTATGAATAAACACCATGCCATTTAACTGTACATGATGAGTGCTGGAAAAATTGAATTTTGAGTACATTTTTATTTAAATAAAAAGAAAGATATAGAGAAGTTATAATTATTATAATTTGGTATGTATTAGATTCTATAACTCACCAAGAAAATCTTTCTTTTCTTCAGAATATATGAAAATAAATAAACTTCATAATTAATTCATCTTTTTATTTGTACATTACTTCAGTGAATTTCTACGTTTTCCTATACTTAAGCTGAAATATGAAACTCGATAGCGAAAATGTGCGTTTGGATATTTTTAATCCTCTTTCTTTTTTCCCTCTTCTTCGCCGGTTTTCTTTATATTGCTATATTATTTACAAGAACAAGTTACTTTGTACTTTATATTATTTTAGGGCAATTTGTAAATAATTAAAACAACTTTCTAAAGATTTTAACCAATTTAAAAGAAGGATAAAAAAACGTAGAAAATCTTCGGTACTACTTTAAAATTTAGACGGAAAAAAATCATAGGAAAGTGCAATACATTTTGGTCAATTTTCTATTTCGTTTTTGGCATTTATGACTGTTTAAAATTAGCAATGTCAAAGTCGAATAAATGAAATCTGGAGTTACAATGTTTCTTTAAGGCAATAACTTTCTTTGCATATTTATGTCCTTTTAAGTGTTCGTCTATGTATTGTTTTCTTTGACGTATATAAATTTCGTAGTATTAGATATGCTACATGGAGTGTGAGTCTTTTTATTGCATGGAAGAGTGGATTTAAATTTCGTGTTTGCGAAGTTGGGATTATTGAAACTTTTATGCGCTACTTTGAGGTTGTATTTCATTAAGACTCGGGTAAGGTTATCTAATAATTCAGATATATATAGTACATATAAAGGCGTATTTAAATATATTATCGTTGTTTTTATTGGAGGGGTATCTATTTTTGTTCTATATACGATAAGTTCTAGATTTTATTACCCCGTTAATCAGTTTTAAGGGGTAATTATTTCTTTTGCAATACTATCCTTCTGCTGTTCAATGTATTTTTTCCGAATTGTGGACTGATTAATTTTATTCTTTAAGGTTGGCTAGTACACATTTTTTTAATTGAATGCAGGCGATTTGAATTATAGTGCATGTATCTTCCAAACGATGTGGAGTTGGCATACCATTTTGTTTGCAATCTATTATGATTGTTTATATGTATTAAAGTCATATTTAAGAAGTTGAGCGAGCCATTCGCTTCAATTTCGTCATCAAACTGCAACTTCCGTCGTAACTGATAAATAATTCAGTAAAGAAATTTGGTTTTTTTCCGCGAAAATGGCAGTTATACAGTCATCAGTATATCAATAATTACTTGCTCTAGGTCCCCTAACACCGTCTGGGCGATAGCACTGGAAATTGAAACACCCATTGCAAATCCATATATCCGTTGGTAACGCTTATTGTGTTACTGAAAATATGTGGTAGTCGAGGTCAAGAAAGCTTCAAACTTTAATGAAGTATGGTATTGCAATTCATTCCACTCTTTTAGGCATATGGGAATATTTGTGTACAATGGATAACATGGAATTAGGTAGAGGTAGAGAATTATTTATTTTTAATGAATTTGTAAGATTTTGGATATTAGATTTGAATATTCCCACTTTTTGGTCAAATAAGTTTTTGGTAGTTTTGGGGTTATGCTTTATTTCCTTGTATGTAGCATTATCACTTAGTTATGTTACAATTTTACCATCGTAGTCATTACATTCACCACCACCATTTTATTACATTTGTCGGCCTTTAAAATTTAGATTTGTCGGCATTTTTAATAAAATTTCTATAATGAGAAAGAATAGAGTTGCCAATATTATTGTTTGGTAATGGGCAAGTTGAATGTTTATTATTTGTAATCATGTTACCCATCTTGAATCTATCGTAATAGAAATTTTATCGGTATCTGACAAATATTTAATCGAAGATTCTAAGTTTACAATTATATTAGGGACTGGTAAAAAGCCATTCCTGTTAAAAAAAAAGTTAAATACAACAAAATAAAAGAATATAACATTTAAATGGAGACTTTTTATGGGTGAGTTAAAGTTTCTAACACATACTAAATTACAATAATTGTAACCTCTGTATATCTTTTTTTTTTAATTAATAAAACAATGTATTCAAAATTGTAGTTTTCCCAGCACTAATTATGTACAGTTAAATGATGTTTATGAATAAGAGAATAAAATGATTGTCGAAACGTTAATTTCGTTTTAATTTTTGTACCTTGTGCCTAGAATGCCGGATTGAATTTCAAAACTGGACACATACCAAAAATAAATATAAATTAATTTTTTATTTCTTGTTTAGTTTTATTTTTTGCTAAAGATATACTACATGTATGTTCATTACTATACATACATAGCAATGAAAATCTAAATAGAAACGTTGATATTCTATATCAAATTAACACATGCACAAAAACCAAAAATATCTACAAAATGTTAAAATAAAAGCATGCATATACAAGCAAAGGGATGATACATTTAAAAAGAACATTGAGTAATCTGTATAATCACTTAAATTTAAGTATTTTTCGTACAAGTAAAAACACCTGGCCAACAGGTAAACTTTTGCAGTAGTTTTGAATTCTTTGACATTATTTCTTTCAGAGAATTATACATTCCGAACACTTTTCGTATAAGACAGTTTTGTGAAGCGGAATATATAGTTGTGGTCTACGTGTTAAGTAACTGTTATCTGGAGTCTCAAAACGTTTGATATTATTTTTAAAATATTATACGTTTTGTACTTTCTATATATATAGAAGGAAGGGATTGTTAATATTTTGTTTCGTATGAAAAGCGGTGTAAAAGATTCGCGAGTAGGACAAGAAAAAATTTACCGCAATGTTTTTCCACACAAAAAAACGCGTTCAGGAGTCGCGGCCCCAAATTAACGCATTTTATTATATTACAGAATTAATCAGCATGTAACAAATGTCAATCGCTTGGCTTCAAGTTATACTATTTTTTAGTTACAATATAGCGAAACAACTTTTATTTAATTTCATAAATATGTCATTCACACGCTCCTCGAATGTGAGTTTGTTATTAATTATAACCCAAAGAAATCTGACACTAATTGATGTGATACTGTACGACATTAATTTTTTCCTTGTACAGATTTAGTACAAACCGTCTTCTTATAATTAAGTACCGATCTGTTTTTGGTGCACCAAGAGTTAAATTTACTAACTGCCATTGATATGGAATGGATGATAGAAACCATCACCCATTGTTGTCATCATCCGCACACATTTATACATGGCCGTAAATAAAAATGGCGGCAGATAATTGGTAAATATCAAGAGACCTATTCTTTTTGAGCACTTCGTATACAAAGTGAAAAATATCCACAGATGCTGTTTCTCTAGGTTTTTCTGTCTAAAAACCATGTTGAGCTTTGGAAAAATACACTATATCTATTGAAAAATGATACGAAGCGTCCACAAATAATGGACTCAAGGCGTTTAGATATTACGTTTACACAGAAATTAGTCTATAATTAGCTACATTGTTGACATCATTCTTTTCATAAATCAAAAAAGTTTCGAGATTTTAGGTAATGACGGAAATGATCCCGACGCCAATTAGTCGTTAAAGATTATTAACAATGGCTACGCTAGCTTTTTTATCATAAACTTCACCATCTTTATGTGAATACAGTCTAAACCCGTACTATTTTTTTCTCACTCTCCCTGAGTTGATGAAGTATAATTCTCCCCGCAAGCAAGACCATATCTATTGTTAGTAGTTGTTTCTCATGCTTCTCATCTGCATTACGTTCAAGCTTTCGATTCGCTGAGAAAAATAAGTTTTCGTTACGTTTTGTTTCAATTACTTTTTCTTATATTTTGATGCCTTCCATTAGTATATTTAATATTCTAGTCTTCCCAAACTTTCTTTAATTTCTAATGATATTCAGAGCAAGCAAGATGGCAAATATACTTCTAGCTCCTTAACTCGTAGACACATGAAATCATACAAATGCACGCATGCATATATACATACATACGTATATAGGTATTGTAATGATTACATTACAATAAAATATAAATATATTAATAGTATAATATTTAGTTACAATCATTTAATATTTATACATTAAAACAACATGGTAGTTGTATTAATGTAATGGAGTAAATATAATTCAGATTATAGAATACCCATTAAGATTATGTTAATAACTTCTGAAATTATTGTCGTTTTTAGTTTAATATCAAATATTAAATTACAGTTGTCAATTGTTCAAAATTTACTAAATTAACTACTTATTGTTTAAAAATTTGTTTTAATTTACGCTTATTTTCTTATCCATTATCTCAATTATTTTTCACTCTATACTTTACTCTTTACTTACTTTACTACTTTACTTTTTACTTTTTACTATACTTTAAATTTTTTAGGTATATCTGTTTGTTGTATTCTTTTGTTAAGTTTTTCACACATAAACACTATGTAGAAAATAATCACAATTAAATATGAATAAATGTTTTGTTTTAAGTACATAACTTCCATTAGAAATAGAAAAAACCAATGAAGTGCTAATAATAGGGTATTTCACTCATTTTCAGTTGCCCAAAATTTTAATATATATATACAAATAATAAAGCTTAAATTCATTTTACAGTATATCAAAGCGCATTTTAGAAAACAAAAATAAAGTATTATTCAGGCATCCTATTTCATAATAAACAGGCACATAAAGTGCATGTATGAAGCGTCCTTATATATACAGAATATAGCAAAATGTATCGTTTTTAAAATGCCTATAAATAAGGCGTATATAAAACGGAATTTAATATATTAATTCTGAGCAAAAAGATTGCGAAAAGAAAACCCACTGTTGTTTCCAAATATAACCGGCCAAATTTATATTTTTCAAAGTTAACTTTTTTGTTTGAAAGAAAATACGAAATTCGGATATTTCATATATTTATTAAAATCAAGTTTGCATCAATTATATTCATAAAAAAATAGGATAAATAAATCTGAACCAAAATATAGATAGGATAAAATAGGATAAATAAAACTGTCATTCTCGGATATTGTCCTCTATCAATATGCTGTTGTTAATTATAAAAAACTGGAAGATGACAATATGGGGCTAAAATAATATATAGTACAAATACAAATACGGTTAAAAGATTGTATGAATTAGGTATTTTTGAAAGCAATTGATATTTTTATTTTCATTTCATGGAATATTTGTATATGAATGGGATATCTTTACAAAGCTTCATAGTACTAAAATAAATCACCATTTTTTAATTAATTCTAGCTACATTTTTCTTCTTACTTACTTAAATTTTTATACAGTAAAAATTAGAAATTTATTACACTATACAAGCGATTGTGTGCAAATAAACCTAATTCGGCTATCGCATACATTATTCCTTTGATTCCATTCTGTTTCCTATTGCATAATAAATACGACCATTTCATTAATAAGTAAAACAAACCAAATCTCCCAGTACATATAGCGAGTGTCATTTACTTCTCTATTACGTATTCACACAAGTATTCCAGCTACGTCGTAAAATTATTTTAAAGTACACAGGGTGTTTAGTTTTGTCTATACGTTCTAGTGTATAACTTTCGTATTTTGTATGGAATATCATGTATTTTTAGATTTGTCATTACATAATAAAACAAGTCATTCATTTACATATCTTCAATTTGAAAATTAAAACGGTCTTTATTTGTTGTCGTTGTAGAGAGTTGTTCTCCAGTAAGAAAGTGAAAAGATAGTGGTCGTATTTATTATGCAGTTATTCAAAGAAAATACAATTTTATTGATAAATAACAGAAATCACGTTTACTAAAGATAAATTGTAAAAACAGCAGATGTATAATTAAAAATATCTCAAAGAAATTGTTCAAAATGCACAACAACGTCATAAAAAAAGTTTTACACGGGAAAGTGCTTCGAGATTAATTTGTTGAAATGTTAGGCCACTTTTTGGCTTGATATTTTCAGGCGTACACGGTGCTTGTTCGTAAGCTATGTTATTGATATGTCCTCTCCCCCAAAAAATCTAGAGATTAGATCAGGAGGAATTTCAGGCCAAGCAATATGTCCACCTCTACCAATCCGTTTATTACCATACATTTTGGTTAATAAATTTCTTATTGATAAATGATGATGGATGGGAGCAGCATCATGTTGTAACCACATACAATCCAGTAACGATTTTTCCAAAAAATTTCCATACACCTCACCGATAAGTCTATCTGATACAAATACTACTCCAATTAGCCAGTTACCCACAATTCCAACCCAAATATTTAATGAAAATTGGTCTAGAAGACGATTTAGTACCGCACGTGGTTTACGTCAACCTACACATGGTTGTTATGGAAGTTCGTAACGACATTTCTTGAAGTATATGCTTTATTAGTAAAAAGAATTAGCACCAGTAGTTAAGATATTTGAACCAGTTTTTGCATAGGCAAAGGACAAAATGCATTTCATAGAAGCACCTGCACCTTCCTCTAGTATCTGAGCGCCCCGAACGAGGTATGGATATAAGCACTACTACGTCAGAATTTTTCAAGTGGCCGCATTACTTATGTTCGAAGTATATATTATTTCTCTGGTAGAAGTATCTGTATTTTCCTCTACCGTATTCAGCACATTTTTTTAAAATTCTATTGTTGTTACTGTCTTTGGCCTTCCTGGTCCTCTATACATGCAATGTTCCTGTTTCATGAAGACTGTTGAATATTTTGGAAGGTTTCCCTGTCGGAAACATGACGGGATGTCGTTTATTATACAACCCTTAGCCTCTAACGAATTGCCATTGGCAAGTCCTACATAAACTGCATATCAGTTACTTTGGCGTTTGGATAGCAATTGATATTGGAGCGCACGAATAATTTTTTAATTATCAAACGAAAATACGAGACCCAATTAATTTTGTGAACATTCAAAATGAGGAAATAAGGAACCACAACACAATGGAAACGTAATCAATAGCGTATGAAATTTACAGTTAAACTAATGATGTTTTTGTTAGCAGCACTAACCTCTTGTAATTGCAAATAATATCCGTTTTTTTTTCAACACGAAATGTCAAAAATATAAAAAGAAATTTCTGGATATTTCTTGAATTCGATAAGTCCAATTATATACACCAGTTTTATTTAAAGTGCATTAATAGAAAATAAAATAAAGTCTCTTTAGTAAGATAGTTCGATATCTAGTACAACTTGACAACAATCACAAGTTTCGGATAGTTTTCAATTAATATTTATGTATTTAGTTCTCTGTTAGTGCAAGAAAAAAGTTCTTAATAAATATGTTAGTATTTATCTTATAATTAGAATAAAATTATTCATTCGGAAATTTTTCATACACGATCAATAGAAGAATTGTCAACAAAGCCAATTTATAAATCTGTATTATTCATTGTTCATAGTTTGTAAATGCTTTGCTCATATCAAAATAAACTACATTAAAACAATTTAACAATCAAATTTAATTTATTGTAGCCGGTAAGTTTATTATGTATCACTTGTAATTATATAACCAAGTATTAAAAACAAATAAGCTTCACTCTTGACCAGGTTACCCTATATTATTCAGCGGACCTAAAATCAGATTTCAGAAGCAGGAAAGGCAGACTCCATGCTGCCTATGGCAAATAATATAATTAAAAGATTTAAAAACCTTGTTTTTGTTTATGTAAAAAGAAAAACTAGAATTACAAATCAAAAATAATGAAGATCTCTGTTTTGCAACTACAGTAAAGAATACAATTGCGTATATTATAAATAGTATGGTAAAAGTTGAATATATAAATGCCTACCCGACTGAGTAAAACAATAATTTATAGTTCGAATGTGTCTACCATATCAAGGTAAACATAAGACACGATAATGTAATCCAGCATAACATAAATATTTCTAGATTTACGAGGTAACACATAAATAATATATCATTACGCGCAAATGGACCGGACCCTCTTTCAGGGAGATGTGAAACATCTGAAGAATAAGTAATATTTGAGTTTTATTGTATATTTCATTGCTTGTGTCGTGTTGTTTAGAATTTACGAGCATGTCTTTTGCAACCATCAACAATTTTTTATCACAACTTTTTACTTAATCATGTTAGCAAATTTTAGAATAACTATTGAAACTCTGTTAATAATAACAGTAATTATAAAAATAATAATGTTTATTACTCAACAGTTGCAAACCATGAACATGATAATACACAAAATTACATGGTATACCTTAAAGATACAATTGAAATGCAAAATTCGACAAAACTCTTATGGGTTTATAATTGTTGAATCTGTTACACAAATCATTTGTATATATCGAGGAAATTATGCTGATTTTCCAAATGAAATGAGAGCAACGTGTCTATCAGGATAAACTAAATGTAAAGGTGAGAGAAATAATGTGAATATTCGCATAATCCTTTATAAAGAAGCCAGATAAGGGTTTTATAATGGTAATTTACTAGAAGTGAAAGGCCTGATGCAGTAATTGTTGTACCCTTCCACCTGTAATAAGAAAAGGAGGATGAACATAGTCGAGAAAACACCAGAAAGGAATTTGTGAAGTTATCAAGGACATTCTTCTCTTACATCTAGGGTTCCTAGAATTCTTCTTCATCGAATATACTTGCAAAATGTTTTGGAATTTTGAGCCACCTTGTCCCGAAAATCACTTTAGTAATGTGGAAAATCAGTTCGGATTTGTGATTTAACTAACTTAAAGAGAAACAGTTCGTAATCGTCATAATGAATGGAGAGCGGAATACCCCTCTATCAGTAGCAGAGTTGTGTATATATGCAAAGGGTACTAGGAGTTTTGCAATATGACGCAACAATGAATCGTAGGAAGCTGCTTATAGCTGCATGTTGAGACATGTTCATACGTCCATAGTAACCGCCACGCCATGTCGACGAGCTCAGCTATTCATTAGCAATGAGAGTGTAAAGTGCTTACGACGGCATTATGGTCACGAAATGAGATAAGGGGGAATATTCCTTTCTTATCACATGCATTAGAAATTGAATACGATTAAGGGCAGTTTTACGTTATAATTTCGTGCGTGGCTTAAACATAGATCAGCGCTTCGAAGAAATGTCTCACTAGGTGATGTTTGTCCGTATCGCAAAACGATATTCAGGTGGTATAGAGAATTCCAAAGGGGAAATTTAACTATGGAGGATGCTGAGAGGCCGGGCAGGCCACGAACGTCGGTTACGGAGGGAAACGTTACTGCTGTGAGGAAAGTGCTTGGCGAGGACAGGCGAGTGACCCACCAACAGATAGAGGCTTAAATGCACCAGCAATTCTTTCGATTCTGCATGATCATTTGCACGTGAAGAAACTTTGTTCTCTCTGGGTGCCGCATCGACTGACTGAAGAGCAGATGGCACGACGTCTGACTTGATGCTAAAAAAGTTTAATAAGGGACAATCTCGGTATGTGAATAACATCGTGATAGGTGACGAGACTTGGCTGTACTATTACGATGAGTCGACCAAAGCTCAAAACAAAGTTTGGGTCTCTGATGATGAGGACATACCCGTAGTTATCAGAAAATCCCGTTCTGTAAAGAAGAAAATCATAGCTGCATTTTTCAAATCGAGTGAAATTGTGGAACGTATCGTTTTGGATACATAGAAGACAGTCGCTGCTAAGCGGTATACTGAACAGTGCCTGCTTAAAGTCATTGAATATATGAAAAACCTGCGGCCAAAGTCAAGGATAGACACTTGGTTCCTCCAACACGATAATGTTAAAGCTCACCACGCCAAAGCCTGCACCGAATATTTAACCACGACAGGATTGAAACTTTTCTAACACCCTCCTTACAGTCCAGATCTTGCTCCCTGCGACTTTGCACTGTTCCCGCATGTGAAAATGAAGATAAAAGGGAGGCGGTTTTCCAGTGATGAGGGCCTTCTGCGGGCTTGGGACAAAGAGTGTGCTTTACTACCAATTGAAACTTGGCAGAACTGGTTTAAGGATTGGTTTCGGAGGATGGAAAGGTAGGTATATTGAGTATATTGATAATTACTTTGAAAAAATTAAATAAACAAGGCTGTATTGCAAAGTTTTCCTAGTACCCTTTGTAGATATCTAATTCTTGGTAATTATACACATTCTTAACCAAATGTAAGCAGTTATGATTATTCTCTAACACGTGCTGTTAAAGAGTTAATATTAAAATTAAAATGTTTTACTTTTATTTTAGATTATATAATAAATATTTTGTTATTATTATGTGTTTCATGACTACTATTATTTTGCGTAATATATTTTATATAGTAATTATATTTATTTTTTATTATACGCCAAATTAACGCACATATACTGATCGGCAGCAACTTTTATCGTCGTGTACACTGGCCGCGTCGTTGCTGCTGCCGGGTAGTTGCGCTACGCTTCCCCAGTAGTTGCACGGCCCACAGGTTCGCTGTATTGGGTGTGCACAGGTGTCTTGATGCTTCGAACGCGAAGCAAGGTATTTTGAATTGTTTCGTTTCGTATGTACTTAAGCGTAAATTTGTGCGTAGAGAACGATTGAACCGCATTTCTGTTTATTCTTTGAACTGTTTTGTTTATACTTGTAGAATGCATGCATTTCCACATACAGAACACGTTGATGTTCGAAATAAAATTGTGTAAAACATTTATGTGTTTTATTTCAATTAATTTGTTAAATAGACATCTCAAGTCGATTTAATTTGATGTGCGATATATGTTGTTTGTGCCGCAGCTCTATCAATCGTTTTGTCTGGTATATGTATTGTTTATTGCAATCTAGATATTTAATTACGTAAATCCCCGATTTCTTATTGACCTAAACTTTGCCTTTCGCTTTCCTAAGGCGGATTTAATAGATTTAGTGAAATGAAATGTAACTTGAAAACTACGCCCCGAATTGTGCTTTTTATGGTAGCCGTCCTAATTAATTTATTGATTATTTCTGAATCAAAACAATTGTATATCGCAATGTTCTTAATAAAATTCAACTTTTTTTCGTAGCTCACTTTTGTTAGTGGAAAACTAAGCAAACGATTAAATAAGAAAACCGAAAAAAACCGTCTTTCATTACTTGCTGTCATTTAAATCCGCCGTGGTAAATCTTTTAACATTAGTTTCTTTTTAGAAAATATCAATTTCTATTTTAAGATTATTTCTAATTACTAGGGTATCTAAGAAAGGTACAATATCATTGTTTTCTTTTTCTACCGTAAATTTAATCGTCAGGAATTTTGAATTTAATTGCTTGACAAAATCGTCTAAATTATACTTATGTGTGTTAAAAATCGTTTTTGGAATTGGTACCGAATGAAACAATGACGTTACGCCGACAAATTTTCCCATCTTATAATTTACAATCTTCAATTCTTTGAATAAATTGTATTGACTCAGCAACTGATAGCAACACCCTATATTCGGTAAGTATTTTTCATTTACTTTAATATATATATATATATATATATATATATATATATATATATATATATATTGGGTCTGGGAAAAAGTTCGTGGCGTTTTTCCCGATAGATGGCATTGGTTGCCGATAACTAAAGAACAACAAGTCACAGCGACACCACCGACGGCTCGTTTTTTAGATGACCTTCCGAACGTTAGTTTGAGCGTAGAAACATTGTAATCGGTGCAGTGGTTGGAAAGTTATTCGCACTTGAAAATGGAGAAGAATAATGAGAAATTTCGCTATATTCTGCAATATTATTATGATAAGGGGGAGAACGCTGCGCAGGCTTGTGATAAAATTTGTGCTGTGTACGGTGAAGGTACTTTATCGAAATCTGTTGCGCGGAAATGGTTCGCTCGCTTTCGTTCTGGAAATTTCAATGTGAAAGATGAGTCACGCTCCGGTCGTCCAATCACTGAAAAATCTGATGAAATTCTTGAAAAAGTCCAACAAGATAAGCATATCAGCAGTGTCGATATTGGCATGGAGCTAGGCATTGACCACAAAACTGTTTTGAACCATTTACACAAAGCTGGTTACAAAAAAAAGCTTGACGTATGGGTTCCTCATGAGTTGAGTGTGAAAAACATGATGGACCGAATTAACATCTGCGATGCGCTGCTGAAACGGAATGAAATCGAGCCGTTTCTGAAACGTTTAATAACCGGAGATGAAAAATGGATTACGTACGATAATCGGAAGCGTAAAAGATCGTGGATAAAGGATGGTGAGCCGTCACAAGCGTTCGCTAAGCCAACATTGACGCCAAAAAAAAGTGATGCTGTGTGTATGGTGGGACTGGAGGGGAATCGTCCACTACGAGCTACTTCCAACTGGTCAGACGATTGATTCTCAACTCTACTGTGCACAACTAGAGAGATTACGCCAGGCGATTGAAAGAAAACGGCCCGAATTGATTAATAGGAAAGGTGTTGTCTTCCATCATGACAACGCCCGACCATACACTTCTTTGATGACCCGTCAAAAATTGAGAGAGTTTGGTTGGGAAGTTTTGATGCACCCACCTTACAGTCCGGATATAGCACCCTCTGACTATCATCTGTTTCGATCTCTGCAGAACTCTCTCAATGGAATTAAGTTGGTTTCAAAAGAAGCCTGTGAAAACTACTTGATTCAGTTTTTCGACCAGAAACCACAGAAGTTTTTCACCGATGGGATCATGGATCTACCAAAAAAATGGCGAAACATTGTCGATAATAATGGAGCATATTCGGTTTAAATGAATTCGTCCACGCGCCATGCGGGGACCAGTTGAATTTTACTGAAAAAACGCCACGAACTTTTTCCCAGACCCAATATATATGTACAGGAAATTATATTCCATTAATTTTACGTTTTCATTTGGCTCTGTACCAAATTGACTCCTTATTTACTACACAGCACTCATTTCTTTGGTCACTGCTCGGTTATATTTATATCCTTTCCAAATTTGACAGAAGAGTAACGTCTTCTTCCTATTTCTTTTTATTCTTTATTATCTGTATTTATTTATTTATATTGTTAATTTTTAACACTTTCAAAATTCACATCTACAATTAATCTAATTGATACACACTAGTTTTACTTTTAATTTTCTTATTCATACAAATTTCCATCATATCAACTTCAAAGTATTTTTTTAAAATCCAAAAAGAAAAATATCTTTTATTTTGAATACCTTTACTGCATACACAAATGTTATATAAGATTTTACAAATATCTTTAATACATTTGAACTTATAAATAGTTTAAACTCTTAAAACGCTATTTTATATATACGACGAGAAGTCAAAATGTTCCCGGAATTGTGTCGTAGTGTTGGCAGTTGTGATGCAATCACAATAAATTTTGTACAGTACATTCCTTATGGTGCATAGTTGTGACGCTGACAGGTCTGAGCAAGTCTGAACACGCAGTGTGACTGCAGTTTAGCGGAAGGTAGGAGTGTGTGGTGATTAGTTGGCGCGATGTCGCAGTTCGAGCAACGGGCGAACATCAAGTTCATGTGCTGATTGGCATGTGCTTCAGAGACTTTGTTAGCCTTACAAACAGTTTACGGTGACAATTCTTTAAAGAAAACAGCCGTTTACGAGTGGTTTTCAAGATTTAAGGGTGGACAGGAATCGCTGGAAGACGAGAGTCGCAGTGGGAGACCTTCAGCCTCCAGGAACGAAGGAATAGTCGAGCAAATAAAACAATTAATCAGAGCAGACCGCAGAATGACCATCGACGAGTTGGCACAAGAAGCGGGGATCTCTCATGGATCCATACACGCAATCCTGTCAGATGATTTGAAGATGAAACGTGTCAGTGCAAAGTTTGTCCCGCGCTTGCTGAATCCGGATCAGATGGAAACTCGGAAGTTGACGGCGGCCGAATGTTTTGAAAAAAGCACAGAGGACCCGATGTTCTTGCAGACAATCGTTACTGGTGACGAGACTTGCGTGTACGCGTACGACACGGAAACCAAGATGCAGTCATCAGAATGGCACACATCGTCCTCTCCTCGACCAAAGAAATCACGTCATGTTAAATCGAAAACAAAAATGATGCTCATTGCGTTTTTCGACAACGAAGGTGTGGTGCACCATGAATTTGTACCAGCTGGACAAACGGTTAACGGTCCTTTTTACGTGCAAGTTTTGAAAAGAGTGAGGGAAGCAGTTCGAAGAAAATGTCCAGGCAAATGGCAAGAAGGATGGTCACTCCATCACGACAATGCTCCCTCCCACACGTCGATTGTTGTGCAAACATGGCTTGCAGAAAAAAACATTCCAGTCCTCCAGCAGCCTCCCTACTCACCGGATTTAGCGCCATTGGATTTCTGGCTTTTCCCCAAGCTCAAAAAGGGCCTCAAAAGTAATCGTTTTGACACCGTAGAAGACATCAAAACCAACGCGACGGCTGAACTTCGGAAGATACCACAACAGGACTTTCATCGTTGTTTCCAACAATGGCAGGAGCGGTGGAGCAAGTGTGTGTATTCAGACGGCGCCTACTTTGAAGGCGATTAAGTGACTGTGTACCTATGTATTGGTAATAAAGAGTTTAAACAAAATTCCGGGAACTTTTTGACTCCTCCTCGTATATTTAAATCATTTATATTTTATACTACACATAATTCCCATTAATAACTCTTCTTATATAAATATACATCACCTTTATCTATTTATTATAATATATTATATAACTTGAGCTCCTCCTTGGCATGCTTTCACATCTATCGCCAAATTCTGTCATCTTCTGTACAAATTTTTTGTAATAACAGTGACCCAAGTCGTAGTAATATCCCATTCTTGTATTTTAGGTTCTGAAATATATATACGAGGCGTGTTTTTTAAGTAAGGGCCGTTTGATTGTTTACACTAATAGATGGTGCGCCAGCCGCAACAAGTGCTTGCATCGTGTCCCGGCGTTCCTTGGGAACAACCGTGCCCAGTTGCAGCTGTGTGGGTAACCTGTGCGGTCGGGTCTGTGTCTTTAAAATGTTCAAGATTATCGAATCTCTCGCCCCGTGCGAGGTACGGTCAGTGATACGTTTTTTGTCAGTAGGCAATATGTCTGCTGCAGACATTCATCGATAGAATTGTGAAGTTTACGGAGCTACTGCCATGTGTGAAGGCAAAGTGCATAAATGGGTCAGAGACTTCAAAGCTAGCTACGACAATGTCCATTATGAGTGCCGCTCCAGTCGCCCATCTATGATCGCAGACGATATGGTGGCTTCGGTTGGAGGGAAAATGCTTCGGAACAGACGATTCACCATGAGCACTCTTCCAAACGACTTTCCTGACGTGTCAGGGTTAGGGCTGTACAAGATTATTTCTGAAAAGTTAAAGTTCAAAAAACTGTGCTTCCGTTGGGTCCCTAAACTCTTAACGGATGACCACAAAAGCAAAAGATTTGAGTGAATTTTGACTCTCTATAACGAAGAAGGCGACACCACGTTGTGTCAGAAGCAACAGAGCTTACGGCCAAATCTTGCGAAAGCTACACAGAGCGATTTAATACAAAAGACGCGGCATGCTGAGAGAATTTTGCTACCCTATGACAATGCAAGGCTTCATACTGCCGCTCAGATGCGAGCTTTATTGGACCCTTTTGACTGGGAAGTTCTGAACTTACCGCTCCCCCCTGTATCTGGGCGACAACCACTATGACGATGACGAAGGCGCGAAAACGGCCATAATCTCTTGATTATCGGCAAGTTTCTGTGAAGAGGATAATTAAAATCTTGTTTTAAGATTTGCTGAGTGTTTAAACCAACTTGGCAGCTATGTTGAAAAATAGAGAAATGTAGAATCTAAAAATAAATTTAGTTTTCGAAAATTTTCTTTCGTTTGGTTTTTATTTTCAAGCGGCCCTTACTCAGCAAACACGCCTCGGATATGCATATATACATATATATATATATACATATATATATATATGCATATCCGAGGCGTAACATATGTTATTATTTCTTGGTAAGACTTTATATATATATATATATATATATATATTAAAATAAATTGTGATCTTAACCAAATTATTGTAATTTTATTCTTAATTGATTGTGATTCAAATATATCCCCTTTTTGTTTCTTGCTAACTTAAATATGTACATAATCTCTCATACAAACTAATGTATTTAAATATACATCACTAACTAATCATATAAATATACCATTATTATTTTATTGTTTATATTTGATTAACTATGTTAATTCGTAATATATATATATATATATATATATATATGTGTGTGTGTGTGTGTGTGTGTGTGTGTGTGTGTGTGTGTGTGTGTGTAATCATTGTGCTTAAAAAGATCCTTAATCTATTAAAGACTAAATTTTGTGTGAATATACTTGTAATTTTCTTCAACAGCACCGCAAAACAAATAAAGGGTTTTCCAATAAGGACTTGACAACTTTTTTTCAAAATAAAACGCAGACCATCTGAGATATTTCAAAAACTTTATTATCGGGTTGAAGTACAATCAAAACATTTATGAATGGAACTCGACTTTATTTCATATGGGCACCGCGGGCACGTTTGCAGCGTGGCGACCAATCGACTGGTCCATTTCTTGAGATAACACGCTCATCAAACTTACTCTTCAATAAGTCGATTGTAACGTGTGCTGTGTGGCTTGTGGCACCGTCCTGCTGAAACCACATGTTGTCCATGTCCATATCTTCCAATTCGGGCCAAAAATAATCGGTAATCATGACGCGATAACGATTACCATTCATAGTAACGTGACGATCATTATTGTCGACGAAAAACTATGGCCCTCTGATGCCGCCGGCATGCAAACCGCACCAAACAGTTATTTTCTGTGGATGAAGTGGTGTTTCATGAAGCACATGTGGATTTTGACCCGACCAATAACGCATATTTTGCTTATTGACGAACTCATTGAGCCAAAAATGAACTTTGTCACTGAAGAATAATATCATATCTCCCTCTCTCAACCAATACATAAATGTATTGACCGACAAAGCGAGAAACGCTTCTATCTCACAAGATCGGTAAACTAGGTTTCCAGTGTGTAATAGACAGAAACTTGCGTACTCGGCTTTATGCCAATTAAATAATGTTAAAAGGAATCATTCTATTATTAATAACACCCTATCTACTACATATGTTTCATGGATAGACCAATCATCAGGCAGATTCTGTGTTATTAATGAACGATTCCTTCATAGCGTTTATCATATCATTTCGATACAGAAAAAATAATGAATAATATCATATCTCCCTCTCTCAACCAATACATAAATGTATTGGCCGACAAAGCGAGAAACGCTTCTATCTCACAAGATCGGTAAACTAGGTTTCCAGTGTGTAATAGACAGAAACTTGCGTACTCGGCTTTATGCCAATTAAAGAATGTTAAAAGGAATCATTCTATTATTAATAACACCCTATCTACTACATCACTACTACGTCACTGAAAATGATTTTGCGATGAAATTGATCATCTTGGCGCATCTTTTCCAGAGCCCAATCGGAGAACGTACGTCGCTTCAAATGGTCCATCGGCTTCAATTCTTGAGTCAGCTTGATCTTGTACGGGTGTAAACCAAGATACTTACGCAAAATTCGCCATAAAGTGCTCTGGGCGATGCCCAACTCTTGAGAAAGCCGTGGAATTGACTAATTTGGATCATTTGCTACGGACGTTTCAACGGCAGCGATGTTTTCGACACTTCGACCAACCCGTTGTCTCACTGGTACGGCAACATCACACAAAGAATATGTAGACTCAAGTTTTTGCACTAAACTTGTTACTGCCTGTCTACTAAGGCGAAAATTATGACCGAAAATCGGAGTTAACGCTCTTAAAGCAGCGGTCACCGACTCCGAATTTCTGTAGTAAGTTTTTATAATTTGCAGACGTTGTTCATTCGTGTACTTTACAATGATGAAAATGTTAAGTTTACTGAATAAATTGACAGTGACAGTTCGATGATTAGTGAAAGGGTGCATTCACAAATTGAATTAAAAGTTGTCCAGTCCCTATTGGAAAACCTTTATAATAGTGGCAATAACCTATGAAAAGGAAAAGAAGGTAAAATGATCACAAAATTGGCTCCATTTAAGATAAATTCCCTTGATATCCACTCTTACTGACTAATTGGTAGTTTCAGGTTTAATTATGTAAGAGAGTATCTTTGTCTTGAGTAGGTTTCGCGCAATGGTCGGCGAACATGGTACTAAATGAACATTTAATAAAATCTAAAAAATTATAAGAAATGAATGTAATATTATACCAAAAAATGTTTATTGTAATAAAAATATGTGTAGGACTATATGTAAATATCAATATAAAATGTTAATTGTAACATTATAAATCTAAAAGTTAAGCTCTTATGTCACGAAGAGCGGCTTGAATAACTACACGTTTTCCAGGCTCTTTACCCAGTTCAGTCTGTCAGTTTTCTTTTATTTAAATTTAAACTTTATTGTAGATATTTATAGCAAAATATTTATATAATATGTCATCTAGAGAGTTAATACACATAAATGTTTTTTCATAATTCTCTCATTCCGTAAAAATATTTTATACTTTTGCGGAAAAAACCCAAAGCAAATATTCTAGTTGTTTTGCAGAGGGATCAATGTAATTTTAGCATTTATTTCCTTTTTCTGTACTAACAAATATTTGCCTCGTCTATCCATATACTTCGGCTTAGGATTCATCTGCCCTTAGTATCCGTTTCCAATATTCAATTACCAAGTTCATCGAAGTCATTTAGGAAGGTTATCCCAACGTTGTAGAAACTTTGTCACGGCCATAGCACTGAGTTGATACTGATAGTAACATTTTAAGTTCGGGATGATTTTGATTCTAATTATTACTCTTTTACAGCTATATTGTATTTATTGGAAAGTAACTTTCGATTATGTTTAATCATATAGTTCCTCTACAAACGACCGATGATTTAAATCTCGATAATTCTACCTTTTATTGTTAATTTCATTTAGTTTGAATCTCTTGAAAATATTTATAATTCCTAATTTATTTGTCTAAAAGCATAGTCAACATCATGATCAGCTATATTTACTATGTTAATGTATCGTCTGCGAAAATAGAAATCTAATGTCGTTGACGATATTGAACGATATGCGCTCACAGTTGAACGTCTTAAATAACGAAAGAAGAGTGGCGTCTTACCTGTAATATCAAAAAAATTAATAATTTGTATAATTTACTTAGTCGTCCCTCTGAATCTTTAAAACTACACATGATCATCCGCATACTCTCCCAACATAACACACTATTAACAAAATTATTAGGTCCGTTAAATATTTTATTCCTTACTGTGTCACGAAAAATCCCAGTGCCTAAAGCGTATTAAAGAGCATCCCATGGGTAAGCCGTTCTTCTGTTGGTATTTTTTCTTTTAAATTAGAAATCATTTTAACTGAGACAAACATTGACTAAAGATTTTAATTCTTTGTAAATTTATTTCAACTCAGTTACTGTTGTTTTATATACCATTTCTTTAAAAAGTCTAGTTTCTATAATCTTTAATCTATATTAATATCAGCCTGATATAATTCATGTATTTCACCTGCGTATTTAGTGTATAAATTTGGAACAGCCCTCCAAATATTAGCAGCAACGTTACTATTAGGATTTAATGTGTTTATTTGTCCTTGTTGTTTCAAATAATTTAATGCATCTAATAACACTGCATGTTCTGTATTTTCTCGATTTATTCGTTCGCTTTCAGTTTCTAATATTGATATAATTTTAGTTTGATCTTTTATATTTAATGCTGGATATAATATTCCAACTTTGCTTTCTATAAAGTGTCCTACCTTAATGCCGTAATATCCTATATTTTGCACTATCCATTCCATTGTATTTTTAGGTTTTATATTATTCATTCATGTCATAAATAATTCGTCAGCTTGAATTATATCATTTGGTGTTTCATCAAGTTTATATGCTATATCGTGATCTCGTGCAATATAATCTGTATAACTTCTTGGTGTTTCTAATATCGGATTTCCTGGCCCTAAATGAGAATATCCTGGTATTATAGTCCAGTACGTTGTATAGATTTCTTTTGTACGGAAAACATTTTCAGTGTATTCACTTATATAAGCACTATTCTATTCAATACTAGATTATTGTGGAAAGAGATTATATTAACTATAATTGACTAATTTAATTATCTACAGTCTCCATTGAAATTTACGTATCTTTGTAGTCTCCCAGTAGGTTAAATGTATATATTTCTTAAATACATGGACTTTATAACTATATAATACTAGACTATATAATATACAAATATTCGTTTATTTCATTCATAGGATTGAGTTTCGTGGTTGCTAATCCCTCACTGACCTCACAATATTTTCTTGTGCTCATTAAATTCTAGGAAGATGAAGGAGTGGTATAATACGTTTATACAAGGAAAATTATTCAGATTTGTTAGAACACGCGAAGAGAATGCTTGCGATAATGCACTTACTGTTTTTAGTTTAGTATCTTATACTATTGGTGGTGCCTTAATTTTATACTTTGTGAGGTACTGGTTTGCATTCTTAAAGCGAAATTGATAAAAAAAAGTAAAACCATCGAAAAAAATAGAAAAATTAACGTTATTTTGAAAAGTAGGCAAGCTTCCAACACAAAGTTTTCTGCTGTCCTTTAATATAAAGGTATTATAATAGACATTTCGAACTCAATTATAAGCTACTGGACTAAAAAATCGGTCTACGAAAAAACCGCGTTTAACCGAAACAACGAAGAAAAAGCATCTATAATGGGCCAAGATGCATTAACATTTTTCTGTTTGAGAAAAGTCTTTGAATAAAATTATATAGCAAACATTTTAAAAGTCCATTCTCTGTTAGTTACTGTTGTTAACCTCTTAATCATAGATCATACTCAATAATGACAGAATCTATAGAAATTGTGAAAGGAATGCCTTCGGAGCGTTGTAGAAAGGAATCTAACGCAAAGTGTTAATCATTCGACCACTGTGATGGCGTGGTCATGTATTTACTGAACAGAACCTTTGCACTCTGAAGAAGGCACATTCACCAGTAAAAATACAAAAATATAATAGAATATCTTCTATTGGTCGTTATTGCTTCATTAGATACATAGGAAATATCCTTCAATCATGCAAGTTCTGTGGCATAAAGCTACCTCTGTTCAGAATATTTTTCACGCTTTCGGTATGCCCTGACGTAGAAATTCACCGGACCTCTATACAATCGCGAATGTTTGGAGTGTCTTAAATTTATTGTTTACGCGTTTTAAAAGAGAATATCTAAAAAGCCTAGAATGAAACCAGAATGTTACAAGACACCGCAAAAGTATATATATATATATATATATATATATATATATATATATATATATCGCCAACATGTTGAAGTGAATTCAAGTGTATATTCAAAGTAGGAAAGGTTTAGTCAAATATTGAAAAAATATATCCTATACTTATAAATACATGTGTATCGTATGTGTTCAAATCTATATTAGCATACGTAATATAGAAGTATACCTTTTGAAATTGATGTGTATGAATTTTATTTCGTTAAAACTCTAAAATTGTAAGGTAGACTAATTTAATTACCAAATGCACAGGGTGTGACAATAACCTAGTTTTGGTCTACTACGCATTGGCTATTCGCTAGATTAAACAAATATTTAAAGAAAAATTTAGGATTAAATACTTTACACCGTAAAATTACTTTAAAATGTACAGTGTATTTGTCTTCGTCTATACGACACATAACTTTGTTATTTTAAATGGAATATCCTGTAAATTAATACATTTTTACATTCCCCTTTACAATATAAAGGAAGCTTATATTATTATTAATTATTATTAAGTTCCATGCTGACATGAAACGGTTTTCGAAGTATTCCACTTTTAAGAAAAAAGGTAGTTTACATAGTTTTTTCTGAAAATTAATATAATTTTTACTAATTACTATTTTGTAATACTTCTTCGGCAAAATTGTGACTTTGTTTCAAGTTGGACAATACTAAATATCTTCGTTGTATTATACAGAGTGTTTCGAAATTGAAAATTAATTATATACTCTTTAAAAGGGTAAACTCATCCTTTTCAAATGGAATAGCTTGAATATTTCTATGTATGTATGTATATACACACACACACACACATATATTGGTGTTTCCAATTATATATAATACCTATATCCAAAGTTAATACTACTTGAGTTACAGATAATTTAATATAAATAAACCTATAATGTTGTAAACATTTAGATATTACTTATCATAAGGAAAAGTGGGCCATGCTAGGGCAACTCTTGCTATTCTTGGTACTAGAAGGGATTGCATTTGAGTAAAGTAATGAAAAGGTATCTATTCAAAAAATTTTTCTTTTACTAACAAAACAATATATGGTAAATCTCATTTAATAAAAATAAATTATGAAAGCAACAGGTGTATAAATAAGGAAGTTTAAGAAAATTGTGCCAAATGATCACCTCTATTATTACATATTCTAAAATGTCATAAAGGCAATTTTATCCATAAAAGTGTTTCGCAAATAATTTGTTGCAAGATTAGAACAATTCCTTTTTTTATATTTTCAGGTGTGCCCGGTGTTTGTTGATAAACTATTTTCTGTATTTGTCTCCAAAGAAATCTAAAGGTGTTAAAATAGGAGATCTAATCGACCATGCAATACGTAAACCGATCCAAACATTACCATATATTTTGGTTATACTCTTACTAATAAATGATTATGGCTAAGAGCACCACCGTGTTGGAAACACTGGTTAGTAGTGAAATATTTTCGAATAGACCTCCTAATCCATTAGACAGAAAATGCCGGTTAAGCTTTCCACGAAGGAATATGAAGAGGATTTTAATTTAAACCTATCTTATTGTTTTGATCAATAAGGTTGATATATAACCCCTTTCCACATTAACTTTGTAAATTCTGTATACGCATTTCGACAACCAAGTTGTCATCATCAGCAGATAATTTCAAAGTGTCGCACCTGGTAAACCACGGCGAAAAACAACCGCACGAAAATCAAACTCCGTACGCGATCCACACCGTTCAAAACCAAGATGTACACTTCAACTTCAACTGTCTTATTGTGTAACGCAGGATATTAAAATGTAATAATATACGGGATGTTCCACTTAAAATAGTAAAGTTACATAGCGCACAGGCAACGCTGAACAACCTGTGCATTTTAAAATGATTTTACGGTGCAGAGTACTTTATCCTAAATAACTTTAATTTATTATATTTTTTAATCGAGTTAAATACTAAGGTGTAATGGATCGAATGTATGTAATTGTCACATTTGGTATATCTTTTAAACAATGTAAAGGGATTATGGTAAATAAACTGGTGACATCAAATGACAATAATTTACTTAAAGATAGTATTAATTGAAATTACTTTCTTATTTCAAGAAATGTTACTATTTAAAGAGGATCTTGAGACCATGGGTTAAATTGACCCATAGGCATTTTTTACTAAAAATATTTACTAAAATAGGGTTTAATGAAACAAGGTCTAGATATTTCATATTTTGTCCTTTGTATAACCGATTCAGAAATAATGTACTTTCCAAAACTAGCATCACCAAAAAGAAGAAGTAAAAAACTTAGTATTTATTACTAATTATTAATACTTTTATTATTATTATTACAAGAAGTGTAGTTTTGACTATTTCTCTGAAACGTAACATATATTTAATCACAAAATTATAATAATTCTCATGGACAATAATGCTCCAGCATTAACACAACCTATGACTAATGTGGATTATCATAAGACTTAGTTATTACTAATAGTCGTTTTTAATTACACTAAGTGATAATAAGTAGCTTTTAAGCACTACTCTAGGACATTATTTAAAATACAATCATAATTACTTGTACATAAATAAAAATTAGAGTAGCCGAAAATTTTATGAAATATTTTAATACCAAGAGCTGGTCTATCGCAACAGATTTTGCCTAGCTGTATCCTTAAGACTATATTACAATCTGAATTGGGACAATATAGTACAAGGGAACAGGAAGAGGAGGACAATATTAATGAATCAGGCTATAATATTTCAGCGAGTTGACTGAGGTAAGCGCGGTAGGGGTATAATAACTTTAAACGTAGGTGGGTGTTATTTATACAGTTGGGAACATAGAGTTTAAATTGCGGAATAATATTAAAGTTTACTGCTTAATTGGGAGCAATATAGCATAATTCGTAAAATACGAGAATGCGAGATGTGATGAAATACTTATAACTGAATAATGAATATACTTTATATGATCATGGGAGTGTGTGTAAATCATTTTAGCAACTCTTACATGCATTATATTGTCTATTTAGCAGGATGCTATTATTTTTCGCGACATTTTAAGATACTCAACTCTGTGTCACACAATAATAGAACAAAATCTCATAATGAATATAGTATTATCAGAGAGCTTTCGAACTTCTGAGCATAATGGAGTGTTATGTATATATATATATATATATATATATATATATATATATTATTATATAAATGGTATTCCGTTCAATCAAATTCAAATTGAGATACAACATAGTAAACAAGTATGTCGGATTTTGTGTGAAAATGATAATAATTATAATGGCACCAGTTATAGGGTCAACATTCAACAATAGTATGAGTTATAATAGTGTGAAAATAATAGTAATAATAATTAATAAAAAGTAAATCGAAAAAATGAGTAACTGCATTCGTAGACTAATATATTTAGCAGTTGTAGAAATCATTAGAACTATATTTAGTACAAAATATTGAAACTAAAGACAGGAGAATCATCAGGCATTAACTATATTACCCAAGAAATGGTAAAATACGCCAATAAAGAGAGCTTCAAGTGCTATGGCCAACTTTCAAGAAAACTATGAAGAAAATAATCGTGCTAATTCTCAAGAAGAGAAACAGTAAAAATTAGGGACGAGTAGTCTTGATTAGTTGTAAGAATTTACTTAGAAATTTTGAAAAGCAAAATCAGAGAACACAGAGAGGTACACAATATAACATTTACGATGAGAGATATAGCAGAACAATAATATCAAATCAGAGAAAAGCACACGGTTGATTTATAAACATTCAAAAGGCATTCGATAAAGTGAAACGAGAAGCATTTTAGGAAAGCCTAGAACAATGAAGAATTCATACACAATTGATTCAGGGCGTCAAGAGCTTGTACAAAGAAAGCAACTATTTGATACATATAAAGCATGCAATAACGGAAAAATGTGCTACAATAGAAGGTGGTAGGCAAGGCTGTGGCCTCAATTCGCCACTCTGTACCGTACAAATCTACAGAGAAGAGATCAAGTTGAGGCAAGAGTCGGAGTACAGGTTTTCTGGAGTTATAAACAACCAAGATAATAAAATAGAAGAGGGAATCAATGAAAGAATAGAGGCCGTGGGAAGACTTTTTAAAGGAATAAGATCTACGAAAAAGGAATACCAAGAAAGATCAAATAGAAACTCACAGAAACGCGGCATTACCAATTATATTGTACGAGTGCGAAAGTTTGATATTGAGCAATAAAACAAACGGCAAAATATATGCTACCAAAGAAAATTGTTAAAAAAACGAGAATATATAAAATAAGAAACACTTATCAAAAAGTAGTTTAATATATCACCAATACTTAATAAAATTGATTTGCGTGAACGACAATAGAATAGGTAAACAAAGAAAAGAAAAAAGCAAGATGAAGACGTTCATGAGAAGGGGATATCTAGAATCATCTGCAAAATACGCCGAGGGTTTCCTGTTCGACGGCAAGGATTTTCGTGGTTTTCCTTTTCCCGTTTAAACGCATGCTCACAGACGAAGATCTTAAGCCACACCATGAGCGTGGGTGCAATAATAACTCGTTGTTTGCCAAAGCCCATTGCAATTGACGCTAAGCTGTTGGGGATTTAAAGCATGGACTATTACAATTATTACTATTGACGGAAGTACCCGATTGAAGAATGTAGCGAGTTTGGTATTGAACAGATGAAATAGTAAAATTTTAAACACTACATGTTCTGGAACTTACCTTCAAAGATTCACAGCTAACATGTAAGCAAGTAAAGTAACATTCCTAAGTAATCTAAACTAATGTGTAAAATAACGTGTCGAGAGTTATGATCGCAGTAAAGTTCAGTAGCTAACGTTCCCCTAGAGACACCAAGTACAGTCTAACAAAGGCTGGTCAGGCAGACTGTTTTTTTTCTTGGTACTAAGAATTGTATTGAATTTGTCGAGAACAAAACCTAATAACTAAAAAGTCGAAAAGGAAATGCTAAAAGTCTATAGTTGTCAAACAAGAACTTCATGGAAAAAACAAACGTGAAGGGCAAAGATCAACGTGAGTTATCCGCAAAGATAAAGGTAAATAAAGCTGTGAGGATCAACACCTTAGAGGGTGTTAATCTGATGTGCACTGAAAGACTCAATCAGCTAAGTGATCTGGAATATCTAAGGCTAAAGTTCAAGAGCAAACGAGACAAGGCCAAGATTGTATAAAGGCTAAAGATCGATAATCAACGCCACTTTGAAAAGGCATATACCCAAAATAGACACATACATGCACTTTACATAACAAGTTTAATATTTACTTTCTATCCTTCTTAATAATCTAGTGATCAAGTTTACAAGTAGTTATTGTAATGGGAATTTCAAGACTCAGTTCAAGACTCGAACTATATATTGCGTTACTTAGTATAGTCAACAACCGCGGTAGTGACAAGCCATATTATATATTGCGTTATAAATAAAATCATCAAATAAAGAGTTGATCCTTCTCAAGGTTGCTCTGATGAGGACAGTAAGCCAGCTGTCGAAACGTCACATTACACAAATCCTTTAAATGGTGGAAAGAGTTCAAACAACCCAAATGCTGTACATGTTTGTCAAACGTTAAATATCTGGAGAAAAGCATAAAGGTAAATAAAATCATATATTTAAATAAAGACGTATCACCCCTAAAAATTCTGTGTATAAAAGAAACTACATTTAAAGAACGAAATGTACTACTTATTAAAATACATATTTCATAAGACAGAATTTGATAAGTCATTTCCCCAGCTTAATATATCGTATTTCCAAACATATTCAGGTTTTATAAACCGTGTAAAACATAAAGTATTTCGTTTTTGCAGACCCTGTATTCTTTATCTTACTGGCCTTCATTACATTAATCTCAACAGTTCATACTCCATTTCCAAATTTAATGTTTACCAGTTTTATTTTCAATCTTTTGGTTATTTCTAGTTTATTTGTCCCTTGTAACTCTGAAGGATAATGATTAGGATCCTACATGTATCCTTTTCTAGAAACATATATTTTTCAATCGTCATATGTATTTCCAGTGTTTATATGCAAGCTGTCAACTACGAGCTTTTAAAAAATTCTCAGTATAACATTGACGTTTTCGCTTCACATATAAATTATTTTATTTCTGCATTACGCTTCAAGTGATATGATTGTGATTAGCAGTCAGATTTAATATTCATTCGAGATCAATACCTGAATGGATTAAATCATTGGATGAATGGCCCTGACTGTGAATACGTTTAATGCAATTTTCCATGATTTTTTCACATGAATTTAATCAAATGTCAGCAATGACACGTTCAATGTGGGTATACAAGTCATGTAATATGTTAGTTTGGCTTATTGGCAAAAACTAACGATTTAACATAAACCCATAGAAAGATGTCTAAGGATGTTGAATCACGTGTTTATAAGCCAGGCGAATCCAATTCTAGCTCAAAAATCTAGTCAACATTGAGCGATAGAGTTCCATTCATAATAACAGGAAAACGTTGATAAAAGCAAGGTTCAGCTTAAGTATACAATACTTCTTCGTGCATTGCTTCTGGCTGATTTTCAGACCAGATACGGTAGTTTTGTTTATTCACAAAGCCATTACGCCAGAAGTATAGTTTGTTTGTCAAGATGATTTTCTTCAATTCGGGATCATGTTCAAGTTTCCTTAAAGCCCAATTACTGAACCCGCGACACATTCAATAGTCGTTCTGTTGAATTTCTTTAGATAAAAAATTTCGTAGTGCCTGAGACCTCTCAGCAATTGACATATTTGAATCTTTGCAAACATTCTGAACAACCAATTTTCTCGTCGCGTCTTATACCTCTTTGGCACAAGAACGTTACGAAGGGAATATGTTGATTCAAATTGTTGTCCAAGATGTTCAATTGTTCTTCGACTTCGACAATTATAACGGTAGAAAATCAGAACTAAATGCACTTAAGGTAGCCGCAACGGAATGTGAATTTTTATAAAACATCTGAACAATTTATAACTTTGAAGCGTATACTATTCTGTGATGAAGTTAAGTTTATTTTTATGTATAAACATTTTTATTTTAATAAATGTATTAGAAATTTTATGAGACTTTTATTTAGAAATCCAAGTATTTTTTTCCAATGCAAAATACATTTATTAGTATTAGTGTTTTTCCACAAATAAAAGAAATACTACGAAGATAAACATCTGGCTTTTTCTGCATATGAATTATTTAAACTAGGATAACGTAAAAAATATTATTTTCACTTGAGAACTTAGTTAAAATATCGCGAATTATTGTTAATTCCCACTAACATTACTTCGATTTTTTCAAAAAATTTAAGAATGTGTTATATAAGAACAAATATATGTTGGATTCCACTTGGGTTATATACGTTGTTAGTGTATAGTTTCTGACAAATGTGGTTAAATGTATTAAATGGTAACTACTGAGTATCTGCCCTGTGTTCAATAATCCAATAATGAAAAATTAAAAAACATATCGAAATGCCCTTTTGGAAAAATTAATAATATGCGCAAATATAAAATATCTATTAACTTTTATTTGGCGCTTATAACTTAAGGAGTGATTATTTGCTTCTATTGTAGTTAAACAACAGCCAACTCTACTATAAATACTTGGCTATCTATAAAGTATCATATAATCACTACCACAGTCGACAAGCGAATACAATCTCTGCACGTTAATATTGTATGAAGTATTTAAAAAAACTTGCTTAGTTGATTGTAGTCAACATTTTGAACAGTCTTGGCAACAATTTCTAATTAAGGGCATCAATTTATAAGGGATAAGTTTGTAAGTGCTAATTTTTGCTTTATTTATAAGTAAACCCTTGCTAGCGGTGACCGCTTTCCATAATTTATTTTCAAACTTCATTACGAAGTATCGCAAACGCCTTTTTAAATATTTCTTTAAAAAAGTTTCTGCAACTTTCTGTATGACCGAAAGCAGAATATGTTAATTTTTCGCTTGAATACGGCACAAAAAGCGGAGCAATAATAATTTGAACTTACAACAATGCAAAACTATCTACTTGTATTTTATTGCGAACATTAAGAGCTTTTTAAAACAATAATTGCTTATTAACAAAATACAAAGTAAGATGCAATCAATTATAAAATATTAGAATAAAGCTAACACCAAGGAAAGAAAAGAATTATTGAATGGTCTATTAAATATTATTAACGTTGAACTTGAACGAAGCTTATTTTTTAGACATTTCTTGAATTATATATTTTATTTCATTTTTAGTACATAGCGTAATAACGTATTATAAAATCATAGTTTTTGAAGTATTGATTAAAATAATCATTTCAATGTCACCATGTCAATAAACGGACTAACAAACCAGCAGGAACGTTCACTTTCCTGCCGGTTTGCTACTTCGTAAACTTCGTAAATCTTTATAGGTGCTATATTTGAAAATAAGATGAGAGCATGATTCAGTGGAAACATGAAAGAAACATCAAGAATTAATAATACTTTCGATTTTAATAGAAATTAATATTCCTATTTAAATTAACGATATGAAAATAAGTATTATAAATAAACTTTAAGATTAACGTAAATGTAGAGAAGTGGGATAGAGCTACACCGAAAATCTGAGCGCCCAGGAAACCCGAGGAAACTCGAGGAAAATCCATAAAAGGGACATATGCGGGTTCATAAGAGGACTTTCGCCTTACACTTGAAATACACTAAACGTGTTCTATAGATATTAATCGCAGATGTGAATTGTAGCGTCGGTATAATGTCTGAACGTAATTTATATGTATGAAAACAAATTAGAAATACCTTATGAACACAAAAGATATAATTAATAATCGGAATATTAGAAGACACAAAAATTAAATTAATTCTCTTTTGAAGTCTTCTTTATTGAAATTAAGATTTGTAGAATTCATTTTGAACTTTATGTTATACAAGATTATGCATATAAATAACTAAGGATCATTATATCTCCAAAGTTTTGTGTTTTCAACTTTTGTATAACTTTGAAATTTAAAAGTAAATAAACTTAAAAAGCATTTTGAACGATATTAATATACAGATTGATCATTAAACGACGGAGCATAATTATATCCCCTAAATTTAGGTTTTAAGCCTATATTTTTAATTATTATAGCCAGATAAGTATATAATTTATAAACCATATACAAATTTCATTTTAAGGCAGAAACTATTGATGTATACTTGAGGAACTTAATACTCCTGAAAATATGGGCTGCCTTATGCATTTATTTCGCCAAACTCAGAAAGTAAGTAAATGAAGCTTCAAACTGTTCAATTATAACTTTTAATTTAGTGTTTATTGTACTATTTAATAATAAATATTCAAATATTTTCATCCACTGTCAATGAATAATTTATTAATTTAATTGTAACACAAAATATTTAAATACAGTATAAGGAATAATTATTTCATTTTTATATTGTACATATAAGAAATTTACATAAATATATAGAGGAGCACGTATATGTGTAAATTGTGAATTTTATTTATTTATTAAATTGTGGTATTAATAATTTTAAAAACATTTAATCAATTAGATGCTAGGGCTTGTTATAGACATATAAGTTTTTAAAGGGCCATAAGAGTTCTACAAGGAACATTTTTAAATTTTGAATCATAATTGTGTATACCTTTTAGTGCAATATATAGCTGTATATACCACTTAGGATTTTGAAAAAACTGTCCCGGTAAATTACAATATCTGTTGACGATCAAGCATACAAGTCGGTCTATTACATTTATTTGATCTCGAATTTAATCATGGGATAAATTCTAACCTAAAAATGTCATTAAAATTACTAACAAGTTATTGTGTACAAATTTTGTTTATGTACCTCTTTCCAAATATTTCAGTAAGAAAGTGAGTTACTTTATTAAAGTCTAGTTAACTATATTATTTTAGATTAAAATTAGTAGTTAGCCTAACTCATATATGTATGTATAATATGTTAAAAAAACATTCTACTGTGCATATATATGTCAACAGCATGTCATAGTAGTTTATATACATACATACTATCAGTCATAGTTGCAGGTATATTTGAAAATTGGCGAGAAACACTTGAATCATTTCTATGACATACGACGGACAAACAATTTTTTTCACCTACAATTAGCAAATCATATAGACCTGTGATATTATGGTTTCACCCCTTCCATTGAATATTCTCCATCAAAAAAATAACGAAACATAACGATAATACATATTCATATAATCTACATTCACATATTTGAAATAGACATTTTAGATGCAAAAGTATGAAATCTCTCTCTAAAAGATTAAATCAAATAACTAATAATAATTTACAAAAAATTCGGACGCCCTTTATTCATTTTCAGTCGAACTTCTGTTGCGGTGTCTTGTATATATCTCTGTTTATAATCTTTCAATCTATCATATATAAATTTAATTTTTCAATAAACTCAATTGTATAAATTAAAAGTAAAATTACTTTTCAAAGTTAGCAGAAACTACAGAACCCAAAAAATAAATATCACAGTCCCTTTTTAAATAAAACTAGGTACATTAAGTTCATCTTCTGCTAAAAATATTTGTCAGTTCTACCTCTTACTCAGTCACCACGTTCAGTACTTACAGCTGTGTAGTATAATTACACTGTAATGTCATATAAAAATAAAAAAATAGCAACCGATACGCCAAATAAAAACTGAATTTAAATCATATACAAAACAATAAACTAAAATACCATATTAAAGACTATTTACAAAATTATTGGTTTGACAAGGTTGAGAGAAATTTTATGTTTTATTCCTGGTCAGGTATTTTTACATATAGCGGAAAAACAAGTCTAACTATTAAGCTACATTATAATATTATGCGAGACTTTAATATTCTTTTAAATTTTCAATATTTTTTTCTAGAATTCCATTATCGATTATTAGATTACTACTGTAGTATGATGTGTAAAAAATGAACTACCATGTCTCCGCCTTATATATCATGCACCACATCTTGCTGGAGCTATGTATATGCAATAGAGTAAAATATACCAACGCCGGCCTATCTTACATTGATTAGATTGTCGGTCCAATATTTTTGTTTCTTTTTTAGAAACTTCTTAAATAAATTTCTTAAATCTTTCCTTTTTAATTAGCCTCATTCAGAATAAAATTTTGCATTAGTTATTTACTTTTTAAATAAAATTCTTAATTCGCTCATGTCATCTATGGAACATTTATCTTACTACATTTAGTAAACTATTTCTAAAGAACTTAACGATTCCGATAACATAATTGTATATTATCTGTATTTATTCTTTAACCTATATTTTAGTTGACATTTTATTTAAAATTATGTATTTTCATCTCCAATTACACAGGTTTGTAAAAACTAATTTTCGTTTTGTGCTTCTTCTGCTGTAGGATCACTGGGGATCGAACAAAAGTTTGACAACTACTCAGTATTGCCACCTGACCAAATTAATATTTCCCACGGCCAATCTAAGCCTAATTTGTCATTAACTTCAAGTGAAATTTGTTACTAAACTGCGTGCGATGAAATTTTCTTAATATTATTTCCGTAATCAGCGTACAAAAAACTATAAAGATCACTGACTATTCTTTAAATCACTTTTCCATCGCAGGCATGTTCTCATTGCACTGCATTATTCTTTTCTTTAAGGTATCGTTTACTGAAGAAAGATATCTTTATCCTTTCAATCTCTGAAGAAAAATGGAAGTGAAAATGGTCAGCACAAATTACATCAGACATTGATATACATGTTCATTTATCTGCACTTCATCAGCCCATAGGAGTGAATTCCATCCTACTAAAATTATTATGTGCTTCAGAGACGTACACGATCCCTATATCAAGCTATTGCCAACAGTTAAGCAATGAGTTGTGTATAGATTCGTTCGATTATTTGTCCTAGATAATTTTATTGACAAATGGAGGACACATTGGATCACAAAATCAGTATTTTGGATGCAATTTAAATTAAATTCATTCAAGTTACCCTGATAATATCAAGATGTAATTATTTTTGTTAATTTTTGCTGTTAAATGAGCCCATTTAATAAATTAAAAAGAAAATAATCAACTTATTTACTGTAATGGAATAAACGTAAGTAAGTAAAACATATATCAAAAGTTGTCAACTTGAAGTGGTAACAGTAAAGAGAATTTTTAATCAAAGCTTTAAACTACGAACTTTATAAAGCTCTATAAGTATATAGTAGTTTGGCACTCTAGCATCAGTAGACCCAAACAGAAAATCAAATATGTATGAGTATTGAAAATAAATGTCATTAAATTTTCACTATAGTTCAAAATTTATAGTTTCTTATTATTTATTAAATAATAAATAATTAATAAATGTGTAATAATTTCTAAAAAGAGTGTGAATTATATTTCCTTAAATCTAACTTTTAATAAAATATAATTTTATGTTTTAAACTACACATTTATATAGAAATAATCATACAATATGATATAACCCTCAAATTTACAGCGAATTTAGTTACTAGTCATCAAACGTAATACGAGTCATGGCAATTAAATAACAAGATTGCGCTCCTTCCATCGCGCAGTCGCACCGGGCGAGACTATAATCGGGATGTCATTGACCTTGATGTTTTCCAAGTAACACCATTAGTTTCGTCTCTCTGTCTGTTTTAGTTTACATTTGAGCTTGAAATGTAGAGGACACTATTTACTTAGTAGTATCGTAATAATGGGTGACATAAAAATCGAGCAGCGAATTAACCTGAAACTCCTTGCTGAATTAAAATAATCGCCAAAAGAATGTTTGTAAATATTAAAGGTGCTTGGTGATAATGTTATGTCACGTGATAAAGTTATGTCACGTGCATTGTGTCACGAATGAGCGAGTCGAAATTGAAGGCAATGCTGATCGTTTTTTCGATATCAAGGGTATTATCATGACTGGCTGGATGCCTGAGGGTCAAATCTTTAATCAGAAATAATACAAAGAACTCCTAATCGAGGTGAGAGAAAGAATAAGGAAGAAAAGACCGGATTTGTGGAAGAACGATTCGTGGATTTTGCTCCAGGACCACGCGCCAACTCACAGTATTGCTGTAAAGCAGTTTTTAGCTCCGTATTCACCAGATATCGCACCATTTGACTTCTACCTGTTCCCAAAAGTGAAAAGTGCATTAAAGGGAATATATTTTAAGTCTGCTGATATGTAAAAGCAAAAGGGGTAGTATTGTTGAAGAGGCTGACAGCTGATGAACCACAGTATAGTTTTGAACAATGGACGACCCGTATATTGCATTGTGTAGATAAAGGAGAGAGTATGTTGAAGGAGATAAAAGTTAGACATAAGTTTATTTCTAATAAATAACATTTATCACACCGGTCTCGTTATTTAATTGCCAGTCGTCATATATACATTATTTTACGGTACACATATTTATACAGAGCGGAACAGTATATTACAACTTTAAAAAAACGGTATAATTTTGGAATTGTAAATTAGTTAGCTTGTTTCGAATACAGTCAGTGTCTTCATGAATCTCAAAACTTGCAGAATTTTATTAATGCGTAATACTTATATTCCATAATGAACAGTAAAATATCGACCGAAACACTCTCGTTGTATTGTATATAGTTTTTAAAGTTCCGGTACAATTTCTTGGTATTCTAAGAATGTACGTACTGTGATATAAATTGATTTAAAATATCAATATTTACTATTACGTTTTAGCAATTTAATAAGTCATAATTTTCTCGAATCAATTTGAATAAATTTCTACTCCATTTATACATAAATATATCTCCCAGGGCCATCCTTTGAGTTTATATAAGAGCTGATGATGTTACAGAAGAAGCCAACGTTGAGAGAACAATCACAAGCAATAGAATAAAGTTCTATTTTTTTACATTACGATGCCTTAAACAAAAAAATAATGCAGTGCAATAATAATTGGGGATGTATTATTATAGTGTATTCAATCTACATACAAGTAATAATGCAATTTTGTAAATAATTAATTAATTTTAAAATAAAATGTGAACTATAATACAGGTCGAAGAATCAGTACAGATAATATGCAATTATGTTACTGAAATCGTTAAACATTTCTTTAGAAACAGTATGCTAAATGTAGTAAGAAAAGTATTCAATAGACGACATGAACGAATTAAGAATTTTATTTAAAAATGTGAAAAAATGAATCGCAAATGTAAAACTAAATCAGACAAATTAAATAGGAAACAATTAATTCGAGAAGTTTTAAAAAAGGAAACAAAATTATTGGTTGATTATATGAACAGTGTAAAACAAACCAGTGTTGATCTTTTTGGCTCGTGTGTGCACATCTCTCCAGAAAGATGCAGTGCGATTTATCTCAGGCCGAGACATTGCTAATATAGAGACAATCCGTGTGCGTGTTAAAGTTATCACACGCAATAAAAAACATTATAAATATTTGTTAACGTAAATATTTACTTAATTTATTAATTATTTATATTTCATTAAGACACTAATAAAGTTTTAAAAATAAATTAAGTTCATTTTATATGAATTTTAAATTTTAAATTGATTTTTTGTTTGGATAGATGCTTAAATACAGAAAGTGCTTATTTATCTTGAGAAATACCAAATTGATGAATAAATTCGAAGAGCTTTTATTGAATTCAAAATTTAATAATTTTTTTATTATGATTAATTCGCTACAATCTAATATAATGGCAACTCCCAAGTTGAGGGGCGTGAATGGTTTCGACAATATTTCGAAATAATGAGAATCGCTATGCTGAAAAGGCTCTCTTAAAATCGAGAAAACCTTTTCCATGCTATAGTCTTCCCAATCACGTTTTCTCCTTAATCAACAAGATCCTACCACTTTCCAATACAATAACTCCTCTGTTAATTTCGAACAAGTAGACATGTCAGAAATGGTCGTCGTTTTCTACGAGACCTTCCATTACCTTTTGCCAATAAATAAAATAATCTTCACACAAATTCACAAATTCAAGAGCTATTTAATTATGCAATAACAAGAAATTTAAATGTCATGAAAAAGGTTTTTTTTCAAGGTACATTCTAGAAAACGAAAACGCTACGAATTTATGCATCAGCTTGATATGTACATATATACATATATCAGCAATATTGTACACTAGACTCACCGAATGTTATTTGTATTACGTACTCCAGTTAAGCAATACATATTATTATTATAATTATTCGAATTATAAGAAAATAAACATTTTAAATTCTGGAAACAACGCATAAATATCAATACAGTGTTAGAATAATTATTTAATTATATGTATGAATAAATAATTTCCGAACTTTGCTTTAACATGTTACCGTAAATGGCATATTCATCAAATTTAATATATTAATACACTACAACGTTATAAACAAAAATTATTTCTATAAACAGTATACAATGATAGCAGAAGTACAAACTATTATAAAGAACTAGCAGTTTCAATTGTGTACATACAAAACTTATTAGTAGAAAAAAGGAAAAGGTTTTAAAACTAAAAATTAATTATAGAATAAAATAATTGGATACTTTATTTTTAATTTAATTATTTAATTAACTTCTATGCAATGTAAGCAGCAAAATATAGTAATGTTAATGTCATAAGCAAGGACTTCATGTACATAGCGCGAATATATTCTTAATAACCTGTTGAATGTTTCCTTGGAAATTGTAGACCTTGCAGCTCCATGTAAAAAGACAGTTTCTTGCGTTTGCTCGTGTAAGTATATTATTATTTGTCAATTTAGAACAAAGTAAGGCTTAGTTTCTTCTTCGTTTTCAATCTTCATATTCTGATCTGTTTTACTTAGGTGTTAGAAAGTGCATAGTCATTATTTACTTACTGTTTGTAGAAAAATATATGACCTATAGTTGAATTACTATAATCCGTTCATTAACTACGTTCAAACTTTATTTCGTATAATTTGATATCAACAGTAAACATTAACATCAACGTAATTGTGTGTCTCCAAAGCCCGTACAACCATAATTGGTGAATGGCCTTTTTGTGATTCTTTGACAGACGTCAAAGACAAAACCTTTTAAATTTTTTTAGGGGATTTCTACACAGCAATTGTTTCTGCTGAATCAAAAAGAAGAAAAAAAGGGACGATATTATCAATCGGAAATGTGTAGTTCTTTAGGATAATAATGTCCGATCACGTCGAACATGAAATTTTGCTAAGAAATTAAGCCAATTGGTATGGGAAGTTTCTCCTCACTCTGCTCACTTTTCTGCGGTACTTCTTTTAATTACCGCTTCTTTCATTCATTACAGAACTTCCTTTCTTTTCGATTTAATTATACTGTAAACTGAATTTCGTTCTCTTACTAAGTAAATCACTTTGAAACCAAACCACAAAAAATGACGTTACCTATTACTTATACTATGTAAATAATTCATCAGTTTCCAAAAGAACATACATATATTGAAATAGAGGCAGTGGAAGAGTAAAGAAATGTGCATATGGGTTTCGTAGATTTAGAGCAACCTTTTGATAGATGAAATGAGGAGTTTTATCGATAATATAAAAGAAAATGGGTGTGAAAGACCTAATTAGGCGAATCTGGAATCTCCAGATTGAAAGAAGAAAGACTATACTAGAATAAGAGTTGAGCAATTGGAACTGTTTAAAACTCTATGCGTAGCAAAGCAAGGATGAATATTGAGCTACGTTCATGTTGATGGAAAAGCCCTGGAATTATATTATAATAATGAAAACAACGTTATTGAAATGTCTGCAAACATGTTATATATACATCCTAAAATATATTACATACTAATATAGAGAACTACGATTTATATTATATTTAGATATATTATAGGATTCTAAGTCAATTAAAAAATCACGAACCCTTCTTTAAATTTAGAAAAAGTTATAATTTCTTTAAATAAGTCAGGTAAGTGATTAAAACGTTTAATAGAAGCGTAGTGAAGTTGGCACTCTATGAAGGTTAGGCGGTTTCTAGGATAGTAGTAATTAGTTTTTTTATCCAAAAAGTAAGACCTCGAATATACAAATTCCAAAAATAATTAACAAGTTAAGTTATGCAGTGGGCAAGGTGATATTTAATAGGGATTTTGAAACTCTTAATAAAAACTTCCAAATATATAAGTATATAGAACAGCTCCGGGGAAATTTGGAATGAAAATAAATCAAAAGGAAACAGCAAATACAAATATTAATATACTTAATATCTGTAATAACACAAGAGGAAAAAATGGACAAAGAAATTATAATAAGTACAATAAAGAGAGGAAGACTACAAACATACCTTCTTCCGTTTTAAGTGTCTAAACCATCTTATTACATCCTCTTCTATTTTATTGTCTCTTGATTCCACATATAAGTTTATTCGTTTGTGTTTAGTTTTTTTATTTTGTCCATTCTCATTTTATTGTTTATTTCTCTTAAGAGTCCGGTTACTTATATATATGTATATATATGAGTACTATTAGATTCTCGGGTTCGAGATTCTAATACTCGTATTACTCATACTTACAACCGCGGGAACCTTCGTTCGAACATACATACATATAGATATATATTTATATAGAGATAGCGTTGCCTGAAAAACTTGGATATTAACTGAAAAACACAAAATGAGACTAGTAGAGACTAGTAGAGACAAAATAAAAAATAAAACACACGGGTAAACTTACGTGTGGAATCAAGAGACAATAAAATAGAAGAAGGTATAAAAAGATGGTTTAGACACGTAAAACGGATGAACAAAATAAGATTAAAAAGAATGGTTTTCCAGGCAATAAGTATCAGATAGAAAACAAAAGGCAGACCGATGAAGGGATGGCAAGATACAGTTTAACACACTCTGAAAAGAAAGAGAATGTAATGGGAAAGGAGGGAAACGTGTAACGGGACAGGTGTGGGGGACAAAGAGCACCAACGAGAGACAACTCACATCACCCAACGCTTCACATCCAGGGCAGACATTCTGTACGGATGAAGTAAGTAAGCATATTGAAATAGAGAATGAGTTTAATATAATTAATAAATAATCCAAGTCAAAACACTTAGTTAATTTCAGAAAATATATATTTTCTAAAAATAAAATTTCTATATTTTGTACATGCACAACAAAAAATTTAGAAATATGTATTACATGTACGAAAGAAAGATTAAAACTCGTTATACTACAATTATGTTACATAAGACAGGAAGCTGCAGACAGTAGTTAAACCTTATTTAATTATCTAATTGACCGGATTATGACACCGTTAATTAACCTCCAAATTATAACACCCTTATATTCCCGGTACTTTCTTTCTAGTATTAAATTACATCTGTACGGTTATCCTTAGTGGATTGTAGCAGTTCTCTGATCGCCCTCATTTAGAATCTTTGCGGCACAATTTCAACACTTCAGGATATTTTGAATATGTTTCAATCTGCACTGCAGAACACGCTTTTTTGATCAATTTGGCTATTTGTAGTATTGTTAACACGAACATACATGTGTTTACTTTTCCAATTAATCTTTCTAAAAGCATATAGTGTTTATTTTTATAAAAACGTAATACTATGAAGAGGATTTACGGAATTTGTTCTTAATTGATGGCTTACAATAGAGAACATAAAAATTAAGTGTACGAAAACTTTTGTGATATTCGATGTTAGAATAATTAGCAGCATTATTTTATTAGCAATTCTTTTGTAGTTGTAAATAGCAACAGTTTTCATGGAATTTTTTAGTGTTATTAACTGGAAGTAGATGTGGTTTATCATAGTTGGATGTTTTCATTTGACGAACGTTTTTATGATTGATTGTACTACGAGAACGTCGAGAAAATTTTTTATTTTTGAACCGATGTTTGTATTATCGGAAACTCTTTTCTCGAGGATTAATAAGTAGCGAAAGATGGCCCAGTATGTACATATAAAATTTCATATACCATAATTAATAAATCCACATGGTAATCATTTATGGAAAACTAATATAGCAATCTTTTCCTCTTTGCTCAATCTATTACATCTAAATTAGGTGTACTTACTTTGTTCGCGCTTTCGTTAAAATTTAAAATAAAGGAACTAAAATTTCTCTTCCAGTAAGTGAATCAAATTTTAAGAAAGTAAACGTATGTTTAAACAGACGCATATTTAATTAAATTGACTTTTTCTGAGTGTGTTTTTTAACAAATTCTAAATTTGTTTTTGTCTAAAATAATTAAGATGTGTTTGGCTAATTAGGTAGTGCATACCATACGAACACTCTATGCTTTAATTTTAATTCTTGACTTTGGCGATTATTATCATGCAAATGAAATACGAGACTAAGGTGAAATACTCTAGGTCTATTAGGTGAAAGATAGTTTTGTGTGCAAAATAAATTCATACAGTATACCCTCCGTGAGAAACGACTAGTATATGTATATAGTATAGTAATCTTGAAATCCTGCAGAGGTAGCAGAAGAACATATTCCACGTGATAGCGAACGGCCCATGGTATTTACCAAATTTAACCAAAAGTGACTTCCAAATACTTCAGTTTGGAAAAAAAATTGAAAATTATAACACAAAGATGGACACGAAGTTCGTTTTAATATACTAAATATTAATAAATATTATTACTTTATGTCCAAGCTTTCGCCCTTGTGGGTAATAAATTAATTATTATTAATATCTAATAACATTTCTGAAGATTTTTCTCTCTTTTTTAATTACTGTTTTCCTGTCTTTCCTCAGCCTATAATTCATCGATTTTATATGTATTAGTAAAAGTACCAAAAGAGAGTAAATGATAGGAGAGATATACATAAACTGTAGAATAAAAAATCTGTGGATATTGGTGAAATTGCCTTTCACATTATTGTTTAAAGAATTATTGAAGCATGCGATATCAACGCATAAGAAAGGTGAGTACGATAAATAAGATAATTATAGACCTTTTAGTCAATCAACTGCCTTTGTTAAGATCTTTGAAACTTGTTTCACAACAAGTCCTGGTGTTCACCATGATACATAATCATCTTATTAAAAACTGGTACTGCTTTGCGGCTGAAAGAAGTACTAAGGCAAAACATTTGAATATATCGAATGAGTATTGTATGGGATACAACGTGGAAATTTAGTTTGTGGCCTCTTTCTAGACCTGACTGAGGTGTTTGAGATTGTATCACATCCGATTTTGCAAAAGTATGGCTGGGTACTCTGAGGTGTAGCGCATGAGTGGTCATATTTAACTAGTAGAAAACAAACTGTTAAACTGAATAGCGGTAACAGCGTAGCTTTATCAAATACAGTAACAACAAGTTTTGGTATTCCGCATGGTAGTATTTTAGGACCTTTAAATGATTCATTTAGACATGAATACTGCAAAACAAAAATTATTAATTATTGAATATAAATAAGTATAGACATCAACGAATTAGAAAAAATAGGAAAAAAATGTTATTCTTCTGTTGAATTTTTAACTTTATATGAATACAACCGAGCAGTTATCTAAGAGATGAGTGTTATTTAGAAAACCAAAGCATTTAGTTTGATAGATATGTGATATGAAAGCGCATGAAAAATGTATGAACTTAAACTGTATTTTATCCAAATGAATGAGTGTTGTTTAGAAAATTTGAGAGTTGATTTGATACATATACGAGTGTAAGAAGCACATGTACAATTTATAGAATAAAATTACATAAATATATTAAAAAGTAAATAAAAAAGTACTTTCCGAATATAATAGTGAAGTGTTTAAAGAATAAAATTCCCAAATTTATGCACTAATAAATATATATATCGAACGGTATAAAATAAAATACATTGGTTGTTCGTGTGTATGTAATCGCTGAGTGGACTGTATTTGTTTTCTTCGAGTTTCACATTGGTGTAAATGAATTAACTAGCCTTACTTATGAGGTATATATTGAATATTTATGTTTCAATGGTAATAATAACACTTGTTACATTGACATTACATTATTCATTTTCGTTCACTCTGCGCATGCGCCTACTTCCTCCCTGGTGGTTAAAGCATCGTTAAAAATAAAAATGCTGTAACATATGCCGCCCACCTTGAAAGGTAGCTTTCAATATTAGTAAAAATGGTAAAAATATTGTTCTGACATATAGGATATAAAATAATAGTACAGTTCATTATATGTCCAACTAGTCATTATTTTCCTCAAGGGGGATAATACATATTTTCGACACTTAGCGTTGAAACACTCTACCACTAGGCGTTTTTACAGACATTACACGTGTGATGTTGTCTAATCCTGGATGGAGTTTGTTGATCCTCGCCATGGGCCAGTGTAGTGGAGACAAATTATCCTCCTTCAAGATGACCAGTGTGCGTTCCTGAAGTGATGGATGCGAATTCGTCTACCATTTGAATCTCTTCTGTAGTTCAGTTAAATATTCATGCGACCACTTTTCCAGAAATGTTGAGTTAATTGTTGTAGGCATTGGTACCTAGTAAGTCGGTTAAACTGTTGATCTTGGACATCTTCTTGTGGTGCAGCAGCTAATGATTTTCCAATTAAAAAATGAGCAGGAGTTAAAGGTAAAAAGTCGCCTGGATCATTGAATAAAGGGGACAGATGTCTGGAGTTTAAACAAGCTTCAATCTGAATGAGTATCGTATTTAACTCTTCATAAGTCAAAGCGGCCCTTTCCAATATTCTACGTAAGTGAAATTTAGTCGACTTTACACTCGCTTCCCAAAAACCTCCCACATGAGCTGATCTGGGAAGAATGTACACCCATTTAATTTTATCATTAGCTAAAAAAATGTGAATTTTGTCGTTGTGGCATTTATCATTTATTAATTGTTACAATTCAATGAAATGGTTATTCGCACCAACAAAGTTCAGACCATTGTCCGAATGAATTACGGACGGTTTACCTCTACGACCTATAAATCATTTAAGTGCATTCAAAAAACTCTGGGTTGTGAGATTACTGACTAATTCAATGTGAATTGCACGCGTAGCAAAATATACAAATATGCAAAGGTATGCCTTGACTAGCCTTGCATTTCGTAAGCTTCTGTCCTTGATCAAAATAGGACCAGCGTAACCTATGCCGCATTTTGAGAAAGGCCTGCAGGGTACTACACGTGAGCTTGGTAAATCACCCATTAGGAACTTTGTAAGTTTTGGATTAATCTTAAAACATTTGGTGCAAGTTCGGAGAACTCCCTTAACTGTTGATTTGCCATTGAGAGTCCAGAATTCTAATCTTATTATGGATAATAAATTTTGTGCACCAGCGTGTAAATGTTCCCAGTGGTATTTCGTGATAATTAATTTTGTTAATTTATGATTTTTAGGTATTATAATTGGATGTTTTTGAGCGAAGTCTAAATTGGAATGCCTTAATCTTCCGCCGACGCGTAATAATCCTACTTCATCTAGAAATGGATTCAAATTCAATATTTTACTACTAGGTTTCAATGCTTGTTTATGTAATAATGAATAAATCTCATTAGCAAATACCTCCTGTTGAGCTAACTTAACTATTCTTTTCAATGAACATTCCAATCATCTGATGAAAGTTTCTGTGATTTAAACCTTGCTTTATCTAGTGTCGCAACTTTAAATCGCATGCAATAGGCAACTATACGTTGTAATTTGCTTAAACTCGAATATTTGTTAAATAGGTCACCATTGGGTTTATCAACAACTACCAAACTAATTACTAATTTCTTGGTGTCAGGTAAGAATTCAAAATCTATCATATCTTGCTCGTGATTTAAATCATTGGTTATTATAAAATCTGGTCCATGCCACCAAAGTTTTAAATCCTGTATCTCTAAAGCATTGAGGCCTATGGAAATAATATCTGCGGGATTAAGTTCTGAAGGAACGTGTTTCCATTCGGTTACATTCGATAATTCTCTTATTGTTGTTACACGATTAGCTACAAACGTCTTCAACTAACACGGGTCAATTTGTAACCATGCCAAAACAAGCGTGGAATCACTGTAAAGTATTGTCTGGGTTAATTGAATGTTCAATGTCCGTCTTATAACATATACTAGTTTTGCTAATAATACTGCTGCTAATAGTTCTAATCGTGGTAGCGTACATTTTTTCTGTGGAGCCACCTTGGACTTAGCACATAAGAGATTGGAACATTTTTCACCTTTAGCATTTCCTGATATTCAATAAATACATGCTCCGTAAGCTCTTTCCGACGAATCACAAAATCCATGCAATTCAATAAATTCTGGTTGATTACATAATACCTGCCTTTTAATAATGACATTATTTATGTGCTGCATCCCTTCTAGAAATGCAGCCAAACCAAAGTTTTCCCAATTCCGGATCTAATTCTTCGTCCCATGCGATTTGTAGCTTCCATAACTGTTGCATAAATAATTTTGCTCTTATTATTGCGGGACCTATTAATCCAAGTGGGTCAAATATTCTAGAAATGATCTTTTTGTAACACATGTATGTTTAGTTTCTAAATTTATTGCATAATTTAGTGTATCTGATTCTGAAATCCATGAGAGTCCCAGGGTTTTCAAGTCTCTACTATCACAAATTTCAATAATTGTCTCTGTGTTGTTGCTATCTTCTGCTATTTTGTTGGTATAAACCCTTTGTCGTCTAGAGAATTTCGCGATTAGTTATTGCGTCTAATTTTGATGTAATTATATATACATATATATATATATATATATATATATATATATATATTAATAATACCTCCCATTCTTTTGTTGGTAGTTGCAATTTGTTTAAAGCGGATACATGATAATAAACTGTGTCAGTTAGTTGTCTCAATAATATGGATTGTAATTCGAACAGCTGTTTGAGATGATTGCTAATTATAATACGTTTATTTTCATATCGTTTTTTAAGTAATTCCCACACAATTGCATAGTTGTCTGATGAAATTACATACGCTTGAACTAACCGTAACGCCTCATTTTTTAGACAAGATTTCAAATAGTAAAATTTTTGAATATCTGTTAAATTCACATTATCATGAATAAGTTGTTTAAAAGCGTCATGGAACGGTAACCAACCATCGTAATTTCCCACAAATACAGGTAAACTGATTGTTGGCAATCTTAAATTTGCTGTCGGATCACCCGTATTATTAGTATTTGATGAAATTGAACTTGTACTGTTTTGATTAACACTTTGTGCATATGCATTAATAATTGATCTAGCCTTGCTGATAAGCTCAAAAAAACTATCTTCTATTTCTTGCCGCTCCGCTTCTTCTGTTATGTCAATGATTTCTAATTTCGTTTGCACCTCTTCGAATGTTTCGAAATGTTTTTCAAGTTTTTCTGACCTTAATTTAACTAGATATTGATCATTTATGTTGTCACTGCTTTCTAAAAAATGTTTGAATCTCGTTAAATAGCCTTTTAATATACCACGACTTTGTCTTAATTCTCTTATCTCGTCTTCGTCTGTCATTTTGTATATATGTACGTAAATGAGTGTATTCATTTTATGAATAAAATGCTCGATTCGGATTGAATTTTATGTAAGGATATTAAATATGTAAGGAAAAGAGGACTCACCAATGTTTTTAGCTGCTTCGTTATTGTGATCGTATGTACGTGTCGTTTTTTTGCTGATGTATGAGGTTCGTCTGGACCAAAAATATGTTCGTGTGTATGTAATCACTGAGTGGACTGTATTTGTTTTCTTCGAGTTTCACATTGGTGTAAATGAATTAACTAGCCTTACTTATGAGGTATATATTGAATATTTATGTTTCAATGGTAATAATAACACTTGTTACATTGACATTACATTATTCATTTTGTTCACTCTGCGCATGCGCCTACTTCCTCCCTGGTGGTTAAAGCATCGTTAAAAATAAAAATAAAAATGCTGTAACATTGGTTATAATAACAATTGAGAAGAAGCACCTGCCATTATTAAGTTGAAGTACAACATTAACATACACTTATATGGTTAAAATACATATGATCGCTAATAAAAGAAATTCACATATTTGCGAGAAGATTTGCATTTGGAAACCTGAATATATTAAATTGAAAAAAGGACTTTTACATTTTTATTAGTAATTTAAACGCATAAAATTAGTAAAATTTTAAGATAGTATAATAAAGGTGTTTTTTAATGTATAAGATTTGTATTAATTCATTAATTATATGACCAAACATACTATTAATAATATAGATATACCAAATTGATAATTTTAATAGTTAAAATTTATTTAGAAAATAATTTGCTTTTATTCATTTACTTTATTCAAAGTAGTCGCCTTCGGCTACAATACAACGTTTTGCACGGTCAATTAGCATGATGAATGAATTTTTAAATTCATCTTTAGAGACGTCCTTCAAGATCGCTGCCGACGCTTTTTTAGGGCTTCGACGTCGCCAAAACGCTGTTCTTTCACCGGCAAATGTAATTTGGAGAATAGATGGCAATCACAGGGGGCCAAATCTAGTGAATACCGTGAATGGTTGATAGTTAAAATGGCATTTGTAGTTAGAAAATCTGTGGCAACCGTCGAGCGATGAGATGGTATATTATCATGTAACAAACGCCAGCTACCATTTTCATGATATTAAGGGTGCAAACGACGAATACGTACCAAAAGACGCTTCATAGCACCGAGATAATATGCAGCATCGACTGTTTTACTAGTTGGTGCAAACTCTTTGTGCATTATGATTTTCGAATCGTAAAAACAAATCAACACCGTTTTCACCTTTGACTTCTCCAAATGGTTTTTTTTCGATCTTTTTTCGCTTGGATGTTTACGTTCAGAGCTTCGACGCCTGGTCTCTAGATCATATAGAAAACACGTCTCATCACCAGTTACAATAGAATGCCTGAAGTTTTCGTCCTTTTTAGAGTCTTTAATCAAGTCTATACAATGTTGAATTCAGTTAGCTGGTGAGGTACAAACTTTGCACGAATCTTTCTGTTCCAACTGCTATGTCAAAATGGGATGAATTGATTCTTCGAAAATATTTAATTCCATTTCCACGTATCGCAATGAAGATTTTGGCTCATTTCTGATAAATGCACGCACAAGTTCGATGTTACTTTCCATAACCACAGATTTTTTTGCACCAAGATGTTCGTCGTCATTCATGTTCGTACGACCATCTTTAAATCATTTATACTACTCATACACACTCGTACGTGATAAACATGCATCACCACACATTTGTTTCATCAAATTTAACGTTTCAATAAACGATTTACCGAGTTTAAAACAGAACTTGATATTTGCTCTTTGCGCGAAATTCATTTTTCGACCAATGCCAAATACACACTGTTACTTTATGCGCAATTTCTCTACTTTTAATGATGCAAATGTTATGACAGCTTGACATAACATTGGTGAAAGATTTGCTTTACCGGCGCATATTTGTTTTACTAGATGGCGCCCCAAAAGATTACTATTTTAAAAAGTTCCATTTTCTCTGCTACAGATTGTATATATATATACGTATTGCAGAATGATTAATATTCCAAGATTTAATTTTAATCCTTTTCAGAAAGAATTAATTATACTCTGAGCTAGTAATTAAAATAAAAATTGAGATTAAAAAATAGTTTAAAATAAAGTAAATATAAAAATATAATATTTAATGCATATTATTGATTTGTAAAATTAGATTATTTCAAAACATTTAATTTATTATATATATATATATATATATATATATATATATACATAGACATCACAGTTTACATATTTTATTACATTTTTATAAGCCATGTAAAATAAATTTTATTATATATAACAATATATTAAATAGTATATCAATTTGATCTTGTTAATATTTTGAAATCCAACATGGAGCTTGAATAATTAGATAGCAAACATTGTACTCGTATCTCTATCTGACACACCAGTTATTATATCACAATATATGTATATATTCATTTATTCAGAAAAATATACTGATATGGAATCATCAATACTCAAGAATTCGTCCGTTTGCTCTTTTAGAAATGATATTTTTTGAATAATTTATCCCCAATAGCCAATATGGCTCTACAAAATTAGAAACCGTTTAGTATCGAAGACAATATTAAACGTGAAAGTCGAATATACATAAACTCAGAATTATACAATAAGAAGAACGATTTTTCACGTTTACATAATTGAACATAGAATTATCAGCTGAATTTATTTCATAAAACTTTACATGGACCAAATAATCATTACATTTACTTAGTTATCTAAAGGTATTAACTGCGGACTTCTCTTGTATATATCTAAAGTAGCTAATTTGTAAATCAAAATATATACTACATTAACATTCACAAGCCTTAACTTTCAATAGAAACAAAACATGGATTTATTTGATTATTGTTGTTCTTTCTTTAAAATAACTTTTGTTCGACCAAAGAAAATAAACAAGATAGTATATACAAAAGTTCGATAAGTAGATATCTACTACAATTATGTTTCTTCCTACACCTTTGTATATGTTTTTCTAATACAGTTTTTTTTATCAAATCAGGCATTTAATTTGACATATTAACACTTTAGAATTCACTACTCAAACTATAATTATTTTAAAGTCGTTATTAACATGTTTTGTGATTGACAGAATAATGTCTACTTCAAATTTTCAATGTGGAATTAATATTATAGGCAAAGGATGTACGTTAATATCAGTTTATTATGAAATACAACGGCACAAAAATATATATAACTTGACAATTATATACACTACGTTATTTTCGAAAATACGAACGTGCGCACTATTTTAATTATTTAAATCTTTTGATGTCATGATACATCACACTACAAAACACATGCACATGTGCGTCTATTGTTTACTTTGTGACAAATACCAGAAACATATTAACTTTATCAGAAATACGTAATTTATAATAAAAGTCGTTATTCTATGCCTATTTTATTTATTTCATGTATGTCTTCATAAATAGATGAGATTTACTGAAATTGAGATAAATTTTCACGGACATTGTAGCGATGCTGTTTCCAAACCATTTCCGATTTTATCAATCATAGATATTACATTAGAAAAATAATTATCCGTAACCTGGTTTCTTATTATCGTATATTCCTTATATTTATAAGTAACGTTCTATATTCTATGTTCTAATTTCTCTGAGCGCGGTGCTAGATATACGAAATGTACCTAGGAAATAATTGAATTGGCTGCTTTGACCATCCCTTCCTATCTTATCTGGAACAAGTGATGTGTGTCATTGTTTATTATTGCTTTTTGAGTCTGCTATAAAAGTTGAAAGAACGGGGATTATTCAGCTGTATCGCAGAGATTCATTAACGCAGGTCGTGTTTTTCATCCCAGGCGGAATTGAGACCGCTAAAATGGAACAACGTGTTAACATGTACTCCTGTTTACAAACTATTACAAGGCTAATAATGTCGGTCTCACACTTAAGGGCTCGTGTGGTTTAGAAGGTTCAGACAAGGTAAGTCATTGATGACGACGAGCGTCCGGGTCAGTCTGTGGTACACAAATCGGACTTGACACAAATCGATCATTCGAAAAGATCGCCGTTTGGGAATTTGAGTTATTGCTGATTTGATCAACATTGACAAACAGACTATGTGTAAAATTGTTCATAAAAATTCAACAGGAGCAAAGTGTTAGCGAAAATGATGCCGAAAGTGCTAATCGTAGACAGAAGGCGAATCGCATAAACTTTAGCGTCGACACTTAAAAACATCGAACAAAGCCTAAACTTTTTATTGAAAGTAATTATCTGAGACGAGTTAAAGTTTTTCCAATACGGCCCAAACACAAAACGACAGTCGATGCATTAGAAGAGCCCAATTCGCCAAGACACAGAAGGGCACGAGAGCAGATCCGAGGCAGTGATGACTTGTTTTCGTCATCAAAGGCATTATTCATCTTGATTGGGTACCAAAAGGGCAGACCGTTAATCGGTTTTATTTCAAAGAAGTTTTAGAGAATCTTTGTAAACGGATAAGTAAAAAAGGACTATCAATGATCAAGGCAACACGTTGTCACGCAACGCATTGTTCGTTAGGACGTTTTTGGAGAAACATAACATCAGAGTAATGTAACTTAACGCCCTGTGACTTTTTCCTATTTCCAAAGGTCAAATCTGCACTAAAGGGAACGAGCTTTGAGTCGATAGGAGCGATGGAGGTCATTCAATGACTAATAGATATAGACTTGCAGGACTGTTCAAATAGTGGAAAATTTGTGGATCATTGTGTGTTTCGGGTAGGAAAGTATGCTGAAAGTAACCACATGCCCGATATGTAACTATTTGAATAAAAAAATTTATTTAGCCAATCCAGTTATTTCCTGGCCACACCTTGTATATATTAAAACAAATATTGATTAAGATTTCCACAGCTTCGCTTGATAATGGAAGAATGCCAACTAGCACCAAATTTGTAACCTTACTTAATTTACAGCAAAGGTCAAGTCTACTAGCCAAACATATTTTTAAAACGAACTCATTTAGTTCATCCGTCTAAAATTTTAGGTGCTGTAGAAGCAAAAACTACCACTTCAGAAAGACCACTTTCATTGTACATGACAAATACTTCTAATAAATATTACCACTTTGTAACGTCTTGCATTAACTGTGTTTAGCTTGTCCTTACTTTAAATACTCTTTATTTTCAATTTGGGAAGTTATTGGACATGGCATTATTTCTCGTTATATTTGTTTGTTACATTATCCTCTTAAAATATTCACCTAAATTGTAGTAATTCCTTCAATAAAATTTACGATAACCGGAAATTATGTTTATTATAAGAGATACTACAGTAGTAGAAATAGATTATAATAACTAATAATACGGATCGCAATAGTTATATACTTTTCCGCAGTAGCTTTTTAAGCGTACACTAAAATGTTGGAGAAGAGAGATTTGTAATTGAAGATAAATCGGTAGAAGAACAGATAACATACCAGACAAACAAACAGCTGCAATAATATTCGTATCAAAGAAATATCATAGACAGAAAAATTGGCAACAGGAGAAAATTGTATTTGACTTTCATAGACTTATGGACAACTTTCGACAAATATGAAAATTTACTGAAAATCCCCAGAGCAACTCGAAGTACCAAGGCAACTTTAAAAAGAAGTGTATACGAAAGCATATGTTAATCGGAAGATGAAGTAACTAACGTTCAAATATGTCTACTGTTGATAGACAAATTAAGTATACTAACAAGGGAACACAGGCAAGTGTCCCTCATCGATTTAAATTAAACTCGGTGAGTTTATAGACTGATGTAGTGTAAGAACAGCGGTAACTATTTAACTGCCCAGTCGCCCGTTTTCGGGGGTGGAGTGCTCTTGGTCTCGATGAATCGCTGTTAAAACTGTTCCAATCTTACTTAAGTAATAGAATAAATTATGTTTATTACAATTGATTTAAGTCTCAGCTTTTCCATTCCTCCTCGGGTGTTCCACAGGGGTCTAATCTTGGATCACTGTTGTTTAATATTTTTGTGGATGACTTGATTAAGATTCTCGATTGCCCGACTTTTGCATACGCCGATGATATTAAATTCTTTCATCGAATTGACACGCTGTGTGACGTTGACTTGTTGCAGGCCAATGTCAACAAAATTTATAGCTAAGTTTAAACATTGGGAAGTATTTCTTAGTGTGTTACTCTAGAAGGATTTCTAGAATAGAATCTTGTTACTCAATTGGTGGAGTTATGATTTCTCGTAGGTCTTCGATTAAAGATCTCGGAGTGATATTCGACGAGAAATTTACTTTCTCTGAGCGTGTTCTTGATGTGACGGCTGCGGCTTTCAGATTTCTCGGTTTTATAATTCACATGCGCCGATACTTTGATAATATGGACACTTTAAAGATTCTTTCGTTCGCTCAGGTCGTTTTCGAACTGGAATATGCATCTATAGTCTGGTACCTCTACTATCAGTCTCACACTAATCTCCTGGAACAAATACAACGCAAGTTTTTGAAATAACTCTCATTTAAATGTGATATCCTGTCCTTGGAGCGAATTATAACGAGTTGTTGGAGCGTCATGACATCGTATCGCTGTCCAATAGGAGAAAGACTCTTAGCGCTCTATTTATGCACAGTGGTAAGGTTGACGCACCGGATTTACTGTCACGTGTTTATTTTATTGTTCCGTGTCAGGATCAAGGGCGAGTCAATTGATTTATGTCCCTACAGCAAGGACTAGTATTTTGCTGAAGGCCCCTTTGGTTCATTCGGTGGTGAATTTCAGCCATCTACGGATTGAATTGTCATAGCCACTGTTTATGAAGATATATGTTTTGTATGTCACACAATCACTTATATATAATGTTACTATTGTTTAATTTTTTGTATATATTTTTTACCCGTTTTGGAGTAGTTTCTGTGGGTATTTAATAAATATTATTATTATTATTATTATTATTATTATTATTATTATTATTTGAACATGAATGTTTATAGTAAACAAAATGATTCTTGTCAAGGCTATTTTCCCTTCCCTATTCAGTTTATTTTTGGGAAGAAAATGTGTACGTTTTCAAGTAAATTATATTATGAAAAATGTTCCATAACTTATTTACTAAGTAACGTCTGCATATTACGTGTATTTATTAATAATTGATGGGTGCGCACGATGACGCTCTTTAAGGTATCTTTTTAATGAACGCGATGATATATAGACACTGAAGCAAATATTGATTAACATTCCCACGGATTCACTTAGTGACAGAAAACAGACTAACGTTTTTACCTTAACTGATTCACAGCAAAGCCAACTGTTCGACTTTACTATACCAAATATTTTTAACAGGTGCGTATTCACTTCATCCATTGAAATTTTCAATATTCTAAAAGCAGAAAACTGTCACCCAAAAACAACACTTTCATACAAATGTTAGTTATAAAAATAACTTTTCGTTTTACACTGTAGATCGCGATGCCGTGGACAGACTATAGCATAGAAACGCGCTACAAGAGGAAATAGGCTCATTGATGCCGGACAACGTTGTGGAAATAACGTCGTCTGGAAACGATCGTTAGCAGGAGATCACCTGGTTCGTAGTGAGGGTGCTGAAAATTAAGAAAAATGAGACCGAAGCAGCGCCAATAGTTAATCAATGCTAATTACAAGGTGACATCCTGCGGTTCCGAGATACACTTTCATCTTGACAATGTGAGTTTTTTTAGTGGATGTGAGCTCCACACATCAGATACTTAGTCCCTTCCTATCCTTATGTTACGTAACTGTATGTATGGAGGCTGGCAATAGTCTAGTTACAATAATTTGTTATGAATGAATCTATAATAAATAAGTTGAAAACATCAACGAGAATTTAAGATTACAGTTCATGAGCAATTAATAGCCACCAATGGTATAAGTAATGAAAATGCGACTACTACTTAATGTTGGTAACGCAATGATTAAAAGTAATCAGCTTTTATGTGCTGCCATTCAATTTAGCAATTGTATAAACTATACTACAATATAATGTCTAATGTAAATTCCAGTAAATAATAAAATATGTTTCAAATTGTATTACTTATTTTGGTATTTGCTTAAAATACTTATTTTATATTACATAATCCTCTCCGACAAATTGCTAGCTCAAGGTCATTGGGAAAAAAAATGATGTCCCGCGTAACATGTTATTTTAAAAATGTCAAAACCATTTCATTCAATCAAAAAATTCTTAATAAAAAGAAAAAAGGTTCCGACAATAATTCTGGAGCTCGCTAAAACGCGTTGTTTACCTACATTTTCTTATTATATTAAAGCAAATAAATATATTTTTCTAATTTGCTGCCACAAAAACGCTATTCAAGACAGACTTTCACTATCAAAACAGACTTTTTATCGAAAACGATGCGTTCATTCTAAAGGTACTGTTTTAAACCAGTGAAATCATCATATTAAATCTAAACATCAAAAAATGTAAAGTCGCGCAATAGTTTACAAACAATTTGATAGAGTAATTTATCTATATAGTTAATGGTACATTTAAAATATTAACATTGAAAATATGCAAGTAAAACCTGGTGCAGTTTGTTTGTGATCAATTAAAGTTTCATATTAAATCCATAAATTGCTTTTCATCATCGATACACGACGTAATGGGAAGTTAATTATTCACGATATTTTCAACAATTTCCAGTGAAATACATCAAAAATTTCTTATCGGTTTTACATTAAATTTAACGAATACAAAATAATCAAATTGATAAAAATTAATTTTTAACCATCACGAAAATTTCCAAATTTTAAATTTAGTAAATATTATTTATTTAGGAAAGGTTATAAAAGAAGAGAAAAGAACTTGCGTCATAAGTAAGGTTGGACAATTCTTCGGATAACCAGCGGGCAATGACTATAACTCGCATTATGTTCACCACGTGAAGATGCTTTGCAAAGGTGGATTGTTAACTGAGACGGGTACAAATAAATTACTAAATCGCTTTCCTACATTAGTTATATGTATTATACATTGTTTAATTTATTTGGAATCACCCATACCACCTTTCCCAGTGAGGCTGTATGCTACTGCAAACCCAGAGCTTGGTTCAACAATAGTCTTAATTAAGGCTGCACAGTCCTTAGAATAATCAGCAGCAGGAACTGTTGGTAGGGGTGGGGAAGGGGGTGTACCCGTGCAAATATGTCGATAGCTTGCATCATGCAAAGGTGGACTGTTAACTGCAACGCATGTAAATAAATTTCTAGAATGTTTTTTTGCATTAGACTATATAGGAATTATAATTAAATGTGTTATTTGTAACATTAGTACTTGTACATTTTGGATTGTAAAAGACAAATTAAGAGCAAACACTACCTATCGAATGCAAAATGTGAAGCGCCATACTATAAATTTGTAATAGTCTTTATTACTATGTTAATTGCGTGCAACATTCCTCAACATGTACTAAACAATAACTTTTGGACCAAATATATTTCACATTAGAAACTACTAACCAGAAGACAATGACAGTATAATTTACCACATGTAAAGGACACGACCACGGCCTTTAGAAAGACTGTTAGAAAATATAAAAGTATATCTATCCGTTGATAAAAGTACAGATGCTAAAAAAATTATCTTGTGAATGTATTAGAACGCACTTTAGAAAGCGGCAAGGCTTCGTTCCCTTTTCTTTTATGAAGTGAAATGTCGCAAAAAAACAAACACGAAATACATAGAGTAATCTACGAGTATAAAAAATGCTATCATGAAATTTCATATATCATCACCCCAAATTGTAATGTTGGTTACAGATGGTGATTCAAACATTGTTAAAACTGGCAAAATATTAAAATCATTTTTCATAAAGTGCTCCACGTAAAAAATTTGCTCAATGCAATTCACCTATCAGCAGAGTATATTAGAAACAGCTATCCAAAACTAGACAAATTAATAGCTTCCATCAAACAAATTTTTATTGATTAACCCTCTCAAACGTATTTTCGAATTTAAAAATTTTTGCACAGCTATTCCCCTGTCAGCACAGCTAGTGTAAATGAGAAGGGGAAAGTGGTTTCAGATAGTAATATGGTACGAGAGACATTTTTATATTATTAAATCTTGAATTTTGAAATTAAATTCACAAAAAGCTCAAGCAACTCTATTAAGCTACCAACTGTTTACAGACATCTAAATCCAAACACAAACAGTGCAAGTTTCTGAAAATTACTCTATTGTTTTAGAAACCATTTCCCAATTAGAAAATAGCAAGCTGTTCTTAAATAAAGCCATGAGTAAGTACGTCACCTGAAAATCTCGTTAGGAAATCTTAAAGGTAATCCAGGTACCCGTCTAACAGATAAATTGCAGTTTAAATAAGAAACCGGACTTCAAAATTATAGGGCATAGGGAATAATGTGTAAGTGAATAACAAGAGACTGAGAACGTTTTTTAATTTGCGAACAATCGTTCATTAGACGTAGAACGCTCATTTTCCAAATATACAATTTCACCCCGTCGTAGGCGCTTGAATTAACATAGCAGGTATACTAAAGATACAATTCTCACGGCAGGATACATCAATACGTAGAAAATAAGAAGGTACATAATTATATACATTATTCAAGCTTCTTCAACATTAATCAGAAGATATTTAACGCACTCGCACTTATAGCATACTTTTTTTGTTCGTCGTGTCCTAAATTGACTTCGTGCGATAACACTTCTCTTTAATTTCTATTCTCTAGCATAGTTCCATTACAATAACTACTGTCAGCATAATGACACTTTGTTTTCTTAAAAATACGAGTTGTGGCAATTAAATAACGAGACAGGTGTGGGAAATATTATTTATTACCAATAAACTTCTACTTAATATTTATCCCCTTCTACATACTCTCCTCCCTTGTCTATATACCGCTGGTATACCTGTATGGTGTCTTCCATTGTTCAAAATAATGCTGTAGTCCATCAATTATCAGCCTCTTCAATAGCTCTGCCGTTTTCGCTTTTATTTGTTCAACAGACTGAAAACATGTTCCCTTGAATGTACATTTCACTTTTGCGAACAAGTACAAGTTACTTGGTAGCGAATACGGAGGATGATCATGCACAGCAATGCGTTTGGCCCCTAAAAACTGCTTCACAGATAAGGCATTGTGAGCTGGTGCGTTATCCTGGGGCAGAATTCACTAGTTGTTCTTACACAAATCCGGTGCTTTCTTCCTTACTCTTTCCTCAACTTGATTAGGACTTCTTTATATTATTTCTGATTAACGATTTGACCCTCAGGCACCCAGTTAGTCATAATAACGCCCTTGATATCGAAAAAAACTATCAGCATTGCCTTCAATTTCTATTTGCTCATTTGTGCTTTTTTCTGTCTTGGCGATCCGGTGGCCTTCTAGCGCATCGATTGACGCTTTGTTTCCGGGTCATACTGGATAATTCATCATATGTGATGAGTTTGTGAGCAAGTCTGGTTCTTCTGTGAGTGTTCCATGATGTCAGAAAAAATGTTCATCTAATTGTGGTTTTATTCCTGAGTGAGATTTGTCGGCACTATTTTTGCACAAACTTTTGTCATATGTAATTCATTATGCGAAATGTGCCTTACTGTTTTTTCGTTAGTGTTTGTCATATCGGATATCATCCGAATGCTCAGACGTCGGTCTTTTCACACAATTTCATTAATTTTCTGAACGTTCTCTTAAGTTCTTGCAGTCACAGGTGGACCGAAGGTGCTTGGTGATAATGTTAAGTCACGTGCGCGAGTTTTTGAATAGCGCCAATGATTTTCTGAAGGTCGGGAAGAGATCTAAGGTAATGAACGTACTCATTACCTTAGATCTCTTCTCGACCTTCAGAAAATCATTCACGCTATTCAAAAACTCGCGCACGTGGTGACTTAACATTATCACCAAGCACCTTCTTTAAAATTCGTAAACATTCTATTGGCGATTTTTTCAATTCCACAAGGAATTTCAGGTTAATTCGCTGATTTATTCTTATGTTAACCATTATCATTGCACTACTAAGTAACAGTAACCTCTACAATTAAAACTCGAAAGTAAACAAAAAGAGACAGAGAGACGAAACTACGAGTTGTTGCTTGACGTTCCAATTACAGCCTCGCTCGATGCGGCTGTACAATGAAAGAAGCTCAGTCTCGTTATTTAATTGTCATACCCAGTATACAAAAAGTGAAGAGGAGGTCAATGTATAAATCGCCCCAGACATTATTTTTAAAATTTGTATTTATTTATCAGGAAACAATATGTATATCTAAAGGTTTAAAGCAATTTTTTAGTAGAATTTACGCTGCAAAATTTTGATTTATACATTATTTATCCAAGCAATTGTCAAAGAAAATGTTACTATTATATGACAATACCCAAGGCAAAGCCCTGTATAGTACGACTCTAAATATATTATAGAGTAATACATATATTATCTGCCAAATTATATATAGCCCCAGGAACGACACCTATTTTCTTTCTACTTTTAACTAAATCTATTTTTATAATTACATGATATATTTTTAGGAAATAGAAGCATGTATTTCCTTTTTGCGTTTCTCTGTCTGGGTAAACCACGTTATTAAATATAACTTCATTTGACACTAGCGCTCCACAAATTAATTTTTATTAATGCCTTTAATAATGCCTTAGGAAAGACGAATTCTGGTATAGAAAGAAGAAGGGTTCAGCAATAAAAAAAATAACATAATAATTATAATAATATTTAATACAATGACAATAATAATAATAGTAAAGGTAAACATTTACAAAATCAAAAATGAAGATACAAAAGTCCAGCAAATTACAGATCGATTACATGATTACCTACCCTATACAAAATACTAAAGGTCATTATAATGATAAATAGGCGTCTCAAACAAAACGCATTATTCACAGAGGACAAAAAGGACATAGAAAGCGCAGTCAATGGTGTAAAGAACAAAAATATAATAGACACCGTAATCATGAAACAAACAGAGAAATTTAATTGCATGTTAAGAAAGCATTTAATTCCCTACCACACAATTAGCTAATCAAAATAAGAAATTTATAAAATAGACACACATATACTTTTTTATATACAGCCATGCAATCCTGAAGGACCTCAATTTATCTAGCAACAAAACAAAACCAAACAATGATAGACGGAACCAAAATTAACAAAGAAATATTTCAGAGATATTAGTGATCCACGATTTCCTTTATGCTTTAATCCACTGTCAATTATGTTAAATAGCATAATATACCGATTCAAAATTAAACATGAGAGTAAACCATTACATACAATAAATCATCTACCCTACATTACACAAAACTGCCGCAAGTAAAACACAAATGCAAGGACTTTTAAAAATAATAAAGGAGTTTATCAAAGGTACTACAAATATTGTATCATACACAAATACTAAATCTAAGGTAATACTTTTCAAATAAAAAAATTCCATATAAAGCAATTAATAGGCAACAAATATACACCTTTGTCTAAAACTAAAACTAAAACAAGAAAACGTAGAAAATATAATTCAATTAATAACCACACAACAAAAAAAAAGAGAGAAATAGTCCAGAAAAGTAATACACGTTACCATAACAATATCATGCAAGACATAAACATATATAAAAAATTATCAAACTAATGACTAAAAATGAGACAATTGTTTCCAGAAAATTTTCGGATAATAAAACTGTCAAGGTAAATATATTGTCAAAAATGACAAATTTCACGATGCAGTTCCCGAAGTGTAAACGGCTAACCTCGTATTTAAATATATTTGAAATTTTCTTTTATAAACAAATAGTTGTTCATTCATTATATTATCAAAAAAATGCCCATTATTATCGGTTTTGGATTAGGTAGCTGCTATTAGCTCCAGTAAGAAGTGTACATTGTGAATTTTATTATTAGTTTAATTTCTTTGCTTTTATTTTAATTTTCTAGCTTTGTAATTTATTCGAAATGGCAAAAATTATAAATTAGTAGTACGAGTAAAATTAAAATAGAGACTGTGTTAGAAACAGGCATGCATTCGAACCGACAAATTGCAAAAAGCTTCAGCCGAATCAATTCTGTAGCGCGGGTAAAACTACATAAAATAGAGACTTTATTAAAAACTGGCATGCATTCGAACCGACAAATTACAAACGGCTTAGGCCGCATTAATTCGAGAAAATACTCATTCAACATCGAGCGATTGCAGTCATTGCCATGGTGTTCGTAAAATTACAGAAAGAAATAACCGGCTATTTACAAAAACAGAGTTCCAAAACAGACAATCTTTTCCTAGAGAGCTCCTAGATATTGATCAAT